>CM059429.1:768780-899298 GCA_030390025.1 Squalus acanthias | reverse complement strand
ATGGAAATATCTCATTTAATGCACAGTTTGAGAGGCGTGGGGAAGCGATGCCTGACCATGTGAGGTTTGAGGGCTTTAACTCTTAGCCAAGGAGCCACTGAAGGATCTAAAGGATATTTGTAAGTGAATAGAACCACGGCAGATGAAACTGAACAGATAAGTGGAAGTCATTACAGATTGGAAGAAAGGAAGTGGGCGTACTTAGTGACCAGTAGGGAGAGGACATGGCATGAGAGAGATCTGGGAGTGATTGTAGACGCCACACTGACTGTATAGAGACATGTGAGCATTCACTGCTGGGCGATGCCCCCAAATCCAAGTTTAAGTCTGAGGGGAACGGGCTGAAACTTTACAGTGCTCTGGTCAGGACTCGCCCTGAGTTCTGGTCACCGAAGTACGAGAAAAACATCCAAGCCATGGGAGCAGTGGAAATTGGGGCCACAAGGCTGATCCCTCGTGTCAGAGGGACTGAATGATGAGGAAAGGTCTGGAAAACTCGGGCTCTTCGGTCCTGAAAGGGAGTGGATGAAGGTGGCCCTTTTATAGAGGTATTTAAGATATTAAGTGGATGGAGAGCCAGTGAGTCTGGAGCAGTATTTAAAATATGTCGAAACAAGTGAGTTCAGAACAACAACAACAACAACTTGCATTTATATATCGCCTTTAACGTAGTAAAATGTCCCAAGGCACTTCACAGGAGCGTTATAAAACAAAATTTGACACCGAGCCACATGAGATATTAGGGCAGATGAACAAAAGCTTGGTCAAAGAGGTAGGTTTTAAGGAGCATCTTAAAGGAGGAGAGAGAGGCGGTGAGGTTTAGGGAGGGAATTCCAGAGTTTAGGGCCCAGGCAGCTGAAGGCACGGCCGCCAATGGTGGAACGATTAAAATCGGGGATGCGCAAGAAGGCAGAATTAGAGGAGCGCAGAGATCTCGGAGGGGGGCGGGGGCTGGAGCAGATTACACAGTTAGGGAGGGGCGAGGCCATGGAGGGATTTGAAAACAAGGATGAGAATTTTAAAATCGAGGCGCTGCTTAACCGGGAGCCAATGTGAGTCAGCGAGCACAGGGGGTGATTGGTGAACGGGACTTGGTGCGAGTTAGGACACGGACAGCTGAGTTTTGGGTGGTGGGCTAGGGGAAGGGAGGGAAGTGGCAGAGGTAGCTGATCTGATGGCAGAAAGTACTTCTTGCAGATTAATACCTCAAATGGTCTTTGGAAAGCAGGGGCGGGTGGGGGGACGGTGGCGGGGTAGTAAAATAAATACTCCAGTAATCTAAAAGGCAGTTAAATGCCATGATAAGGGGACCTTAGGCTTATATAGCAGGTTGAGCCAGATGGGCCGAATGGCCTCCCTCATCTGTACTGATGCGATTCTTGCCTCCTAACATGTATGGTACAATCCACAATCGGTGTCAAACTTTGTCTGATTACGCTCCTGTGAAGCGCCTTGGGACATTTTACTATGTTAAAGGCGCTATATAAATGGAAGTTGTTGTAATGGACTCTTTGGGGCACTTCCTGAAGATGATGAGGGGGAGTTTAGTGATCAGTTTTATTGAATGAGACCAAAGTTAACACTAGGGTAAAATAAGTCTGACGTGACAGCCAGGAATAGGCCTGTTGCCGGCCTATGAGAATTCATGTACACATTTAGCACACTTTCTTTTAACCGAAGATGACTAAGTACAAACATTCTTTCCTGATCTCAGGTCTCGCTGCGTTGATTGCCACAGCCTGGTATGGAAACAGGATTGTCCAGGAATTCTACAGCCCCTACACCCCAGTCAACACTAGGTAAGTTATGTATCTGGACTCGAATGAAGCAAGATAGAGTCCCAATTGTATAGTGTCTTTCACGACCACCAGACGTCCCAAAGTGCTTTACAGCCATTGAAGTGCTTTTTGAAGTGTAGTTGCTGTTGTAATGTTAGAAAACATGGCGGCCAATTTGCGCACAGCAAGTTCCCACAAGGATAATGACCAGACAATCTGTTTTGGTGGTGTTGGTTAATGGATAAATATTGGCCAGGACACTCAGGAGAACTCCCTTGCTGCTCTTCGAATGTGACGGGATCTTCCGCGTCCACCTGAGAGAGCAGACGGGGCCTCAGTTTAACGTCTCATCCAAAAGACAGCCCCTCCGACAGTGCAGTGCTCCCTCAGTACTGCCCCTCCGACAGTGCGGCGCTCCCTCAGTACTGCCCCTCCGACAGTGCGGCGCTCCCTCAGCACTGCACTGGGAGTGTCAGCCTACATTGCGTGCTCAAGTCTCTGAATTGAACCCACAACCTTCTGACTTGGGCGAGAGTGCAGCCCACTGAGCCACAGCTGACACCCAAGTGAACGAATTCATGGTGGTTCCGTTGGTAGCATTTAAAATGGAAGGCTGTGGGTTTAGTTGAGGAGCGCTCTCCTTCGGGGCTCGGTGGGGATAGACATTGGCCGAATGAAGCACACAGAGCAGAAGGGACGAGGCTCCCTCCTGGTCTGCTGGCTGGTCTCGGGTGAAGTGTTGGTAGCAATCCCAGTGTGGCTCTCTCTGGGCTATGTAGAGAGGAAATCAGCCACAACTCCCGTTCCTAATCACCATCCTGTGAGTAAGGACAAGATTGGGTTTCACTCTGAAGCCCCGGTTTGAATTGCCTGCTAACAATCTCTCGCAAGTGAAGAAAGACCGTTCCAACAAGTTTAGAGTGTGACCATCCTTGGTAGAACTGTATCCCAGCAGGGGTCAACTCCTTGAGACGAGGAGGAGAAAATTGGCAGCACGAAAGGATTGATAAGTTTGCCCATGGCTTGTTGAGCATTTAAGTAATGAGGCTTAGTGTATGTGTGGTATTATCAAATGTCAACGGTTAAAGCAACTCTAAATTATCGCCCCGAATACAAGACACAAAACCATTCTGGAAAAACCCATTTCTCCAGCGCCTTTCACGACCACCGGACGTCCCAAAGTGCTTTACAGCCAATGAAGTACTTTTTGAAGTGTAGTCCCTGTTGTAATGTAATCTAGTGTAAATCCCACACATCAACACAAAATGGCTGACTTAGGCAGTTTAGAAAATGGAGGATGTGTTGCCCCTAGGTTGGTTCTGAAACTTGCTCGTTGCCGTCGGGTGGCTGTGAGGTCGACACTCTGGTTTGAAGCAGGTGATGAAGTTGTGAAATGCGCGCTGACATCCCTTTCAACTGTGCCATTTAACCATAGGAGCTACGGTTTAAATTTGGCGTCCCACAAGAATGCAAACTCTTGCCGTCAGTTTCTACTGAAACTTTCGAGTGTTTGTGTGAAAACGAAGCAGCCGGTTATCAGTTGGGCTTGGCCCAGGCTCACAAGTTACTGATCTGTGCAAGACAGGACAAGGCTGAGGAACGTTCTTTGAAGAAGTGAATGTGTTTGTGTGCGCGTGCAAATGTGTGTGGGGGAAGGGCTGGGTGCAGTTCATTTGAATCTCTTGTAATTAAACCTAATATATTGCATTGCAAGCTCTAATGTTATATGAATTATATAGGCTGTTATTATTTTAGTGTCTAAAGCAATTTGTGTCAGTCTGTCTTCGTTCTCTTCCCTTCCTCCGCCCTTTTAACTCTACCTGTCTAACACTAAAGGGGGATTCTTCCCGGTTTTGTCCTTATTCACAGTCTGGGGGTGAAATATTCACTTTAATTCAGGGGCATTCTGGGTCCAGATGTCCAGCCAATCCTGTTGAACGCTGTCACCATTAAACAATTACAAGCCTGGCTTTCCAATTAACTTCGTTTAAATGCACTTGAACGTGAGATCAGCACGACAGCTGTTGTCCAACTCCTCTGGGCACGATGTTACCTGAAAGTGATTAACCCTTTAAGCAAACTGTCTAATGGATTAGAACTGACTGGGGCTTGGGGGGTGGGGGGAAGGGAGTGTGTGTATGTGACACTATATAAGGTTGTAGGTTTGTGTGCGTGAGAAAGAGAGAGAAGGACACTAAGGACACGAGTGGGAGTGAGCGAGAGAGAGAGAGCTGGAAACTATATAAGGGTGTGAGTGGGTGCCTTACTTCCCTAAGGCAAACTAGGCAGTAAATGTTTTTTTAATAATATAAACTGTTTCTCAGATCCAGTCCAAAGGGGAAAGGGCCGCCCGTCCGTGTGAATATGGGCCTCGGGTACACAGGACCCGCCATTCTCGGGATGTGGGCGTCGCCGGCAAGGCGAGAAATTGTATTCAGTTTTTAAAATCTGGAAATAAAAAGCTGGTGTCAGTAAAAGTGACCGTGAAGCTGTCGGATTGTCGTCAAAACCCAACTGGTTCACTAATGTCCTTTAGGGAAGGAAACCTGCCGTCCTCACCCAGTCTGGGCCTATAGGTGACTCCAGTCCCGCACCAATGGTTGACCACTAACTGCCCTCTGAAGTGGCCCAGCGAGACACTCCGTTGTATCACAGTTTCTCGGGACAGCTATGGAAGAACAATAAACGCCGGCCTTGCCAGCGACACCCACATCCTGGCGATGAATAAGAAAAGAATCAACTGACCATTGTAATTTGAGTATCCATTTCGACTGACGGCCTGTTACCGGGAGGTATCTTCCTCCCCAGGCAGGCCATGTTTAGATGTTGTGAGTCGCCCGTGGCTCGGTGGGTTGCACTCTCGCCCCTGAATGAAAAGGTCGTGGGTTAAATCCTACTCCCGAGACTTGAGCACATAACCCAGGCTGGCCCTCCCGGTGCCAGTACTGAGGGAGTGCTGCACTGTCGGAGGGGCAGTACTGAGGGAGCGCTGCACTGTCGGAGGGGCAGTACTGAGGGAGTGCTGCACTGTCGGAGCGGCAGTGCTGAGGGAGTGCCGCACTGTCGGAGGGGCAGTACTGAGGGAGCGCTGCACTGTCGGAGGGGCAGTACTGAGGGAGCGCTGCAATGTCGGAGGGGAATTACTGAGGGAGCGCTGCACTGTTGAATGGGCAGTACTGAGGGAGTGCCGCACTGTCGGAGGGGCAGTACTGAGGGAGCGCCGCACTGTTGAATGGGCAGTACTGAGGGAGTGCCGCACTGTCGGAGGGGCAGTACTGAGGGAGCGCTGCAATGTCGGAGGGGCAGTACTGAGGGAGCGCCGCACTGTTGAATGGGCAGTACTGAGGGAGTGCCGTACTGTCGGAGGAGCAGTACTGAGGGAGTGCCGCACTGTCGGAGGAGCAGTACTGAGGGAGCGCTGCACTGTCGGAGGGGCAGTACTGAGGGAGTGCTGCACTGTCGGAGGGGCAGTACTGAGGGAGAGCTGCACTGTTGGAGGGGCAGTACTGAGGGAGTGCTGCACTGTCAGAGGGTCAGTACTGAGGGAGCGCCGCACTGTCGGAGGGGCAGTACTGAGGGAGCGCCGCACTGTCGGAGGGGCAGTACTGAGGGAGCGCCGCACTGTCGGAGGGGTCAGTACTGAGGGAGTGCTGCACTGTCGGAGGGGCAGTACTGAGGGAGTGCTGCACTGTCAGAGGGGCAGTACTGAGGGAGCGCCGCACTGTCGGAGGGGCAGTACTGAGGGAGTGCCGCACTGTCGGAGGGGCAGTACTGAGGGAGCGCTGCACTGTCGGAGGAGCAGTACTGAGGGAGTGCTGCACTGTCGGAGGGGTCGTCTTTTGGATGAAATGTTAAACCGAAGCCCTGTCTGCCCTCTCTGGTAGACTTAAAAGATCGAAGAAGAGCAGGGGAGTTCTCCCCGGTGTCCTGGGGCCAATAACTATACCGTGACCAACATCACTAAAACAGATTATCTGGTCATTTATCTCATTTGTGGGAGCTTGCTGTGCGCAAATTGGTTGATGCGTTTCCTACATTACAACAGTGACCACACTTCAAAGAGTACTTCATTGGCTGTGAAGCGCTTTGGGACGTCCGAGGCTGTAAAAGATGCTGTAAAAAGGCAAGTCTGTCTTTCTTTACAATCTCAGAGGGCGAGCTACATAAAAACAGGTGATACATGGAGGGGCCATCCAACCTTCGAAAGCCAACATTCTTGGGCGAGGTTCTGGAACAGTAACTGAGACCATGAGTTCTCTATCGTCCGTCTCCTCCCACAATCCCCACTTACACAGTTGACATCAGTAAACGGAGGGAGGTGTGAAATATAACAACTTCTCAGCAACGACTCCGCACCAATCCATTTACAACACATTAGTTTAAAACCCTCCTTAAAACCCACCTCTTTGACCAAGCGTTTCGTCACCGCACAATATCTCCTTTGCTGGCTTGATGCCCGTTTTAAAAATAAATATTCTGCTGCTGTGAAGAGCCTCGAGACATTTTCCGACATTGAGAGAGTTTTATAAATACAAGTTGTTGTTGTGCGATTATGGTAATTGGTCAACATCGCCCGTCTCGTTCTCCCGCCCGAAGCAAAGTCTCACAACTGGTAGTGAACGTCCTAACATGGCATCTAGACAAGGAATCCACCGTGACACCAGCCTCCCCCACCCCGAGACTTGCTGTTTTATGCAGATGGCACAAAGAAAGAACTTATGTTCCTACAGCATCTTTCACCACCTCAGGACGTGCCAAAGTGCGTCACAGCCAATGAAGTACTTTTTGAAGTGTTGTCACTGTTGTAAAGTAGGATTTGCGCACAGCAAGCTCCCACAAACAGCAATGTGATAATGACCAGATAATCTGTTTTTGCGATATTGATTTGAGGGATAAATATTGGCCCCAGGATACCAGGGAGAACTCCCCTGCTCTTCAAAATAGTGCCATGGGATCTTTTACGTCCATCTGCGAGGGCAGACTGGGCCTCGGATTAACATCTCATCTGAAAGACGGCACCTCCAACAGTGCAGCGCTCCCTCAGCACTGCCCCTCTGACAGTGCAGCGCTCCCTCAATACTGCCCCTCCGACAGTGCAGCGCTCCCTCAGCACTGCCCCTCCGACAGTGCAGCGCTCCCTCAGCACTGCCCCTCTGACAGTGCAGCGCTCCCTCAGTACTGCCCCTCCGACAGTGCGGCGCTCCCTCAGCACTGCCCCTCTGACAGTGCAGCGCTCCCTCAGCACTGCCCCTCCGACAGTGCAGCGCTCCCTCAGTACTGCCCCTCCGACAGTGCAGCGCTCCCTCAGCACTGCCCCTCCGACAGTGCAGTGCTCCCTCAGCACTGCCCCTCTGACCGTGCAGCACTTCCTGAGTACTGCCCCTCCGACAGTGCATAAGTCCCACATAAGAGGTTAGCGTGCAAAATTAAAGCACATGAGATTGGGGGTAATATACTGGCATGGATTGAAAATTGGTTAACAAACAGGAAACAGATAGTAGGAATAAATGGATCTTTTTCGGGGTGGCAGGCGGTGACTAGTGGGGTACCGCAGGTATCAGTGCTTGGGCCCCAGCTATTCACAATATATATCAATGATTTGGATGAGGGAACCAAATGTAATATTTCCAAGTTTGCTGATGACACGAAACTAGGTGGGATTGTGAGTTGTGAGGAGGATGCAAAGAGGCTTCAAGGCGATTTAGACAAGTTGAGTGAGTGGGCAAATACATGGCAGCGGCAGTATAACGTGGATAAATGTGAAGTTATCCAATTTGGTAGGAAAAACAGAAAGGCAGAGTATTATTTAAATGGTGATAGATTGGGAAATGTTGATGTACAAAGGGACCTGGGTGTCCTTGTACACCAGTCACTGAAAGCAAACATGCAGGTGCAGCAAGCAATTAGGAAGGCAAATGGTATGTTGGCCTTCATTGCTAGAAGATTTGAGTACAGGAGCAAGGATGTCTTACTACAGTTATACAGGGTCTTGGTGAGACCACACCTGGAGTGCTGTGTGCAATTTTGGTCTCCTTACCCATGAAAGGATATACTTGCCATAGAGGGAGTGCAGCGAAGGTTCACCAGACTGATTCCTGGGATGGCAGAACTGTCGTATGAGGAGAGATTGGGTCAACTAGGCCTGTATTCACCAGAGTTTAGAAGAATGAGAGGGGATCTCCTTGAAACATATAAAATTCTGACCGGGCTAGACAGACTGGATGCAGGGAGGATGTTTCCCCTGGCTGGGGAGTCTAGAACGAGAGGTCACAGTCTTAGGATACGGGGTAGGACATTTAGGACTGAGATGAGATATTTCTTCACTCAGAGGGTGGTGAACCTGTGGAATTCTCTACCACAGAAGGCTGTGGAGGTCAAGTCACTGAATATATTTAAGAAGGAGATAGATAGATTTCTAGACACAAAAGGCATCAAGGGGTATGGGGAGAGAGCGGGAATATGGTATTGAGATAGAGTATCAGCCATGATCGTGTTGAATGGCGGAGCAGGCTCGAAGGGCCGAATGGCCTACTCCTGCCCCTATTTTTCTATGTTTCTAGTGCAGCGCTCCCACATTACTGCCCCTCCGACAGTGCAGTCTCTCCAACAGTGCTGCACTCCCTCAGTGCTGCCCCTCCGACAGTGCAGTGCTCCTACAGTACTGCCCCTCCGACAGTGTAGTGCTCCCACAGTGCTGCTCCTCTGACAGTACAGTTTTCCTACAGTACTGCCCCTCCGACAGTGCGGCGCTCCCGCAGTACTGCCCCTCCGACAGTGCGGCGCTCCCTCGGTGCTGCCCCTCCGACAGTGCGGCGCTCCGTCAGTACTGCCCCACCGACAGTGCAGCGCTCCCTCAGTACTGCCCCTCCGACAGTGCAGCGCTCCCTCAGTACTGCCCCTCCGACAGTGCGGCGCTCCCTCAGTACCGCCCCTCCGACAGTGCAGCGCTCCCTCAGTACTGCCCCTCCGACAGTGCAGCGCTCCCTCGGTGCTGCCCCTCCGACAGTGCGGCGCTCCGTCAGTACTGCCCCTCCGACAGTGCGGTGCTCCCTCAGTACTGCCCCTCCGACAGTGCGGCGCTCTCTCAGTACTGCCCCTCCGACAGTGCTGCGCTCCCTCGGTGCTGCCCCTCCGACAGTGCGGTGCTCCCTCGGTACTGCACTGGAGTGTCAGCCTAGATTTTTGTTTATTTGACCTGCTGGGTTATAATTACTGCAGCTCACCAATCCTGCTCACTTGCTAAACACACGCTCGCACCAACTCGAACGCAACTTCAGCTCCACCATTGGTCACAGAGCCTTCCGTCCTCCTGCACTGGGCAATTTTCTTCTTGAACCCTGCCTTCTGCATCTCTCCTCCCCTTCAATCATCTCCCACATCACTTCCACCCCTTTCTGCCCCAGTGTCCTGCTCAGTGCCTGAATCCCCCTCAACTGCTGCAGTATGTTGAAAGCTCGATACAGGTGCGAGCTGCTGGAACTCAGAAACTCCGTCCCAAGGGCATTCAGATCCAATCCGCTGGCTAAAGTTGCTGAATTAACACAACTGCTCTTGTACTCACAGCTTGGGCTATATGATTGCTTGCTCTTCGCTTTTGGGTATAACCAATAAAACCCATTTAAAGCCCCACCAAACATTTTGGATTTGGCGGTTGTTAAAAACACCAATAAAAACCCTAAAATAAACCAATACTCACGGGGCAAATCCAATTTTCCACACAGATCCTTTTTAGGTGCAAATGTGAGGCCATCCACTTGGGACCTAAAAAGGATAGAACAGGGTACTTTCAATATGGTGAAAAGCTAAAAACAGTGGAGGTCCAAAGAGACTTGGGCGGTCCAGGTACATCGATCATTAAAATGTCATGAACAGGTACAGAAAATAATCAAAAAGGCTAAAGGAATGATGGCCTAGAATACAAGGGGGTAGAAGTTATGCTGCAGCTGTACAAAACCATGGTTAGACCACACCTGGAGCACTGTGAGCAGTTCTGGGCACCACACCTTAGGAAGGATATATTGGCCTTGGAGGGAGGGCAGCGTAGATTTACCAGAATCATACCTGGACTCGAGGGGTAAATTAGGAGGAGAGATTACACAAACTGGGGTTGTATTCCCTGGAATTTAGAAGGTTAAGGAGTGATTTCGTAGAATCATAGAATGGTTACAGCACAGAAGGGGGTCATTCGGCCCGTCGAGCCGGTGCCGGCTCTCTGCAAGAGCACTTCAGCTAGTCCCACTCCCCCGCCCTTTCCCCGTAGCCCTGCAAATGTTTTTCCTTCAGGTACTTATCCAATTCCATTTTGAAAGCCGTGATTGAGTCTGCCTCCACCACCCTTTCGGGCAGCGCATTCCAGATCATAACCACTCGCTGCGTAAAAAAGTTTTTCCTCATGTCGCCTTTGGTTCTTCTGCCAATCACCTTAAATCTGTGTCCAATGGTTCTCGACCCTTCTGCCAATGGGAACAGTTTCTCTCTATCTACTCTGTCTAGACCCCTCATGATTTTGAACACCTCTGTCAAATCTCCTCTCAACCTTCTCTGCTCTAAAGGAGAACAACCCCAGCTTCTCCAGTCAATCCACGTAACTGAAGTCCCTCATCCCTGGAACTATTCTTGTAAATCTTTTCTGCACCCTCTCTAAGGCCTTCGCATCCTTCCTAAAGAGTGGTGCCCAAAATTGGACACAATACTCCAGTTGAGGCCGAACCAGTGTTTTCTACAGGTTCATCATAATTTCCATACTTTTGTACTCTATACCTCTATTTATAAAGCCCAGTATCCCGTATGCTTTTTTAACTGCTTTCTCAACCTGTCCTGCCTCCTTCAATGATTTGTGCACATATACCCCCAGGTCTCTCTGTTCATGCACCTCCTCTAGGATTGTACCATTTAGTTTATATGTCCTCTCCTCATTCTTCCTACCAAAATGTATCACTTCACACTTTTCTGTGTTAAATTTCATCTGCCACGTGTCCGCCCATTTCACCAGCCTGTCTGTCTTCCTGAAGTCTATCACTATCCTCCTCACTGTTCACTATACTTCCAAGTTTCGTGTCATCTGCAAATTTTGAAATTGTGCCCTGTACACCCACGTCCAAGTCATTAATATATATCAAGAAAAGCAGTGGTCCTAATACCGACCCCTGGGGAACACCACTGGATACCTTCCTCCAGTCCGAAAAACAACTGTTCACCACTACTCTCTGTTCCCTGTCACTTAGCCAGTTTCGTATCCATGCTGCCACTGTCCCTTTTATTCCGTGGGCTTTAACTTTGCTGGCAAGCCTATTATGTGGCACTTCATCGAACGCCTTTTGGAAATCCATGTATACCACGTCAACCGTATTACCCTCATCAACCCTCTGTTACCTCATCAAAAAACTCAATCAAGTTGGTTAAACACGATTTGCCTTTAACAAATCCGTGCTGGCTTTCCTTAATTAATCCATAATTGTCGAAGTGACTCTCAATTCTGTCCTGGATTATCATTTCTAATAGCTTCCCCATTACCGAGGTTAAACTGACTGGCCTGTAGTTTCTGGGTTTATTCTTACACCCTTTTTTGAACAAGGGTGTAACATTTGCAATTCTCCAGTCCTCTGGCACCACCCCCATATCCAAGGAGGATTGGAAGATTATGGCCAGTACCTCTGCAATTTTCACCTTTACTTCCCTCAACATCCTAGGATGCATCCCATCCAGTCCTGGTGACTTATCTACTTTAAGTACAGCCAGCCTTTCTAGTACCTCCTCTTTAACAATTTTTATCCCATCCAGTATCTCCACTACCTCCTCTTTCACTATGACTTTGGCAGCATCTTCTTCCTTGGTGAAGACAGATCCAAAGTAATCATTTAGTACCTCAGCCATGCCCTCTGCCTCCATGTGTAGGTCTCCATTTTGGTCCCTAATTGGCCCCACCCCTCCTCTTACTACCCGTTTACGATTTATATGCCTATAGAAGACTTTTGGATTCCCTTTTATGTTGGCTGCCAATCTATTCTCATACCCTCTCTTTGCCCCTCTTATTTCCTTTTTCACTTCCTCTAAGCTTTCTATGTTCAGCCTGGTTCTCACTTGTATTCTCAACCTGACATTTGTCATACGCCCCCTTTTTCTGCTTCATCTTACTCTCTATCTCTTTCATCACCCAGGGAGCTCTGGCTTTAGTTGCCCTACCTTTCCCCCCCGTGGGAATGTACCTCGACTGTAACCGAACCATCTCCTCTTTAAAGGCAGCCCATTGTTAGATTACAGTGTTGCCTGCCAATCTTTGACTCCAATTTACCTGGGTCAGATCCATTCTCAACCCACTGAAATTGGCCTTTCTCCAATTAGCTTAATTTACACTAGATTGTTCCCTGTCCTTTTCCATAGCTAATCTAAAACTTATGATACTATGATCACTATTCCCTAAATGTTCCCCTACTGACACTTACTCTACTTGACCCACCTCATTCCCCAGAACCAGATCCAACAATGCCTCCTTCCTTGTTGGGCCAGAAACATATTGATCAAGAAAGTTCTCCTGAACACACTTCAGAAATTCTTCCCCCTCTGCCCTTTACACTATTACTATCCCAGGCTATATTAGGATAATTGAAGTCCCCCATTATCACTACTCTATAGTTCTTGTACATCTCTGTAATTTCCCTGCAAATTTGCTCCTCTATATCCTTTCCACTAGTTGGCGGCCTATAGAATACACCCAGTAGTGTAATGGCACCTCTATTGTTTTGGATTGGGGAACGTTACTTAAAGGGTTGATGGTGGATCGGCAATGGCAAACATCTAAAGATCACATGGATGAACTACAGAATTTGTTCATCCCTGTCTGGCATAAAAATAAAACAGGAAAGGTGGCTTAACCGTGGCTAACAAGGGAAATTAGGGATAATGTAAGATCCAAGGAGCAGACATATAAATTGGCCAGAAAATGCAGCAAACCTGAGGATTGGGTGCAGTTTAGGATTCAGCAAAGGAGGACAAAGGGATTAATTAAGAGGGGGAAAATAGAGTATGAGAGTAAGCTTGCAGGGAACATAAAAACTGACTGTAAAAGCTTCTATAGATATGTGAAGAGAAAAAGATTAGTGAAGTCAAGCGTAGGTCCCTTGCAGTCAGAATCAGGGGAATTTATAATGGGGAACAAAGAAATGGCAGACCAATTAAATACATACTTTGGTTCTGTCTTCACAAAGGAGGACACAAATAACCTCCCAGAGAGGTCGGGGAACATAGGGTCTAATGAGAGGGAGGAACTGAATGAAATCAGTATTTGCAGGGAAATGGTGTTAGGGAAATTGGCGGGATTGAAGGCCGATAAATCCCCAGGGCCTGATAATCTACATCCCAGGGTACTTAAGGAAGTGGCCCTAGAAATAGTAGATGCATTGCTGGTCATCTTCCAAAATTCTATAGACTCTGGAACAGTTCCCATGGATTGGAGGGTAACTAATGTAACCCCACTATTTAAAAAAGGTGGTAGAGAGAAAATGGGGAATTATAGACCGGTTAGCCTGACATCGGTAGTGGGGAAAATGCTAGAGTCCATTATAAAAGATGTAATAGCAAAGCACTTGGAAAACAATGACAGGATCGGACAAAGTCAGCACGGATTTACAAAAGGTAAATCATGCCTGACTAATCTACTGGAATTTTTTGAGGATGTAACTGGTATAATTGATAAGGGAGAACCAGTGGATCTGGTGTATTTGGACTTTCAGAAGGTTTTCGACAAGGTCCCGCATAAGAGATTAGCATGCAAAGTTAAAGCACATGGGATTGGGTGTAAGGTATTGATTTGGATAGAGAAATGGTTGGCAGACAGAAAGCAAAGAGTTGGAATAAACGGGTCTTTTTCCAAGTGGCAGGCAGTGACTAGTGGGGTACCACAGGGATCGGTGCTAGGACCCCAGCTATTCACAATATATATTAATGATTTAGGCGAGGGAACTAGATGTAATATCTCCAAGTTTGCAGATGACACAAAGCTGGGTGGGCGAGTGTGCTGTGAGGAGGATGCAGAGAAACTCCAGTATGATTTGGACAGGTTGGGTGAGTGGGCAAATGCATGGCAGATGCAGTATAATGTGGATAAATGTGAGGTTATCCACTTTGGTGGCAAAAACAGGAAGGCAGATTATTATCTGAACGGCAATAGATTGGGAAAAGGGGAGGTGCAACGAGACCTGGGTGTCCTTGTGCACCAGTCGCTGAAGGTAAGCATGCAGGTGCAGCAGGTGGTTAAGAAGGCAAATGGTATGTTGGCCTTCATAGCGAGAGGATTCGAGTACAGGAGCAAGGATGTCTTGCTACAGTTGTACAGGGCCTTGGTGAGACCACACCTTGAGTACTGTGTGCAGTTTTGGTCGCCTTATCTGAGGAAGGATGTTCTTGCCATGGAGGGAGTGCAGTGAAGATTCACCAGACTGATACCTGGGATGGCAGGGATGACGTATGAAGAGAGATTGGGTCGATTAGTCTTATATTCGCTAGAGTTTAGAAGAATGAAAGGGGATCTCATTGAAACTTATAAAATTCTAACAGGACTAGACAGACTAGATGCAGGAAGGATGTTCCCAATGGCGGGTGAGTCCAGAACCAGGGGTCACAGTCTAAGGATAAGGGGTAAGCCATTTAGGACTGAGATGAGGAATTTCTTCACCCAGAGAGTGGTGAACCTGTGGAATTCTCTACCACAGAAGGCAGTTGAGGCCAAATCATTAAATATATTCAAGAAGGAGTTAGATATAGTTCTTAAGGCTAAATGGATCAAGGGATATGGGGAGAAAGCAGGGACAGGGTACTGAATTTGGATGATCAGCCATGATCTCATTGAATGGCGGAGCAGGCTTGAAGGGCCGAATGCCCTACTCCTGCTCCTATCTTGTATGTTTCTATGTTTCTCAACTCTAACCAAATAGATTCTGTCCTTGACCCCCTCCAGGACATCATCTCTCTCCAGCACTGTAATATTCTCCTTAATGTGAGTGTGTCGGTGTATCAGCCGTGGCTCAGTGGGCAGCACCCTCGCCTCTGAGTCAGAAGGTTGTGGGTTCAAGTCCCACTCCAGAGACTTGAGCACAAAAATATAGGCTGACACTCCCAGTGCAGGGCTGAGAGAGTGCTGCACTGTTGGAGGTGCCGTCTTTAGGATGAGACGTTAAACCGAGGTCCCGTCTGCTCTTTCAGGTGGACGTAAAAGATCCCATGGCACTATTTCAAAGAAGAGCAGGGGAGTTCTCCCCGGTGTCCTGGTCAATATTTATCCCTCAACCAACAAAACAAAAAAACTGATGATCTGGTCATTGTCACATTGCTGTTTGTGGGAGCTTGCTGTGTTCAAACTGGCTGCTGCGTTTCCTACATTACAACAGTGACTGCACTCCAAAAATACTTCATTGCCTGTAAAGAGCTTTGAGATGGCCAGTGGTCGTAAAAGGCGCTATATAAATGTAAGTCTTGCTTTCTTAATCAATACTGCCACCCCACCTCCTTTCTTTCCCAAACACCCTATATCCAGGAATATTTAATACCCAATCCTGCCCTTTTTGAGCCAGGTCTCCGTTATCGCCACGACATCATATTCCCATGTGTCTATTTGCACCTGCAGCTCACCAACCTTATTTACCACGCTTCGTACATTCACACACATGCACTGTAAACCTATCTTAGACCTTCTTGTATTCTCTCTTAGTTTGACCCTACCTAATACCGTACTATTTCTTACTCGAGTGCTATCTGTCTCTCCCAATCCTTTGTGCCCTTTGTTTCTCCTTTCTTTGAGGAGAAGTTCATAGAGTGCATCCGGGATGGCTTTCCTAGAGCAGTATGTAATGGAACCAACCAGGGAGCAGGCTATCTTGGATCAGGTACTGTGTAATGAGACAGAATTAATAAATGATCTCATAGTAAAGGATCCTCTAGGAAAGAGTGACCATAGCATGGTTGAATTTCAAATTCAGTTGGAGGGTGAGAAAGTTATTTCTCAAACCAGTGTCCTGAACTTCACCAAAGGCAATTACAATGGCATGA
Source organism: Squalus acanthias (assembly GCA_030390025.1). Lineage (NCBI taxonomy): Eukaryota > Metazoa > Chordata > Chondrichthyes > Squaliformes > Squalidae > Squalus > Squalus acanthias. The sequence continues at coordinate 883,480 of CM059429.1, read as the reverse complement.
GGGCAGAACTGGCTGAAGTGGACTGGAAAAATAAATTAAAGGATAAGACAGTTGAAATGCAGTGGCGGACATTTAAGAAAATATTTCATAACTCTCAACAAAAATATATTCCAGTGAGAAAGAAAGATTTTCAGAGAAGGGAGCACCATCCGTGGCTAACTAAGGAAGTAAAGGATGGTATCAAATTGAAAACGAAGGCATACAATGTTACCAAGATTGGTGGGAGACCAGAGGATTGGGAAATTTTTAAAAACCAGCAAAGGATGACTAAAAAAATAATAAAGAGAGATGATGAATTCTGAGAGTAAACTGTCAAGAAACATTAAAACAGATAGTAAGAGCTTCTACAGGTATATAAAAAGGAAGAGGGTAGCTAAAGTAAACGTTGGTCCCTTAGAGGATGAGACTGGGGAATTAATAATGGGGAAATGGCAGAGACTCTGAACAAATATTTTGTATCTGTCTTCACTGTAGAAGACACTAACAACATCCCAATAATGGATAATCAAGGGGCCACAGGGAGGGGGAACTAAAGACAATCACTATCACTAAGGAAATAGTACTTGGTAAAATAATGGGAATAAAAGATGACAAGTCCCCTGGACCTGATGGCTTGTATCCCAGGGTCTTAAAAGAAGTGGCTGCAGAGATAGTGGATGCATTGGTTGCAATATACCAAAATTCCCTGGACTCTGGAGAGGTCCCAGCGGATTGGAAAACCGCAAATGTAACACCCCTATTTAAGAAAGGAGGGAGACAGAAAGCAGGACACTATAGACCAGTTAGCCTAACATCTGTTGTTGGGAAAATGCTGGAGTCCTTCTTTAAGGAACCATTTGGAAAATCATAATGCAGTCAAGCAGAGTCAGCATGGTTTTATGAAAGGGAAGTCATGTTTAACAAATTTGCTGGAGTTCTTTGAGAAGGTAACGAGCAGGGTGGACAAAGGTGAACCAGTAGATGTGGTGTATTTGGATTTCCAGAAGGCATTCGATAAGGTGCCACATAAAAGGTTATTGCATAAGATAAGAGCTCATGGAGTTGGGGGTAATATATTCACATGGATAGAGAATTGGCTAACTAACAGAAAGCAGAGAGTCGGGATAAATGGGTCATTTTCCGGTTGGCAAACGGTAACTAGTGGGGTGCCACAAGGATCGGTGCTGGGACCTCAACTATTTACAATCTACATTAATGACTTGGATGAAGGGATCGAGTATAATGTAGCCAAGTTTGCGGGTGATACAAAGATGGGTGGGAAAGCAAGTTGTGCAGAGGACTCAAAGAACCTGCAAAGGGATATAGACAGGCTAAGTGAGTGGGCAAACATTTGGGAGATGGAGTATAATGTGAGAAAGTGCGAGGTTATACACTTTGGCAGGAAAAATAAAAAAGCAAATTATTATTTAAATGGAGAGAGATTACAAAATGCTACAGTTCAGAGGGACTTGGGAGTCCTTGTGCATGAAACACAAAAAGTTAGCATGCAGGTACAGCAAGTAATCAAAAAGGCAAATGGAATGTTGGCCTTTATTTCAAAGGGGGTTGGAGTATAAAAGCAGGAAGTCCTGCTACAACTGTACAGGGTATTGGTGAGACCACACCTCGAATACTGCGTACAGTTTTGGTCTCCTTATTTAAGGAGGGATATACTTGCATTGGAGGCAGTTCAGAGACGATTCACTAGGTTAATTCCAGAGATGAGGGGGTTGACTGATGAGGAAAGGTTGAGCAGGCTGGGCCTATACTCATTGGAATTTAGAAGAATGAGGTGATCTTATTGAAACATATAAGATGCAGAGAGGATGTTTTCCCTCGTGGGGAATCTAGAACTCGGGGGCACAGTTTCAGAATACAGGGACGCCCTTTTAGAACTGAGATGAGGAGGAATTTCTTCTCTCTGAGGGTCGTAAATCTGTGGAATTCTCTGCCCCAGAGAGCTGTGGAGGCTGGGTCATTAAATACATTTAAGGTGGAGATAGACAAATAAGGGAGTGAAGGGTTATGGGGAGCGGGCGGGGAAGTGGCTTTGAGCCCAAAGTCAGCCATGATCTCATTGAATGGCGGAGCAGGCTCGAGGGGCCAAGTGGCCTATTATGTAATGCTACATCCTGGTGCCCATCCCCCTGTCAAATTAGTTTAAACCCTCCCCAACAGCACTAGCAACCCCCTCTCCCCACTGCGAGGACATTGGTCCCAGCTCTGTTGAGGTGCAACCCATCCGGCCTGTACAGGTCCCACCTCCCACTGAACCGGCCCCAGTGTCCCAAGAATCTGAAGCCCTCCCTCCTGTACCATCTCTCCAGCTACGCATTCATCTGCTCTATCCTCCTATTTTTATACTCACTAGCTTGTGGCACCTGGATTAATCCAGAGATTACTACCTTTTGAGGTCCTGCTTTTTAATCTCTTTCCTAGCTCCCTAAAATCTGCCTGCAGGACCTCATCCCTCTTTCTACCTATGTGGTTGATACCGATATGGACCATGGCCTCTGGCTGTTCACCCTCCCGCCCTCAGACTGTTCTGCAGCTGCTCAGTGACATCCTTGACCCTGGCACCAGGGTGGCAACATACCATCCTGGAATCACATCTGCGGCTACAGAAATGCCTGTCTGTTCCCCAAACTATCGAATCCCCTATCACTATTACTTTCCCGATCTTCGTCCTCCCCCCACTGTACAGCTGAGCCACCCATGGTGCCATGCACTTGGCTCTGGCTGTACTCCCCAGAGGAACCATCGCCCTCACCAGTATTAATACTGGTTGGAGAGTAAGATGCCCTCGGGACTCCTGCACTACCTGCCTGTTCCTCCTTGTCTGTCTGGCAGTCACCCATTCCCTTTCTGCCTGCACACTCTTGCGCTGCGGGGTGACCACCTGCTGAAATGTGCTATCCACGGAGCTCTCAGCCTCACGGATGCACCGCAGTGACGCCAGCTGCTGCTCAAGCTCCGACACCCAGAGCTTGAGCTCCTCCAGCTGACGACACTTCCTGCACATGTGGTTGTCCAGGACACGGGAAGCGTCCTGGATTTCCCACATGACACAAGATGTACATTCCACGGGTCTGAGCTGCCCTGTCATGCCTCTACTTAATCGACTATTAAGTAAATTAACAGAAATAAACTTAAGTCTTAAAAAACAATCACCAGCTACTCACCAATCGGCTCCTTCCCTTGCGCTGACGTCACTTACCTCGCTCCCTACTCTCGCGCTCTATCCGGACCCCGGGCTCTCGGGCCTACCTTTATCTGCGGCCGCTCCTCTCGCTCTCCTGCAGGTCCGCTCTCGTGTCTGTTAACTTAGAGACCTTGAGTTCTGTGGCTCCACTCCTCCTTTTCAGTCAGACGTCTCACCCGCCTTCCTGCTCGCCATCGAATTCCTGTGCTCACCAAATTCCGGCACTCTGCTTGCGATCCGCTCCGATTGCATTCTCCCAGCTCTGTCTTCATTCTCTGTGCTCAAGCCTTTTGATCAAAGGCTTTGATCGAAGTTTTCAAGATATTGGAGCCAGGCCTTTCGGGAGTGAAATTAGGAAACACTTCTACACACAAAGGGTGGTAGAAGTTTTTGAACTTTCTTCCACAAATGGCAATTGGTGCTAGATCAATTGTTAATTTTAAATCGGAGATTGATAGCTTTCTGTTAACCAAAGGTATTAAGGGATATGGGCCAAAGGCGGGTAGATGGAGTTAGGTGGCAGATCAGCCATGATCTCATTGACTGGCGGAACAGGCTCGAGGGGCTGAATGGCCTCCTCCTGTTCCTATGAAAAAAGACAAAGCATCAAATTTGGTGAAAGAACATAAGAAAGAGGAGCAGGAGTCGGCCACTTGGCCCCTCGAGCCTGCTCCGCCATTCAGTAAGATCATGGCTGCTCTTGGGCTCAAAGCCACTTCCCCTCCCACTCCCCATAACCCTTCACTCCCTTATCTTGCAAAAATTTGTCTATCTCCACTTTAAATGTATTTCATGACCCAGCCTCCAGAGCTCTCTGGGGCAGAGAATTCCACAAATTTACGACCCTCTGAGAGAAGAAATTCCTCCTCATCTCAGTTCTAAAAGGGCGACCCTTTATTCTGAGACTATGCCCCTGAGTTCTAGATTCCCCCACGAGAGGAAACATCCTCTCTGCATCTACCCTGTCGAGCCCCCTCAGTATCTTGTATGTTTCGATAAGATCACCTCTCATTCTTCTAAATTCCAATGAGTATAGGCCCAGCCTGCTCAACCTTTCCTCATAAGTCAAACCCCTCATCTCTGGAATTAACTGGTTAAGAATAGACACGGAAAACCAGAAGGGGACACCTTCTCCCAATCTCGTTACAGACAGAAACGGCAAAATACTGATCCCGTCTCTTTCTCTTTCCTTGTAGGTTCGAGTTTGGCCAGGCTCTGTTTGTAGGATGGGCTGCTGCCGCTCTCTCCATGCTCGGTGGAGCCTTCCTCTGCTGCTCTTGTACCAAAGGCAGCGGGGGTTCCTTCCCGGGCCGTGCCTATCCGCGATCGCAGTCTGCTCCCTCAGCTGCCAAGAACTACGTGTGAGGCCGACTGAGCTGCCGAGAGAGAAGATCCCATCCGAGCTATTCACGGGATGCGTGTCTCTTGAGTAAGAGATGCCTAGTATTACCCTTAATGACCCTTCCTGCAAGGACGAGTAGGAAATGAAAGGGCTTTAGATCGATTAAAGTTACAGTTTACTCATTGTATTGTCATTTTAATTTCAGCTAATCGTAAATACACCAATTACCAGTTTTGTTATTTAGGGCACAGACTCTAGATCTTTCCTCCAACATTTAAAATATTAAATAGCTTTTTCAGGAGGGTTTGTAGGGGGGGGAGGGGGGGGGGGCTTGTATATGCACAATATCTGCTTCTGAGGGTGACGGGGTTTTGTACCAGGCTAGTGTGAGACCTTTTCATTCAAATACTTTGAGGACCCCAATTAAATAGCGGGCCAGATTGCTATCCTTGATTTGTCTGCTCAGACCATGAGTCAGAGTTGAGTTTTCACCGATCCCTTTATTGAGTCCCTGCTAATTCTAAGCTTTTCCTGTTGTTTACCTTGTGTGCTCATTGAAGAACATAGGAATAGGAGAAGGCCATTCAGCCCTTCGAGCCTAAAACATTCTATAAAGGGATCAATGTGCATTCCCTTCACAAATCAGTAGGTAACTGCTCTACCTGGTGTAGTCCTGAGCCACGGGCATCAGACCGGCCCGTTGCTCTGATCCCCGGCCTGTGCTGAGTTAGCTGCTCTTGAACAGTAGGGTGATGGGTGACTGCAGTGGGCCTCAGTGATCCTGGGCTAGCGAGGGAGGGGAGAGGGTGAGGTCAGCGAGGGAGGGGAGGGGAGAGGGTGAGGTCAGCGAGAAGGGGAGGGGAGAGGGTGAGGTCAGCGAGGGAGGGGAGAGGGTGAGGTCAGCGAGGGAGGGAGAGGGAGAGGGTGAGGTCAGCGAGGGAGGGGAGAGGGAGAGGGTGAGGTCAGCGAGGGAGGGGAGAGGGAGAGGGTGAGGTCGGCGAGGGAGGGGAGAGGGTGAGGTCGGCGAGGGAGGGGAGAGGGTGAGGTCAGCGAGGGAGGGGAGGGGAGAGGAGAGGGTGAGGTCGGCGAGGGAGGGGAGAGGGTGAGGTCAGCGAGGGAGGGGAGAGGTCAGCGAGGGAGGGGAGAGGGGAGAGGTGAGAGGTCAGCGAGGGAGGGGAGAGGGGAGAGGTCAGCGAGGGAGGGGAGAAGGTGAGGTCAGCGAGGGAGGGCAGAGGGTGAGGTCAGCGAGGGAGGGCAGAGGGTGAGGTCAGCGAGGGAGGGCAGAGGGTGAGGTCAGCGAGGGAGGGGAGAGGGTGAGGTCAGCGAGGGAGGGGAGAGGGTGAGGTCAGCGAGGGAGGGGAGAGGGTGAGGTCAGCGAGGGAGGGGAGAGGGTGAGGTCAGCGAGGGAGGGGAGAGGGTGAGGTCAGCGAGGGAGGGGAGAGGGTGAGGTCAGCGAGGGAGGGGAGAGGGTGAGGTCAGCGAGGGAGGGGAGAGGGTGAGGTCAGCGAGGGAGGGGAGAGGTCGAGGTCAGCGAGGGAGGGGAGAGGTCAGCGAGGGAGGGGAGAGGTCAGCGAGGGAGGGGAGAGGTCAGCGAGGGAGGGGAGAGGTCAGCGAGGGAGGGGAGAGGTCAGCGAGGGAGGGGAGAGGGTGAGGTCAGCGAGGGAGGGGAGAGGGTGAGGTCAGCGAGGGAGGGGAGAGGGTGAGGTCAGCGAGGGAGGGGAGAGGGAGAGGTCAGCGAGGGAGGGGAGAGGTCAGCGAGGGAGGGGAGAGGTCAGCGAGGGAGGGGAGAGGTCAGCGAGGGAGGGGAGAGGAGAGGGTGAGGTCAGCGAGGGGAGGGAGAGGGTGAGGTCAGCGAGGGAGAGGGTGAGGTCAGCGAGGGAGGGGAGAGGGAGAGGTCAGCGAGGGAGGGGAGAGGTCAGCGAGGGAGGGGAGAGGTCAGCGAGGGAGGGGAGAGGGGAGGGGAGAGGTCAGCGAGGGAGGGGAGAGGAGAGGGTGAGGTCAGCGAGGGAGGGGAGAGGGTGAGGTCAGCGAGGGAGGGGAGAGGGTGAGGTCAGCGAGGGAGGGGAGAGGGTGAGGTCAGCAAGAGAGGGAGAGGGAGAGGTCAGCGAGGGGGCTTAGCGTGGAAAATCCAATCCATTCTGGTGTCGATTTGCAGTGAAGCGACAGCACGTCAATGGTCTCTTAGCTTGTATGTAACTATTTGTTTAAATTTCTTGCCATAAACCAAATTGTGACGATGGGACTAGGCCGGGTACATCACCCTGTGTGTTAACGTAAGTCAGAGCGTTTCAGCATCAGCGGCATATTACCCTGGTCCAGAGAGAGTGAATCCATCTCCAACAACCTGCCTTGTCATTTCTGAAATGCTAAGTTGATTTTTTTTTCTAAAGTCCCAGTATTTAAAGAACGTGCCCAGTTGTACATGGAATGTGAACATCTGCAGCACCCACATCTGAAGATGCTGAAATATCGCAATTTTTCAAAGGTGAGAGCGGGTTGTTAATGTGAAATGGGCTGCCGTCCATCCAGTCAATGGGTCTGCACACAAGCCCCCTCCTCCCCCATGCATGCTGGGGTAGAACATTAAACTGGGTTGAAAGTAGACAAGGATAAAATGCTTAGCACATCGATGTGGTCTGACAACTCCTAGCGAGTGTTCTGCAAACTTTTAGATACCCGGGATTGTTTAATATTCTGTTCAGTGCATAGCAATCAGATTTTATTTTAAATAGACTCCGCCTGAATTCTTAGAACTGCACCCTTTGAAATGATTAGAACCAATGTTCCCGTTAATTTTCTTTGGGTGAGTAGCCCCTTTAAGGGGCTGCACGGCCCATGGGGTTTATACATGCTCGTTAAGCCGGCTGCGGGGAAGGTCCAGAGAGCTGCGCGGCCGTGAAGCTCTCTGGGAACATTGATTAGAACCCAGCAATTTTTATTAAAACTTGAACATAGATCGAATTTCAGTCCCTGATAATTTGCTATGAATATATAAACCAGCTTTCATTGTCAAAGGCAGTCCCAGCCCCAGTGTTTAACACGGAGTGGGAGGTGTGTCGTGTAATCCCCTCAGGGTCTAGATTTTCAAGCGACTGTTATTGTGGGTTGTTTTTATACCAGTCTAAGGGTCCCCTTGGACTGGTTGCTCACCTGTTTTATGTTGTGTATCAGTGTGCAGGTAATTCTGCCTTTTCTAACCTTTCTCGGCATCACGAGGTTCCAGTTTTGTACATGGCTTTTTATATATCTGTGTCTGTAGCTGTGCCCAAGGCATTGGTTGTGGATTGAGTTTTTATACTGAGCGTGTTCTATGGATTTTGCAATAAATGGGGATTTTTTAAAAAAACGAATGCTTGTGTTTGATTCTTTGAACTGTAAGGTTTTAGAGAACGTTTGATCACCCAGGCCACTCGCTCCGAGCAAGCAGTAACCTCCATGGGCTAATTTTTTGCTTTATTCGTTCCTGGGATGTGGGCGTCACTGGCAAGGCCAGCATTTATTGCCCATCCCTAATTGCCCTTGAGAAGGTGGTGGTGAGCCGCCTTCTTGAACCGCTGCAGTCCGTGTGGTGAAGGCTCTCCCACAGTGCTGTTACGGAGGGAGTTCCAGGATTTTGACCCAGCGACAATGAAGGAACGGCGATATACTTCCAAGTCAGGATGGTGTGTGTGACTTGGAGGGGAACTTGGAGGTGGTGGTGTTCCCATGCGTCTGCTGCCCTTGTCCTTCTAGGTGGAGGAGGTCGCGGGTTTGAGAGGTGCTGCCGAAGAAGCCTTGGCGAGTTGCTGCAGTGCACCTTGTAGATGGTGCACACTGCAGCCACGGTGCGCCGGTGGTGGAGGGAGTGAATGTTTAAGGTGCTGGATGGGGTGCCAATCAAGCGGGCTGCTTTGTCCTGGATGGTGTCGAGCTTCTTGAGTGTTGTTGAAGCTGCACTCATCCAGGCCAATATCGTGCATTGTTGGGGGTGGGTGCTTTTCTCGGTCAGAGTTCCGTACTCTGAAGCCATGTGACCTTCAGCAATCCCACAATGCACGTCAGCCCTGGTTAAACTGGTGCCCTGCTCTTATTCTCTTCCCTTTGTCAACTGTTGCTGTCCCGACAGGAGCCTTCCCAATCTCTTCAATGGAATTGGCTGATTCTAACACACGAACGAAAGACTTGCATTTCTACAGCATCTTTCACATCCCAAAGCACTTCACAGCCAATGAAGTCATTTTGAAGCGTAGTCACTGTTGTAATGTAGGAAACGAAGCAGGCAAATTGTGCACAGCAAGATCCCACAAACAGCGATGAGATAAATGACCAGATAATCTGTTTATTCTTAGTGATATTGGTTGAGGGATAAATATCGGGAAGAACCCCCCTGATCATCATCAAACAGTGCCATGCGATCTTTTATGTCCACCTGAGAGGGCAGACGGAGCCTCCGTTTAGTGTCTCATCCGAAAGATGGCACCTCCGACAGTGCAGCGCTCCCTCAGTACTGCCCCTCCGACAGTGCAGCGTTCCCTCAGTACTGCCCCTCCGACAGAGCAGCGCTCCCTCAGTACTACCCCTCCGACAGTGCGCCGCTCCCTCAGTACTGCCCCTCCGACAGTGCGCCGCTCCCTCAGTACTGCCCCTCCGACAGTGCGGCGCTCCCTCAGTACTGCCCCTCCGACAGTGCGGCGCTCCCTCAGTACTGCCCCTCCGACAGTGCGGCGCTCCCTCAGTACTGCCCCTCCGACAGTGATGCGCTCCCTGAGTACTGCCCCTCCGACAGTGCAGCGCTCCCTCAGTACCGCCCCTCCGACAGTGCAGCGCTCCCTCAGTACTGCCCCTCCGACAGCGCAGCGCTCCCTCAGTACTGCCCCTCCGACAGTGCGGCGCTCCCTCAGTACCGCCCCTCCGACAGTGCGGCGCTCCCTCAGTACCGCCCCTCCGACAGTGCGGCGCTCCCTCAGTACTGCCCCTCCGACAGTGCGGCGCTCCCTCAGTACTGCCCCTCCGACAGTGCGGCGCTCCCTCAGTACTGTCCCTCCGACAGTGCAACGCTCCCTCAGTACTGCACTGAAGTGTCGGTCTGGATTAAGACTTTGGAGTGGGGCTTGAACCCAAGACCTGACTACGAGGCCAGAGTGCTACCAATTGAGCTAAGGCAGAAAGCTGGAGGTCGTGTGTTTTGACCCCTGGTGGATTGGTGCGGCCCATCTCTCCTCACGGGAATATTTGGTTCCTGTTCAAATCGTGCTATAGCGAGCCAGGCAGCAGAATTATCACATTGCTGAAGCCATGGACACCAGAATAATCTATTAGGAAAATATTTCCCTGACATTCTTTCCCTGCAACATGCAGCAAACTTCAAAAGAAAGGCATCTGCCGTCTTAGTTTACCATCTCCGTCCACACATGGCTCCTCTAATAGTCCAGCAGCCTCCAAATCAGGCTTAAACCAATACTAAAAACCTACGAAAGGTCTGTAACACAACAAAAGTATTTAATTCCTGTTTCAACTTTACAAGTAAGGACGGGAGTTCAGAGTGTGGAGAGACTCAACGAAGATTCAATGTTTGTTTATCTTCCCTTTTTTTAAAAAGGAAATGATTGATTCTGCTTGAACCTATAACTCCGTGGGCCATCGTTCTATGGTAGGGAGAATATCAATCCCAGCCTCAGGCAAACACTAGATGCCCTGGTTTGCATCAGACAGCAGAGTTCTGTCTGACCCTCTTTTACATAAGAACATAATTAGGAGCAGGAGTCGGCCATTCGGCCCCTCGAGCCTGCTCCACCATTCAATAAGATCATGGCTGATCTTCGACCTCAACTCCACTTTCCTGCACTATCCCCATATCCCTTGATTCCCTTAATATTCAAAAATCTATCGATTTCTGTCTTGAATATACTCAACGACTGAGCCTCCACAGCCCTCTGGGGTAGAGAATTCCAAAGATTCACCACCCTCTGAGTGAAGAAATTCCTCCTCATCTCAGTCCTAAATGGCTGACCCCTTATTCTGAGGCTGAGACCCCTGGTTCTAGACTCCCCAGCCAGGGGAAACATCCTCCCTGCATCTACCCTGTCAAGCCCTGTAAGCATGTTGTATGTTTCAATGAGATCACCTCTCATTCTTCTAAACTCTAGAGAATATAGGCCTAGTCTACTCAATCTCTCCTCCTAGGACAATCCCCCTATCCCAGGAACCAGTCTGGTGAACCTTGGTTGCACTCCCTCTATGGCAAGTATATCCTTCCTTAGGTAAGGAGACCAAAACTGTACACAATACTCCAGGTGTGGTCTCACCAGGGCCCTATATAATTGCAGTAAGATGTCTTTACTCTTGTACTCAAATCCTCTTGTAATAAAGGCCAACATACCATTTGCTTTCCTAATTGCTTGCTGTACCTTCATGTTAACTTTCAGTGATTCGTGTACAAGGACACCCAGGTCCCTCTGAACACCAACATTTCCCAATCTCTCACCATTTTAAAAAATACTCTGCTTTTCTATTTTTCTACCAAGGTGGATAACTTCACATTTCTCCACATTATATTCCATTTGCCATGTTCTTGCCCACTCACCAGTTGTAGTCTCTCCAACTGCTCCATTCATAGAATAGTACAGCACAGAAGGAGGCCATTCAGCCCATCAAATCTGCGCCGATTCGATTGCTAGCTCAGTGCAGACTGGGTATTGAGTCCTGAGCCTTCTCGATCCCTCTGGCTCAACCACTCGAAAGAAAGTGCATTTATATAGCGCCTTTCACGACCTCAGGACATTCCTTTACAACCAATGAAGTATTTTTGAAGTGTAGTCACTGTTGTAATGTAGGAAATGCAGCAGCCAGTTTGCACACAGCAAGCTCCCACAAGTACTGCACTGGAGTGTCAGCCTGGATTATGAGCTCCAAGTCTCCGGAGCGGGACATGACACCACAGCCTGCTGACTCTCAGGCGAAAGTGCTGCCCACTGAACCACGGCCGACAGCTGCTTGGCTCAACCCAATGGCCTTTTCCCCAGTTCCAGCTGTCTTGTGATGTGAAGGAGTTCGGGATCGAGGTTAATGTCTCAATGAATTTCAGTGGGAAATCTAACCGTAGAACTGAAGCCGTGATCCCATCTAACTCTCTCCAGTTTTTGGGCTTGTCGAAAAGTCCGACCCAGAAGGGGGAGGTGGAGAAGTGGAATTTCATATCTCTGAGAAAAAAAAGATCTGTTAACGCTGCACTTGAGATTGCCGGGTATGTTTTGTCTCGGTGTTCCTCTCCGACTCAAGTATTTAAACCTGTTTGAACTTGCAGGCCAAGCCCTGTTGCCTCATACCTACACTTATCTGTCCGTGTGCCTCGCCTTTTTATATTAAAAAGCTGAAAAAAAGCCCTCAGCCCACATGATCTAAACACTGGTTCTCCCCCCTCAACAGACAGAAACCCAGCTGCATGCAAACTACGGTTTAGCTCTGGCTTTCGGAGACTGGCTTGTAGATTTTACTTCCTAATTCTGCGTTTCCTCTGCAGCAGCGGGCAGTCATCGGGCAGCTTCTAGACCATCAAGCTCAGTTTTTCAGTGAGCTGCCTGGAGGTTTCTCGAATGTAAACTGGAATCTAACGATTCAAAGAGAAGTGCCTACATTGCTAAAACTGTACAGGGCTTTGGAGAGATCACACCTGGAGTACTGGGCACAGTTTTGATCTCCTTATTTAAGGAAGGATATACTTGCCTTAGAGGCGGTGCAACGAAGGTTCACTAGATTGATTCCTGGGATCAGAGGGTTGTCCTATGAGGAGAGATTGTGTAGATTGGGCCTATACTCTCTGGAGTTTAGAAGAATGAGAGGTGATCTCATTGAAACATATCAGATTCTGAGGGGAATTGACAGGGTAGATGCTGAGAGATTGGGCTCGATTTTGCCAGACCCGAGGAGGCGGGATTGGAGGTGTGTGAGGTGTTAAAATCGCAAAAAATGGCGGGCGGATCAGATCTCGCCTCCAGCCCGCCTCCAAGCAATTTTCCCAAAATCGGGGTTTCAGACCCTGTTTCCATCCCGCCTCCAAGAGGCGGGATAGGCCCTTAAGGCCTTTAACAGCCAGTTAAGTGCCTCTATAATCACTTTTTGTGAGGCCTTTCTGATTTTAACACATTTCCCCCTATCCTGCACGTCTCCTCTGGAACACGCCAGTAATCCTGGCGGCCTCACAAGTGGATTGCTTACTAACAGCTGCAGCTCCACCATTAAAAAGGAGTTTTCACCAATGATCATTTGCAGGTGGCAGAACTTTGTTGTCTCAGGTCTGGGGGAACTTTTAGCAGGCATACCCATTGTTGTGGAAGTTTGGAGCCTGACACCCATCTCCAGTGTGACCTCCTGGGAAACCCCTCTCCCCACTTTGACTGAGCACTTCCTCAACTGAGGTATATACCAGAAGCATGGGAACCATTTATTTCCTTTCCTCCTGGACATCAGATTTGGACGAAGACCAGCCGCGGCAGCAGCAGAACTATGAACAACAGCAGCAGCAACAACAGCAGCAGCAACAGCAGGAGCGCCAAGCTGCTGCTCACCCACCTGAAGCTGCACAGGCCAGAAGGCGCCAGCGCATGGAAGCACGTCGGCGCAGGAGATACCCCCAAAACAGGCTCTACAGACAGAGGATCAGCTACCTCAACATGACTGAGCAGCAGTGCCAAAGGAGGCTCAAACTTTCGCGAGAGGTAGTGGGTGACATCTGCGCAATGCTGCACCAACACCTGGAGCCCAGAGGGCCAGTTGGACACCCCTTACCAGTGGCCATCAAAGTCACCACCGCACTCAACTTTTTTGCTTCAGGCTCATTCCAGGGATTAACAGCAGACATCAGCGGCGTCTCCCAGGCGGCCGCCCACACTTGCATCACGCAGGTAACTGATGCCCTCTTTGCCATCGCGCACAATTACATCAACTTCTCCAAGGATCAAGCAAGTGTAACCGCGCGTGCGGTTGGATTTGCTAATCTAGCAGGCTTTCCAAGGGTGCAGGGCGTCGTTGACTGCACACATCACAATCCAGGTATTTTGTCAACGACAACGGCTTCCACTCCTTCAACGTACAGCTGGTGTGTGACCACAAGAAGGAAAATTTGCATGTTTGTGCCAAATACCCTGGCAGTTGCCATGACTCCTTCATCCTGTGGCAGTCTAGTGTGCCTCCACTCTTCAGTCCGCCAGGCTACTTGGAGACAAGGGCTATCCCCTGAAGACGTGGCTAATGACGCCGTTGAGGAGCCCATCCAACGAAGCTGAGGAGAGCTACAACTCCAGCCACATTTCCACCAGATCCATAATCGAGCAAACCATCGGCTTGCTGAACATGCGCTTCAGATGCCTTGATAGATCAGGTGGAGCCCTGCAGTACTCAGCAGCCAGGGTCTCCAGAATGGTCGTGGTCTGCTGTGCACTTCACAACATGGCACAGCATCGTGGCTTGCAGCTGCCTGAGGTACAAGTGGCTCATCGCATAGCCTCCTCAGATGAGGAGGAGGAGGAGGAGAGCAACAACGAACAGCTTGCAGAGGCGCATCAACCAGCGGCAGCTACACGCGAGCACATTGCTGCCCGGGATGCAAGGGACGCACTCATCTTGGGCAGGTTTGCTTAGCCTGGCCAATCAAACACTTTTGCCTCGCACCTTCTTACCAAGCATCGACAATGGCCAAGAACCTGCGGATTCCTATCACTCTGACCACCATACTGACAATTGCAAGTCGCCCTAAGCCCTCAATGTGGAAGTCCCATTTGCGAAATGACACAGGCCACAACTTCAACAGTTTGCCATCAAGTTTTTTTATCACAAAGTCACGGATGGCTTTTCAAAAATAAACACAACAGAACACCCAAGTGACTACCCTTGTGACTACTTGTGCTTTATCTTCCTCTTACGCGTGCTCCTACGTGGTGCTTCCCCTGTGGCTTCAGCAGATGTGGAGGCCCCTTGCTCACTTTCTTGCTGCTCCTGCCTCGACACCTTTGGTGGGCGTCCTCTGGGGTTGTGAGCCTGTGAGGGCTCGGCAACAGTCTGCTGCTCCTGCGGCTGTGCAGGGGCTGAGACGCCGATCTCAGTTGGGTTGGGACTCTGGTGGGGCTCTGACCGAGGGCTCTGCAGTGGCATGGTCGTGTGAGCGCTTGGAGAGGAGCTCCCACTTCCTTGTTCTCTGCCACCAACATCCCTCTCATGGGTCAGCCCCACTTCAGAGCTAGCAAGTGGCTTGACAGCACCTTGCTGCACTTCAGTGAGGCCATGAGTACCCGTTTCTGCACTGGAAGTCCTACTCCAGAGGGCTTCCATGAAGGTCTGGTTTCTCTGCTCAATAGCTGACCATCGCTCCTCAAAAGATGTCAGTCTATTCTGAACAATGACCATGTTTTCAACACTCTGGCGACTTAGCTCCTCCATGGCTGTAGCCATCCTCTCCTCTACCGGAGCCATCCTCTCCTCTACGGTAGCCAGCCTTATCACAGAGGTAGCCATCCTTTCCACGGAGGTTGCCATCCTTTCCGTGGTGATGCGTTCATGCACCAATGCCTCCACAAAGGCTCTGCTCATGTTAGCGATGGACTCCTCCATTCGCTCCACACTCGCAGCGACCCTGGAGACAAAACCTGCCAGAGACTCCTGCACCTGTTCCTGGAGTCCAGCACCGCTCTCCTTCTGGATGGACCCGGAGGCACAGGGTCGACATGCAGCGGAGCCGAGCTGGGAGAGTCCTGCACCCTCCAACGAGGACTCTCCACTGCTGTCCCTGTCTCCACAATCTGCTGATGCTCACTTTTGAGCTGTGATACACCAGGTGACAACACTACACTATCTCGCGCAGTTCCCACCGAGGTGTGAGTGTCTGCGCTGGTGCTGGGTGCGCTGAATTCTGTTGACGCTGCGCCCTCAGAGGTTGCAGCTTCCTCCGAGGAGTCTGGGGGCTCAGGCTGTTCCTCCTGGACAGTGGGGAAGGGGGCTGTCGATGGTCCTGTAAAGGAAAGAGTTAGACATGTGAGATAAACGTTGCATGCACATTGAATTTTGCAGATGATGATAAGTCAATCTGTTAGAGCATCAGAATCAAGATCTGTCACTCATGCAATGTCAATGAGAGAGATGAAAATCTATTCTGTCACCAGCTTGCTCTGATGCGCCCGTCTGCCCGTCCCCCACTTGCGCATCCTCCTCCACTCCCACGATCTCCAGGGCCGCCTCCTCTGCAGTGGTGAGCTGGGCTATTGAGGGTGGCCCTCCTCCTGTCCTCGCCCTCTCCCTCTTATTGTGGGCTCTCTTTTCCTGCAATGAGAGACACAAGTGGAGTTTGAGTAAGAATGAAGGAGTGAGCGTAGAGAATCCACAGCATAGATGCTTAGAAGGACACAAAGATGGAGTGAGGTGCCAAGACCAAGGGCCCTCCCTGTATGTTTTAAGTTGTTGTCATTGCATCACAGTGATAGGGAGTGTGAGGGCTGCATAGTTGAATAGTTAAATGAGTGTGAACATACAGAGAGAGGGAATGGTTAAGGGTACAGGGATGTAAGTGTCAAGTGGGATGTGGAGGAAGAGGTTGACAAAGCAGAGTGCTGGTGATGAGAGGCGATGGGGATCAGATTGAGGGTCATGTGGATGGAATCCTCACTTTTCCTGTGCGGAAAAGGTCATGAAACCTCTTTCTGGACTGCAGCCAGGTTCTGCTGCACATTGGCCACTTGCAGCCACACAACTTTGGTCTGTTGTGGTGGCTTTTTTCTCTCTGAGGAAGGAAACAGCACTTCCTTATTCGCTCTTGCTCCCTCCACCAGAGCTTGGAGGGAGTTCTCATCGAATCGGGGTCCACACTTTGGTCTGGTGCTGGACATGGTTGCAGCAGGAATCCCTCAGAAGTATAATGCAAAAGTTGTAAGGTAGAAAATGCAGCTGCATAGATGACGTCATCAGAGGCGAGTTTCAGGACCTAAAGACTCATTGGGCCAGGGGTTCCCACACGCTGGAAATCAAGTGCCCAATTAGGGCAAAATCGCTCATTTGTCCCGCCTCACATCGGCGGTGGGGGCCGGACAGGGCAACGACCTGACACGCCCCCAGCCCGCCCCCAATGACAAAATCCAACCCATTGTTTTCCCTGCCTGGAGTGTCTAGAACTAGGGGGCAAAGTCTCAGGATAAGGGGTCAGCCATTTAGGCCAATAGTGGGGGAGGGGGGGGAGGGTTCAGGTGAGCGGGAATTTAAAAAGTCAAAGAGAAAGGAGAAGGCAATAGAGCAGGGTAGTGATGGGGGTAATGGTAACCAGAGTGTGACAGGAAGGGACAGAACGTATAAAAATAAGAGTGCATCAGAAAGTGTGGTCAAAGCACGGAAAAATAGTAACAAGACAAAATTAAAAGCTCTTTACCTGAATGCACGCAGCATTCGTAACAAGATAGATGAGTTGACGGCACAAATAGATATAAATGGGTATGATCTGATAGCCATTACAGAGACGTGGTTGCAAGGTGACCAAGGCTGGGAACTGAATATTCGGGGGTATTTGACATTTCGGAAGGATAGACAGAAAGGAAAAGGAGGTGGGGTAGCTCTGTTAAAAAGGATGAGATCAGTGCAGTAGTGAGAAATGATACTGGCTCAGAAGAGCAAGATGTAGAATCAGTTTGGGTGGAGATAAGAAATAATCAGGGAAAGAAGTCACTGGTGGGCATAGTCTACAGGCCCCCTAACAATAGCTACACTGTTGGACAGAGTATAAATCAAGAAATAATGGAGGCTTGTAGGAAAGGTACAGCAATAATCATGGGCGATTTTAATCTTCATATTGATTGGACAAATCAAATTGGCCAAGGTAGCCTCGAGGAAGAGTTCATAGAATGTATCCGGGATGGTTTCCTAGAACAATACGTTGTGGAACCAACCAGAGAGCAGGCCATCTTAGATCTGGTACTGTGTAATGAGACAGGGTTAATAAATGATCTCATAGTAAAGGATCCTCTCGGAAAGAGTGATCATAGCATGGTTGAAATTCAAATTCAATTGGAGGGTGAAAAAGTTGGGTCTCAAACCAGTGTCCTGATCTTAAATAAAGGCAATTACAAAGGTATGAAGGCAGAGTTGGCTAAAGTGGACTGGGAAAATAGATTAAAGGGTAAGATGGTTGATAAGCAATGGCAGACATTTAAGGAGATATTTCATAACTCTCAACAAAAATATATTCCAGTGAGAAAGAAAGATTTTAAGAGAAGGGAGCACCATCCGTGGCTAACTAAGGAAGTAAAGGATGGTATCAAATTGAAAACGAAGGCATACAATGTTGCCAAGATTGGTGGGAGGCCAGAGGATTGGGAAATTTTTAAAAACCAGCAAGGGATGACTAAAAAAAAAGAGAGAGAAGATGGATTATGAGAATAAACTAGCAAGAAATATAAAAACAGACAGTAAGAGCTTCTACAGGTATATAAAAAGGAAGAGAGTAGCTAAAGTAAACATTGGTCCCTTAGAGGATGAGACTGGGGAATTAACAATGGCGAATGGGGAAATGGCAGAGACTTTGAACAAATATTTTGTATCAGTCTTCACGGTAGAAGACACTAACAACATCCCAATAATGGATAATCAAGGGGCTATAGGGAGGGGGGAACTTAAAACAATCCCTATCACTAAAGAAAAAGTACTCGATAAAATAATGGGACTAAAGGTGGACAAGTCCCCTGGACCTGATGGCCTGCATCCTAGGGTCTTAAAAGAAGTGGCTGTAGAGATAGTGGATGCATTGGTTGCAATCTATCAAAATTCCCTGGACTCTGGAGAGGTCCCAGCGGATTGGAAAACCTCAAATGTAACACCCTATTTAAGAAGGGAGGGAGACAGAAAGCAGGAAACTATAGACTAGTTAGTCTAACATCTGTCGTTGGGAAAATGCTGGAGTCCATTATTAAGGAAGTAGTAGCAAAACATTTGGAAAATCATAATGCCGTCAAGCAGAGTCAGCATGGTTTTATGAAAGGGAAATCATGTTTGACAAATTTGCTTGAGTTCTTTGAGGATGTAACGAGCAGGGTGGATAAAGGGGAACCAGTAGATGTGGTGTATTTGGATTTCCAGAAGGCATTCGATAAGGTGCCACATAAAAGGTTACTGCACAAGATAAGAGCTCACGGGGTTAGGGGTAATATATTAGCATGGATAGAGGATTGGCTAACTAACAGAAAGCAGAGAGTCAGGATAAATGGGACATTTTCCGGTTGGCAAACGGTAACTAGTGGGGTGCCACAGGGATCAGTGCTGGGGCCCCAACTATTTACAATCTATATTAATGACTTGGATGAAGGGACCGAGTGTAATGTAGCCAAATTTGCTGATGATACAAAGATGGGTGGGAAAGCAAGTTGTGAAGAGGACACAAAGAATCTGCAAAGGGATATAGACAGACTAAGTAAGTGGGCAAACATTTGGCAGATGGAGTATAATGTGGGTAAGTGTGAGGTTATCCACTTTGGTAAGAAAAAAAAATCAAATTATTATATAAATGGAGAGAGATTACAAAATGCTACAGTTCAGAGGGACCGGGGGTCCTTGTGCATGAAACACAAAAAGTTAGCATGCAGGTACAGCAAGTAATCAGGAAGGCAAATGGAATGTTGGCCTTTATTGCAAGGGGGTTGGAGTATAAAAGCAGGGAAGTCCTGCTACAAATGTACAGGGCTTTGGTGAGACCACACCTTGAGTACTGCGTACAGTTTTGGTCTCCTTATTTAAGGAAGGATATACTTGCATTGGAGGCAGTTCAGAGAAGGTTCACGAGGTTGATTCCAGAGATGAGGGGGTTGACTTATGAGGAAAGGTTGAGCAGGTTGGGCCTATACTCATTGGAATTTAGAAGAATGAGAGGTGATCTTATTGAAACATATAAGATACTGAGGGGCCTCGACAGGGTAGATGCAGAGAGGATGTTTCCCCTCGTGGGGAAATCTAGAACTCGGGGGCACAGTTTCAGAATAAAGGGTCGCCCTTTTAAAACTGAGATGAGGAGGAATTTCTTCTCTCAGAGGGTCGTAAATCTGTGGAATTCTCTGCCCCAGAGAGCTGTGGAGGCTGGGTCATTAAATACATTTAAGGTGGAGATAGACAGATTTTTGCAAGATAAGGGAGTGAAGGGTTATGGGGAGCGGGCAGGGAAGTGGCTTTGAGCCCAAGATCAGCCATGATCTTATTGAATGGCGGAGCAGGCTCGAGGGGCCAAGTGGCCTATTCCTGCTCCTATTTCTTGTGTTCTTATGTTCTTATGAGTCAAAATGCCGAAAGCAGGTCGATAAAGGATAATCTGGTGATGCACCGTAACGTATTCAGATAGGGTTTGAGCAGGGAGCTAAATGTGTCGGGGCTGGAAAGAAGCACAAGGTTTGAACAATGTTATGTCTTAAAAAAATAATCTTTGCGTTGCTCCTCCCCTTCGAGGGTGGGGTAACACGGAGTTCGGGAGTTCGGAGCCGTCACCCAGCTGAAGGCAGCACGTTCAGATGAGTTATGGGTAAAAGAAAATCCTCGGATCTCATGACTCAAACTCAACGATTGGAGGGGGCGAGTGCCAAGCGGAATTTAAAAAAAAATTATAAATCCCATCAGAAGAGCTTCCTGCACTGCCATCTAGTGTTGCAGTGTGTATACTTCAGTTAAAGTTCTGTAATCACCAGGGGTATTGTCCATCAGGCACCGAGCTCTTGCTTCAGGGCAGGAACTCACTCTTATGTTCTTATGTCTTCAGCAAGAGAACTAAGAAATAGGAGCAGGAGTCGGCCATTTGGCCCCTCCAGCCTGCTCCGCCATTCAATAAGATCATGGCTGATCTTCTACTTTCCTGCACTATCCCCATATCCCTTCATTCCCTCAATATCCAAAAAGCTATCGATCTCTGTCTTCAATATACTCAACGACTGAGCCTCCACAGCCCTCTGGGGTAAAGAATTCCAAAGATTCACCACCCT
Source organism: Squalus acanthias (assembly GCA_030390025.1). Taxonomy (NCBI): domain Eukaryota; kingdom Metazoa; phylum Chordata; class Chondrichthyes; order Squaliformes; family Squalidae; genus Squalus; species Squalus acanthias. The sequence continues at coordinate 862,995 of CM059429.1, read as the reverse complement.
CTGAGTGAAGAAATTTCTCCTCATCTCAGTCCTAAATGGCCGACCCCTTATTCTGAGACTGTGACCCCTGGTTCTAGACTCCCCAGCCAGGGGGAACATCCTCCCTGCATCTACCCTGTCAAGCCCTGTAAGAATTTTGTATGTTTCAATGAGATCACCTCTCATACTTCTAAACTCTAGAGAATATAGGCCTAGTCTACTCAATCTCTCCTCATAGGACAATCCCCCCATCCCAGGAACCAGTCTGGTGAACCTTCATTGCACTCCTTCTATGGCAAGTATATCCTTCCTTAGGTAAGGAGACCAAAACTGTACACAATATTCCAGGTGTGGTCTCACCAGGGCCCTATATAATTGCAGTAAGACGCCTTTACTCTTATACTCAAATCCTCTTGTAATAAAGGCCAAGATGAAGGAAGTGTTTTGGAGGCGAGACTGCCCCAGCGAAGATGGGGTGTGGGGAAGGGCGGGGCGGGGGGGTGGTGGCGGAAGAGGAAAGGAAGAGGCAACACCTTGTAGTCCACACGGACTGGCCTGTCAAGCCATTTTTAAAAACGTTGATCTTCAACAGCCGTCATAGCGGAGGAGACCTTCCGTGCTGGGTAAGAGGAATCGGTAGATCATTGGGAGTGCCCATGTGTTTGTTTTACGAGTCTGGAAAGGAATGTAGGCGAGCCTGATGCAAGTGACGAGAGCGACAGCAAACAGCGTTGGCATCTCGTGGAAGGGTTTGTCGTGAGGGTATCCGAGTGGGGAGTCGGAGTGCAGGTAACAGAGCTCGGCTCGAGGCCAAAAATTCTCAAGGATTTGTCCAATGTTGAAACCTGCATGAGGTCCCTGAGCCTGAGCCCGGGGCCGAGTCCTGGCGGGGGGCGGGCAGAAAGTGGGCAGGACCTAGAAACGCCATGCCTCTGCCTTGAAGATGCCTGTTTGGATTTGGTGCCAGAGGAGGGTCTGAGGACGGCGTTCAAAGGAGGCGGGGCTGATGGGGTGACATCACCAACCGGATTTCCCGCAACTCCTGCTTCCTGAACGTTGGAATGTTCCTGACATCCAGATAAATGGACGGGTGAAAGTGGAGCTAGGGAATGGTAGCGTAGTGGTAATGTCACTGGCCTAGTAATCCAAAAGCCTGAGCTAATGATCTGGAGACTGTGAGTTCAAATCCCACCATGGAATTTAAATTCAGTTAATTAAATAAATTTGTAATAAAAAGCTAGTATCAGTAATGGTAACCATGAAACTATCAGATTGTTGTAAAAACCCATCTGGTTCACTAATGTCCTTTAGGGAAGGAAATTTGCTGGGCTAGCCTGTATGTGACTCCAGATACTACCTCCTGAAATGGCCTAGCAAGTCACTCAGTTGCAACAAACTGCTACAAAAAACAATATTAAGAATGAAACCGGAGGGACCACCCAGACACGGCAACCGCTCACCCAGCCCAGTTTTGACCCTGTAAAGTCCTCCTCACCAACATCTGGGGACTTGTGCCAAAATTGGGAGAGCTGTCCCACAGACTAGTCAAGCAACAGCCTGACATAGTCATACTCACAGAATTATACCTTTTAGCCAAACTCCTCGATCACCATCCCTGGGTATGTCCTGTCCCACCGGCAGGACAGACCCACCAGGGGTGGCGGCACAGTGGAATACAGTCGGGAAGGAGTGGCCCTGGGAGTCCTGAACATTGACTCCAGACCCCATGAAGTCTCATGGCTTCAGGTCAAGCATGGGCAAGGAAGCCTCCTGCTGATTACCACCTACCACCCTCCCTCAGCTGATGAATCAGTACTCCTCCATGTTGAACACCACTTGGAAGAAGCACTGAGGGTAGCAAGGGGCACAGAATGTACTCTGGGTGGGGGACTTCAATGTCCATCACCAAGAGTGGCTCGGTAGCACCACTACTGGCCGAGTTGGCCGAGTCCTGAAGGACATAACTGCCAGTCTGGGCCTACGACAGGTGGTGAGAGAACCAACACGGGGGAAAATCCTACTTGACCTCGTCCTCACCAATCTACCTATCGCAGATGCATCTGTCCATGACAGCATTGGTAGCAGTGACCACCGCACAGTCATTGTGGAGACAAAGTCCCGTCTTCACACTGAGGACACCCTCCATCGTGTTGTGTGGCACTACCACCGTACTAAATGGGATAGATTCAGAACAGATCTAGCAGCTCAAAACTGGGCATCCATGAGGCGCTGTGGGCCATCAGCAGCAGCAGAATTGTATTCCACCACAATCTGTAACCTCATGGCCCGGCATATCCCTCACTCTACCATTACCACCAAGCCAGGGGACCAACCCTGGTTCAATAAGGAGTGTAGAAGAGCATGCCAGGAGCAGCACCAGGCGTACCTAAAAATGAGGTGCCAACCTGGGGAAGCTGCAACACAGGACTACATGCATGCTAAAAAGTGGAAGCAGCATGCTATAGACAGAGCTAAGCAATCCCACAATCAACGGATCAGATCAAAGCTCTGCAGTCCTGCTACATCCACTCGTGAATGGTTGTGGATAATTAACAAATAACGGGAGGAGGAGGCTGCATGAATATCCCCATCCTCAATGATGGTGGAGCCCAGCACGTGAGTGCAAAAAACAAGGCTGAAGCGTTTGCAACCAACATCAGCCAGAAGTGCCGAGTGGATGATCCATATCGGCCTACTCCTGAGGTCCCCATCATCACAGAAGCCAGTCGTCAGCCAATTCGATTCACTCCACGTGATATCAAGAAACGACTGAGCACACTGGATACAGCAAAGGCTATGGGCCCCGACAACATCCCGGCTATCGTGCTGAAGACTTGTGCTCCAGAACTAGCCGTGCCTCTAGCCAAGCTGTTCCAGTACAGCTACAACACTGGCATCTATCCGACAATGTGGAAAACTGCCCAGGTATGACCTGTCCCCAAAAAGCAGGACAAATCCAACCCGGCCAATTACCGCCCCATCAGTCTACTCTCAATCATCAGCAAAGTGATGAAGGTGTCATCGACAGTGCTATCAAGCGGCACTTACTCACCAATAACCTGCTCACTGATGCCCAATTTGGGTTCCACCAAGACCACTCGGCTCCCGACCTCATTACAGCCTTGGTCCAAACATGGACAAAGGAGCTGAATTCCAGAGGTGAGGTGAAAGTGACTGCCCTTGACATGAAGGCAGCATTTGACCGAGTGTGGCATCAAGGAGCCCTAGTAAAACTGATGCCAATGGGAATTGGGGGGAAAATGCTCCACTGGCTGGAGTCATACCTAGCACAAAGGAAGATAGTTGTGGTGAATCATCACAGCCCTAGGACATCGCTGCAGGAGTTCCTCAGGGCAGTGTCCTAGGCCCAACCATGTTCAGCTGCTTCATCAATGAACTTCCCTCCAACATAAGGTTAGAAATGGGGATGTTCGCTGATGACTGCACAGTGTTCAGTGCCATTCACAACTCCTCAGATATGCATGCAGCAAGACCTGGACAACATTCAGGCCTGGACTGATACGTGGCAGGTAACATTCGCGCCACAGAAGTGCCAGGCAATAACTATCTCCAACAAGTGAGAGTCTAACCACTGCCTCTTGACATTCAATGGCATTACCATCGCCAAATCCCCCACCATCAACATCCTGGGGGTCACCATTGACCAGAAACTTAACTGGACCAGCCACATTAATCCTGTGGCAACAAGAGCAGGTCACAGGCTGGGTATTCTGCGGTGAGTGTCTCACCTCCTGACTCCCCAAAGCCTTTCCACCATCTACAAGGCACAAGTCAGGAGTGTGATGGAATACTCTCCGCTTGCCTGGATGAATGCAGCTCCAACAACACTCAAGAAACTCGACATCATCCAGGACAAAGCAGACCACTTGATTGGCACCCCCTCTACCACCTTAAATATTCACTCCCTCCACCACCAGCATACCGTGGCTACAGTGTGTACCCTCTACAAGATGCACTGCAGCAACTCGCCAAGGCTTCTTCGGCAGCACCTCCGAAACCCGCAACCACTACCACCTAGAAGGACAAGGGCAGCAGACGCATGGGAACACCACCACCTCCAAGTTCCCCTCCAAGTCACACACCATCCTAACTTGGAAATATATCACCGATCCTTCATCGTCGCTGGGTCAAAATCCTGGAACTCCCGCCCTAACAGCACTGTGGGAGTACCTTCGCCACAGAGACTGCAGCGGTTCAAGAAGGCGGCTCACCACCACCTTCTCAAGGGCAACTAGGGATGGGCAATAAATGCTGGCCTTGCCAGTGACGCCCACATCCCATAAACGAATAATAAAAAAGAGCTGTGGAGGAGCGAAAGGAATTAGGGGTCCATGTGCACACATCACTAAAACTAGTGCATAGGTCCAAAAAGGCGAATGGAATGTTGGCCTTTATCTCAAGCGGACTGGAATACAGTGCTGAGGAAGTGACGCTTCAGTTGTACAGAGACTTGGTCAAAGCCCATCTGGAGTAACTGTGTTCAGTTCTGGGCCCTGCTCCTCAGGAGGATATATTGGCCTTGGAGGGGGGGCAGTGCAGATTCACCAGAATGATACCTGGGTCTTAAGGGGTTAAATTATGGGGACGGGTTGCATAAATTTGGTTTGTATTCCCCTGTGTTTAGAAAGTTGAGGGGTGATCCAATCGAGGTATTTAAGATGATTAAAGGATTCGATAGGGTGGATAGAGAGAAACTATTTCCTCTGGTGGGGGGAGTAAAGAACAAGGGGGCAGAACCTTAAAATTAGAGCCAGGCCGTTCAGGGGTGATGTCAGGAAGCACTTCTTCACACAAAGTGTAACCTGCCACTCTCTGCCCCAAAAAGTTGTGGATGTCAGGGGTCAATTGAAAATGTTCAAGTCTGAGGTCGATAGATTTTTGTTGGGTATGGGTATCAAGGGATATGGAGCAAAGGCGGGTCAATGGATTTGTCGTGATCTAATTGAATGGCGAGACAGGCTCGAGGGGCTGAATGGCCTCCTCCTGCTCTTATGTTTCATGCTGCCATCGATTACGAGTGGATACTGAAGTCAGCATCAAGCAAGTTGGCCCTCGTAAAACTGCCGGACTTTTTAGCTCGACCTGGTGGCCTCTCCTACCAGTGACTATTGGGTGTCATTTCTTGCAAACTCCCGTCCCCCAGCGAGCGCTCCTTCTTCCATGGGCGCCCCCCCCCCCCCACCATCACCCCCCCCGGCCCCCAGCCCTCACCTCCCAATCCCGCCACCTCTTCCACCTAGAAGGACAAGAGCAGCAGGCGCATGGGAACACCACCACCTCCAAGTTCCCCTCCAAGTCACACACCATCCTGACTTGGAAATATATCGGCCGTTCCTTCATTGTCGCTGGGTCAAAATCCTGGAACTCCCTCCCTAACAGCACTGTGGGAGTACCTTCACCACACGGACTGCAACGGTTCAAGAAGGCGGCTCACCACCACCTTCTCAAGGGCAACTAGGGATGGGCAATAAATGCTGGCCTTGCCAGCGACGCCCACAGCCCATAAAAACGAATAATTAAAAAAAAATTGAAAACATTTTTAATCGTGACCCTGCCCTGCCTCCGGATAGCTCGGCAAGTTCAGGAATTCAGGTCACCAGTGCATGTTTTTTTTATTCATTCATGGGATATGGGGCGTCACTGGCAAGGCCAGCATTTATTGCCCATCCCTAGTTGCCCTCGAGAAGGTGGTGGTGAGCCGCCTCCTTGAACCGCTGCAGTCCGTGTGGTGAAGGTGCTCCCACAGTGCTGTTAGGGAGGGAGTTCCAGGATTTTGACCCAGCGACGATGAAGGATCGGCCGATATATTTCCAAGTTAGGATGGTGTGTGACTTGGAGGGGAACTTGGAGGTGGTGGTGTTCCCATGCACCTGCTGCCCTTGTCCTTCTAGGTGGAAGAGGTCGCGGGTTTGGGTTTGACATCTGCTGCACTTGCAGCCGTGATGCGGGTTGAAGGAGTCTCCGTCGGTCTGTCGCTCTGCTTCCCAGCTCCAGAGCTCGCGTTAAGATGGCGACACAGCTGCAGTAAACGCCGCTCTGCTCCTTTGTATTGGTTCAGCTGCAATTTTCCACTGAACTCGGATCCCTTTGTTATCCAATTCCACCCACTGAGATACTCCTAATATAAACACAAAGGGGTAAAAATTCAGTTGGTTGCGCCTCCCGTTAGCGCCTTAAAAGGGCGCTAATGGGGCGTTAAGGCGCTAACGCCCGGGCGCAGCGCTGTTTGCGCCGCTCGAGAACTTAACTTGAGATTGTGCAGGCGGCGCTAAAGCTTACCGCTGCGACCACCTGCGCGCGCAGATTGTGACGTCATTCCGTGGTGCAACGCCCTTGGGGCGCCCCGGAGCGGAAATTGAGTGGCGCCCCCTGCCTTACCGCCTGGCGCTTCCAACGACCGGAAGACTGGAACGTTATCAATCGGTGTGGGGCTGGGGGGGGCGCTATTTAAAGGGGGCCTCTTCCTGTCTTTTTCTGTGGTCGACATTTATGCACCACTCGTTCTGAGAGAGAGAGAGAGATTCGGAGAGAGAGAGAGAGAGACTTCTACATTGACTCAACGCTTTGTGAGGTAGTTTTGCCTAGTTCATCCTAACTTTGCTGCTACTTTCGTTGCTGTACCTCATTACTTTTCTGGCAAAGAGAATATGGGGGCTGCAATGATTGGGGGCGTCGTCCTGCTCCAGCTCAATCGGAGGATAGTGAGACGCAGACAGAGAGTGGCAATGATGGCCAGACGGAGGAGGGCCATCAGGCGCATGTACAGGAGAGCTTACCCTCCCAGGGTATATCGTGAACAGCTCTCCTACATCCACATGTCCGAGGAGCTGTGTTTGCGAAGGCTGCGATTCAGCAAGGAGGTGGTCACTGAGCTCTGCCACCTGCTGCAGCCAGATCTGCAGCCTCAGCTGAGGTCCAGGACGTCTCTGTCGGTGGCAGTGAAGGTCACAGTGGCTTTGAACTTCTACGCCACTGGCTCATTCCAAGCTGCTGTTGGGGACCTCGCCAATATCTCCCAGTTTGCGGTGCATCGCTGCATCCGGCAGGTCACCAATGCCCTCTTCACAAGGAGACGAGACTTCATCTCCTTCCCTATGACCCCAGACAAGCAGCATGACCGTGCTATGGGCTTTGCGAGGGTAGCGGGCTTCCCCATGGTGCAGGGCGCCATTGACTGCACGCATGTGGCTTTGCGTGCTCCGCGAGAGAATGCAGAGGAGTTCCGGAACAGAAAGGGGTTCCATTCCTTGAATGTGCAGTTGGTCTGTGACCACAGACAGGTGATTCTCGCTGTCAATGCCCACTATCCGGGCAGCTGCCACGATGCTTTCATCCTGCGCCAGAGTACTGTGGCAGAAATTTTCGAGGCACCGCATCAGCCAGTTGGTTGGCTTCTGGGGGACAAGGGGTACGCATTGAGCACCTGGCTGATGACACCGCTCCGTGCGCCAAACACCCCTGCTGAGCTGCGGTACCAGGAAAGCCAACAAGCAACCAGGAACATTATTGAGCGCACAATCGGCGTGCTCAAACAACGATTCCGCTGTCTGGACCATTCCGGAGGAGCCCTGCAGTACTCGCCTGAGCAAGTTTCCAAATTCGTAGTGGTGTGCTGCATGTTGCACAACATGGCAATCCTCAGGACGCAGCCAATGCCACCAGGCCTTGCAGCACCACAAGAGGAGGAGGAGGAAGAGGAGGAACAGGCCGAGGACGATGATCAGCAGCAGCACCAAGGCAGGAGGGCGGCCCACAATGGTCAAACTGCAAGGGCCGTCCGTCAACGACTAATAGCAAGCCGCTTCTAGGGCCCCTGCCATTGCTACAAACACGAATCAACCCAGCACGCAACCCCTAAGCCGGCCAAGGCACCAATAATTCCAACCACCAGCCATGTATATTTTGAATACAGAAACTTATTTATTGTACAAACTCTGTGTGTGTCAATTCCTCATGACAAACTCATAGAAATAAACACAAAAAAACAGTCAATAACATAACTGGTTCTCACAACCTGGAGATAATGTCCAAAACACTAAACAAAAGTTGGGCCATGAACCTCGGCCTTTAATAAAAAAATGACCAGCATTTTGGCACACCTCCTACTTTTTGCCCTTCGAGGGTGATCTCCTTCCCTTGCGCACTTCCCCCCTTCTAACCCTACTGCTCCTCCGTAATGGGACCTCAGTGGCTGCAGCAAGGCTGGTGGAAGGCTGCTGCTTGTCAGACCCTGACACTGCAGATGCCCCTGAAGGACGGCCTCGACCACTTCTGGGCCTGGAGGGCCCGGCTGCAGACTGCACCAACTCTGCATGGGCGGCAGCAGTCTGTCCTACAGGCGGTGGCAAGTGCAGTGGAGAAGTGACAGTGTTGGCAGCAGGAATGCTGTCATCGTGAGAGAGGACAGCAACTCCCTGCTCGCCCGACACACTGGCACTCCCACGGGGCAGCACTTCAGCATCCGGAGCAATTTGCCGGAGAACAGATTGCTGGCCTGCTGCGGCGCGGTGACAGCCCCGGGGACATGTGCACGAACCATCGAGGATGGCAGCAGTCAGTGCTCGCGTGGCCTCAATCTGAGTCTGCATGAGAGCAGTCTCAGATGGGTTCCTGGCAGCCAGTGACTGAATTGCAGCACTAAGCTTTAGTGTGGCATCCGCCTGTGCTACAGCGAAGTGCTCCACACTCCTTGCCAGTGCCTCAATGCATTCGGGCACCCTTCCCACTGCACCCATGAGCTCAGTGTGCATGCCCACCGCCTGGCTGTTCATTTCTGCAATCAGCCGCTCCTCCTCTGCGTCCATTGCATTAGGAGTGTCTGGCATACTCTCCCTCTGGGGAGAAGGCTCCCGTTCTTCCCTCCCCCCCCCATGGCGTGGCTGCAGCCCGCTGGGTCCTGGAGCTTCACCATCATCAGCCCCTTCCCCCCTGCTCCCCCGTTCTTCCCTCCCCCACCAATGGCGTTGCTGCAGCCCGCTGGGTCCTGGAACTTCACCATCATCAGCCCCTTCCCCCCTGCTCCCCTCCGGGGAAGGCGTGTTCCCAGTGTGGCCATGGGCTTCCTCGGGAGAGGGTGGCACTGATGCTCCGGCTTCCTCTTCCTCCTCAGCTGCAGCATCACTCCCAGTGGCAGCTTCAGGGACCATCTCCTCAGCTGGTGAATCACCATCTGAAAGCAGGGAGGTACAAGAGTGGCTTTAGCGTGAGGACAGGGTGGCAGTAAGGGAGGAATAAGTGCAGCGAGTTAGCAAGTTGGATTGAAAGTGTCAAAGGCTGGTATTGTGAGGGACAAGTGGAAGGACAGAGGACAAAAAGGTGATGACCTTACCATTGCTGTCCACAACGGGGTCGGCGTCCCCAGTGGCGACGGGACCGATCACCCGGCTTGCCACAATCCTGTGGACGCGCTCCTCCAGATCGCTGAGGGGTTGCAGCTGAAGCCGCCCTCCACCCGTCCGTTGCTGCTGTCTCCGATTATGAGCCAGCTTAGCCTGCAAGAAAAAGGACAGCATCTGAGTCAATATGCAGCCATGGTCTTGCCTGATGTGCCACCCATAGGTGAATAGCCCTTACAATATGCAGCCATGGTCTTGCCTGATGTGCCTCCCATAGGTGAATAGCCCTTACTGTATGCAAAGTGTGGAATGTGTGTGTGTGTTTGATGAAAGGGCCATAGGTGTTGCATGAGTGTTGTGCATTGGGGTTTTAAGACCCTCTGGCCATAGAGTGAGGTTGAGATGGAGGGATGGAGAGGTATTGAGAAAAAGCCACTCACCCTGACGACCCGAGTGAGGTCGTTGAACTTTTTGCGGCACTGAACATGGGTCCTGGGCACCATGCTCCTGGAGGAGACGCTCTGAGCCACCTCCCTCCACACTCTTCTGAACTCGCGTGGCAAAGGCCTCCTGCCACTCTCCGGGAACAGCATGCATCGTCTGCGCTCCACTGCGTCAACCAGAGCATCCAAGGCCCGCTCGGTGAAGCGATGAGCGCGTTCTCTCACCCTCTCCATGCTTGGCAGCAAAATGGATTACAGGTCTCTCCAGGCTGAGATTCAAGGCTGCAATGAGCAGGGTGTGGCTGGGGAGCAAGTGGCCCCCCCCGCTTTAAGAAGTGTCCGGCGCCAGTGTGTCTGTGTTCCCTCGCTAACTGGCAGCAGCTGCGCTGCGCTCGTGCGCTGAGGTAGCGCCTCACTCCTAGGCCTTTGCGCCTTAAGAGAGGTGTGCAGCGCCTAATTTAGCGCTCCACTCACCTCCTGGGGCGGTAAAAGTGAAGTTTCCTGTCAGTGCCGATAATTAGCGCCAGGCGCTAATATTTGCGCGCGGACGATATTTGCGCCCCAAATGGGGCGCGACCTAATTTCTACCCCAAAGAATGTTGAGATCAGAAGCCGGAAGTCTGACACTGCCTAAACATGTACAACCAGAGCAAATCTGTCCAACCGGTTCTGCCCATAGCTGGGGTTAGTGTGAAAGCGTTTCCATGGATACAGTAGTGAGAGGATTCGATGCCCCCACACAACACCTGAAACAAAGAGTTCATGGCACAGAATTCACTGGAATGCAACACGTGGCAAACAGACGCCCAAATTTCCTGGAAAAGTAATTTGAATATGGCACAGTGACCAAAGAGACCTCAGAAGCGACACAGCCAATGGGAGGTCCCGAAAACATTAGCACACCCACTGCAAAATCGTGTCGAATAAAAGTTTGTCTGATGTCGTTTGTTGGCAGTTTGATGAAGCTGTTCTTCTGAACACAATTTGCCTGATGTTCGATTGTTTGTTACATTATCTTGTCTGTCGCCCTTGAGTTCACCGCCCCACTGGGATCAGTCCACCACCTGATTGGTTGAGACTTCCTTGTGCCCTTCGAATCGGCGGGTTTGACGTGAGGGTGGAGGGCCTATCACTGGCTGGCTCTGAGTGTCGATTCCTCCGTGGGCCCTGGCTTCCCGCAGGGGGGAAATAGCACATGCTGCAATCTTCGCCAGTTTATCGAGGGTGTTCTGTGGGACTCCCCCCCCCCCGCTCCCTCCCCACCGAACCTGTCTACAAACCTGCAGCGAGCTTTCACAACCCCTATGGTCCTCTTCAACACCTGCCAGGTTGTAGCTTTCCTGTGTTGCATTGTTAGCTTCAGGTGGTTGGTACACGTGGAACCTGACGTCATGTCTTCAGATGATGTTGCCGACATGTCTTCAGATGATGTTGCCGAGGGACAGCGTATAGATGAGAAATAGGATGGGGCCAAGGATAGATCAGTTCCGAATTGCTTTTCCCACTTTGACCCTGTGCCCACCTGTCCTACTGTCAAGCCATTCAGTTTGAAGTTGTGTTCCAGATTAACCTTTTCCATACCATTTACTATCTTAAAATTCTCATTCTTGGGTTCAAATCCATCCATGGCCTCGCTCCTCCCTATCTCTGTACATAAGAACATAAGAATTAGGAGCAGGAGTCGGCCATTCGGCCCCTCGAGCCTGCTCCGCCATTCAATAAGATCATGGCTGATCTTCAACCTCAACTCCACTTTCCTGTAACCTCCTGAAGCCCGACAATGCTCTGAGAACTCCACGTTCTTTCAAACCTGGCCTCTTTCGCATTCACCACTCCCTTCGCTCCACCATCAGCAGCCATGCCTACAGCTGTCTAGGTCCTAAACTCGGGAATTGCCCCCAAACCTCTCAACCTCTCTCTACTTCTTTGTGACGCTCCTTAAAATCTAGCTCTTTGACCAAGCTCTTCGTCACCCCTCTAATCTCTCCTTCTTTGGCTCGTTGTCAATTTGTGTCTGAAAACGCTCCTGTGAAACACCTTGGGACGTTTTACTACGTTAAAGGTGCTATATAAATGCAAGTTGTTGTTATATACCTGTAGACAGTCCCAACACAGTCACCTGAGACGGATCCAGGTTCCTCCAGCTTTTCTTCATACTCCAGTCTCTTTGACACAGGGGATCAACCTTGTACTTTGCGTCTGAACAGCTCCAGGCTTTGACTGTCTCACTTGTGTCTAGGTGACCAGAACTGGACACAGTGCTCAAGGTGCAGTCTGACCAGAATTGGACACAGTGCTCAAGGCGAGTCTGACCAGAACTGGACACAGTGCTCAAGGTGGGTCTGACCAGAACTGGACACAGTGCTCAAGGTGCAGTCTGACCAGAACTGGACACAGTGCTCAAGGCGAGTCTGACCAGAACTGGACACAGTGCTCAAGGTGGGACTAACCAGAACTGGGCACAGTGCTCAAGGTGGGTCTGACCAGAACTGGACACAGTGCTCAAGGTGGGTCTGACCAGAACTGGACACAATGCTCAAGGTGGGTCTGACCAGAACTGGACACAGTGCTCAAGGTGGGTCTGACCAGGACTGGACACAGTGCTCAAGGTGGGACTGACCAGAACTAGACACAGTGCTCAAGGTGGGTCTGACCAGGACTGGACACAGTGCTCAAGGTGGGTCTGACCAGAACTGGACACAGTGCTCAAGGTGGGTCTGACCAGGACTGGACACAGTGCTCAAGGTGTGTTTGTCCAGCACTCTCTAAGGTTTCAAAGGCAAATAGAAAGCTCAAAAACCCTGTCGTAAGAATGAGCCTTACGCGTGGTGAACTTAAAGTAAGCTTTAATCAACTAAAAAGGTGCTACATACAAAAGAGGTCTTACTCTATGCCTCTCCAGGATCCAACTGATCAGTCCAGTATTTATCCTGGACTAATCACAGGAAGTGATGCAATAAAGTTCGAGTCACAGGAAGCTGTATTGTGTTACCACATTCTCCCCCCCCAAAAGATTAGGAGGCCGGGATGCTCCCTCCATTTCGTAGCCGCCGGACGAGGGAGAGCCGCACCCGTTTGGGTTCTCGTAGCGGTAGAGGGCCCCTAGCCCGTTTACCCGCCGCGGGCCGTGGACCAGAGTCCGAGTGATCCAGCCCGCTCTGTGAGGGGTCAGGACGATCCTGACTGTGTACTGGTGCCCGAACGGGTGTCGGGCAGGGCTGTGGCAGATCCGTTTCCGAGCGTATAGTACGGGGTGGATCGTGGCTGCGCGTGCGAGCCCCGACGGGCTCATAGTCAGTCTGCCCCAGGTCGGCACGCTGGAGTGAGGTACCAGCCGGCGTCAGATCCAGATCGTGATGAGAGGCACCTGGCGAGCCCAGAGATGTGCCTGGTACAATATCATCCCCTGGTGTCCCTCTATGTTTCGGCAGGCAGGGAGCCAGATCCCGCAATGACACGGTAGATTCCCGACCGTCAGGATACCGAATATAGGCGTAGGTAGGGTTGACGTCAGTGAGCTCAACCTCATCTACCAGGGGGTCATTCTTAGACGCCCGGACATATCTTCGGAGTAGCACTGGTCCCGGTGCAGTCAGCCACGACGGGAGAGATATCCCATAGGATGAGCGACGCTGAAATCGGAAGAACCGTTCATGAGGCGTCGTATTTGTGGCGGTCGAAAGGAGGGACCGTGTGGAGTGTAATGCGTCTGGAAGTACTGCTTCCCATTGCTGGTTGGGTAGGCCCCGAGATCTCAAAGCCAGACGTACCGCATTCCAGATGATAGCGTTAAAACGCTCGACTTGCCCATTCCCGACCGGATGATAAGGCGTCGTTCTGCTGGCAGCAATACCCCATTCCGAGAGATAGGCCTTGAGTTCTCCTGACATAAAAGAAGGGCCCCGATCCGAATGAACATAGGATGCCATGCCACAGAAAGCAAATACCTGCTCAAGGCAGCTGATAACCGTGGTCGTCAGCATATTGGGGCAGGGAAAGGCAAACGGAAAACGGGAATACTCATCGACCATGGTCAATAGATAAGTGTTGCGAGTTGAAGAGGGCAACGGCCCCTTAAAATCGATGCTAAGCCGTTGCATTGGCTGGGTCGCATGTATGAGTATACCACCCGAGGGGCGGAAAAACCGAGGTTTCAATTCCGCACAGACTCTGCAGTCCGAGCACATCTTCTTTACATCCCCGGTAGAGAATGGGAGATTTCGGGACCGCACGAAGTGTAGCATGCGAGTAACGCCCGGATGACACAACCCATCATGGATGTCTACGAGCGTAGAGGGTGCCATGGCGGAGCAGAATGCTCGTGTGAGGGTATCCGGAGCCACATTCTCCTTGCCAGGTCGATAGTGGATGGTGTAACCAAAAGAGGCCAATTCCAGCCGCCAAAGCTGGATTTTATTATTTTTAATTTTGGTCCGTTTTCGATTATCGAGCATGAAGGCGACCGATCGCTGGTCCGTGATTAAGGTAAAGTGCTGGCGAACTAGGAGATGAGTCCACTTCCGTACTGCCTCTATGATGGCTGTAGCTTCTTTCTCGACTGGAGGATAATGTAGCTCAGCCCCTTGAAAAGTCCTGGACAAAAATGCCACCGGACGACCTTCCTGATTCAGAGTGGCCGAGATCGCCACCTCCGAGGCATCACACTCAACAACAAAAGGAAGACTCTCATCGATGGAGTGAAGAGTCGCTTTCTCCAACTGTTTTTTCAGGAGGTTAAAGGCTGCAACAGCCGCTGTGTCTAGTGGGAATGTGCTGGCCTTCAGTAGAGGTTGGATTCGGTCCGAGAAGTTAGGAATCCATTTAGCATAGTATGCAAACAGGCCGAGGGCCCGGCGCAAGGAGGCCGGATTCTTAGGTGGCGGGAGCTCTTGGAGTGGGCGAAGCCTTTCAGGGTCAGGTTTAATGATGCCATTGCCCACACAATAGCCAAGGATGTTGATGGTTGGTTGTGACTCAATGGATTTAGCCGCATTTAATGTCAAATTACGGTGCTGGAGTGCATCCCAAAATCGTTGGAGATTGGCGTCATGTTCCCGCTGATTGCGACCTGCGACAGTAATATTGTCCAGATAAGGAAACGTATCCTTCAAGTCTTCCTGTTTGACCAGGTCATCCATTGCTCGCTGGAAGACAGCCACTCCATTAGTGACCCCAAAGGGGAGGCGACAAAATTGATACAGCCGTCCATTGGCTTCAAAGGCCGTATACTGCTTGTCTGAGACCTTCAAGGGTACCTGATGATAGGCACTTTTCAGATCATATGTTGAGAACACCGTGTACTCAGCCAGTTTATTAACCATATCATCGATGCGCGGCAATGGGTATGCGTCCAAGTCCGTATATTGATTGATGGTCTGTGAATAGTCAATGCACAGCCGTTTCTTGTGAGGTTGTAGAGGGTTCTTAACAATAACGACCTGGGCGCGCCATGGCGACGAACAAGGCTCGATGATATCCTCTGCTAAAAGCCGAGAAATCTCAGCCGCAATAAAAGACTGGTCTTCCTGACTGAAACGTCGTGACTTTGTTATAATCGGTTTGCATCGAGGAGGGATACTGGTAAACAGTGAGGGTTCATCCAGTGAAGCTGCTGACAATGCACAGAACGGTAATCGAGGTCGTATATTAGAAATAGTGAGTTCAGGTTTGGATCCGCCGAACTCAATGGTGAGTTTCTTATGCTGCTTTTGAAAATCCAGCCCTAAGATAAGATCACTACATAAGTCCTTGAGCACCGAAAGCCGGGTGGAGGGATACCTGCGACCATTAAGTGTTATTTCAACCATACAAAAGCCAGAAATTCTGGTATTAAGTGATGACTGAGCCATCGCAATTGCCTGGTCCGATGGGAAAACATGTAGCTTTAACTCTGCAACAATCTGTTCCCTAATGAAACTATCAGTGCTACCTGAGTCAATTAAGGCATCTAAAGTATGTCCATTAATTGATGCTTTTGTAGCTGCATGGAATAGGTTCTGAGGACAAGCAGCTGTAATTGGTGTCGTTGCACAAAGAGTGGCTGAAACTCTAGGTGTGTTTCTTCGAGAGAAAACCCGAGAGGAAGCACGATAGATTTTAGCCGGAACATCTTGATAGGCCCTTACCGGGGCAGTTCGGTAGGACTTAGCTTGATAAGCCCTCGTAGAGGCTCTTGATAGGCAAACCTTTGCAAAATGACCCTTTTTGTTGCAATGACTGCAAAACGCATTGCGAGCAGGGCAGAATTTCCGAGGGTGAAACTCATCACCACAAAAGAAGCATTTCTTAGATTGCCAAGAGGCTACCACAGTGGGGTCATCATCCTCTTCATCAGTGAAGTCATCAGATTGATCGTCAGGGATAAAGTCCTCCCTAATAGAGTTCACCTGTGGCCTCTTAAATTGCCTGACTGTAGTTAAGGCAGCAGACCGAGGTCTGGGCACTGTATAAAGGTCTGCATTTCTTTTTGCCAGATCTAGAGAGCAAGCCATGTCATAAGCTCTCTGAAGCTCAAGTGTCTTACTTTCCAGTAGACGCTGGCGTATAAATGGGGAGGCAAGCCCGCAGATGAAAGCATCACGGATCATTTCTTCACGGTACAGCTCAGCTGAGGCCGCCTGAAAGTTACAGTCCATACTAAGTCTGCGAAGCTCTTGGAGGAATTTATCAATGGATTCCTCCGGCCCTTGTTGGGCTGTAGCTAGTAGATGTCTGGCATAGACCTCATTCGGTGTCTTAGTATATAGTCTTTTAAGCGTCCGAATTGCCTCCTCGTAACTGCCCCATTCCTCAACATACTGAAATACATTCGGAGTGACACCGTTGATGAGTATCCGCAACTTTGTGTCATCATCAGCCTTGCAATATTCGAGAAAATTGTCAAACGTGCGATACCAGTGTTTCCACACCTTAC
Source organism: Squalus acanthias (assembly GCA_030390025.1). Taxonomy (NCBI): domain Eukaryota; kingdom Metazoa; phylum Chordata; class Chondrichthyes; order Squaliformes; family Squalidae; genus Squalus; species Squalus acanthias. Next base: position 846,304 of record CM059429.1, on the reverse strand, counting down.
CGGCTGCTGGGGTGTTTGGGTCCAAGTCAAGACGCGATGGTTTAAGGATGTTTTCCATGATGGGTGATTCCCTGGATCCTTAGTTCCGAGTTCGTCCAAAAAGTTTGAGTGCGAAGTTTTTCAAAGTTGATTAAATTGTCGTAAGAATGAGCCTTACGCGTGGTGAACTTAAAGTAAGCTTTAATCAACTAAAAAGGTGCTACATACAAAAGAGGTCTTACTCTATGCCTCTCCAGGATCCAACTGCTCAGTCCAGTATTTATCCTGGACTAATCACAGGAAGTGATGCAATAAAGTTCGAGTCACAGGAAGCTGTATTGTGTTACCACAAACCCATTAATCTCAATAATCCTTCAAGGGCTGAGGTCGAACAAACCAACAACTCATCTGTTTGTACCTAAGTTGCAATAATGCTCGTCTCCTGTACATGTTACATTTTGTAAAATTCTGTTTCAAGGCAGGTCTAGATCCTGATAATGCCTGCTGTCAACACTCACACTGTTACTGGCACAAGTCCAAGTGGGGAAAGACTATTTGGTAAGCTCTGTGTCTAAAGGAACATAACTTTTTCTCAGTGGAAGCACCCTAGAATTCTTACTTTGAACCTTGTGAATTTCGTTTCTCGTTTTGATTATATCGACCGAGTGCCGCCGACAGGGGCAAAAAAACCTCCACAAATCGGGGAAAGGGAATGGAACAGGGGTGGGGAATGGGAGAGGGTAGAAATTGGTTTGGTGGGGGATTGGAGATGGAACAAGGATAGCGTATGGAATGGGGGAGGGGAGGGATGGGATAGGAGCTGGATCGGGGATGGAATGGGGGAGAGGAGGAATGGGATAGGAGCTGGATAGGGGATGGAATGGGGGAGAGGAGGGATGGGGTAGGAGCTGGATAGGGGATGGAATGGGGGAGAGGAGGGATGGGATAGGAGCTAGATAGGGGATGGAATGGGGGAGAGGAGGAATGGGATAGGAGCTGGATAGGGGATGGAATGGGGAGAGGAGGAATGGGATAGGAGCTGGATAGGGGATGGAACAGGGGTGGAATGGGGTGAGGAATCAACCTTCCCGTTAAGCTGTGTGGCCACGCAGCAGTCTGGAGGTCCCGCACAGGCCGCTCACCGGCTTTTAAACGGAAGAAACCGCGCGCGCGCAGAGACTTGAATGGGCCGCGCCGCCTGTAAAAGGGCCCACACACCGAAAACAAATTCCAGGGAACATTGGTATGGATGAGAAAGGACAGGCACAGAGGGGTAGAACCAAAGCTCGAATTTTGAGGTCTGTTTTTGCCAGTAACGTAAACATACTGAAACCTCAATAAAAGAAAGACTTGCATTTCTACAGTGCCTTCCATAACCTCAGGACATCCCAACGCGATTCACAGACAATGAAATACTTTCTGAAGCAAAACCAAAATACTGCGGATGCTGGAAATCTGAAATAAAAACAGAGAATGCTGGAAACACTCAGCAGGTCCGGCAGCATCGAGGAGAGAGAAACAGAGTTAACGTTTCAGGGCGATGACCTCGCATCAGAAACCATTACTACAGTGTGTTTCCTACATTAGCGTTCTGATGAAAGGTCATCGACCTGAAACATTAACTCTGTTTCTCTCTCCACAGATGCTGCCTGACCTGCTGAGTATTTCCAGCATTTTCTGTTTTTTATTGAAGTACTTTTTGAAGTGTAGTCGCTGTTGTGATGTAGGAAACGCGGCAGCCAATTTGTGCACAGCAAGCTCCCACAAACAGCAGTGAAAGAGCTTTCGGCCTCCTTGTGAGCTGTAACCCTCCATGGTACCAGGAGGAGCTGAGCTATGGCTAACGTCCTCTCCTTTCAGTGTTCGACATTGTGAAAACAGCTGCGACTATTTATCATTTATTTTATTTTGTCATTTTGAAATTATTTCACTGTCTGAAGTTTTCTGATTATAAAACAATTTAATTTTTAACCAACGCAGGAATTTGTTTGTAGCTGATTTGTCCTGAAATTCGACCCAAATTCAGGGCAAAAGATAAAGCCCTGGCAGTCAGAAGGTGATTAGAGTGCAGCTGGTAAATGCTGCGTTCTGAGAGTCGTGTCCTCGGCAATAAGCCCAGCCACCCTCTGGTGGCTGCCATCCAGCACTGCAGAAATGGTTTCTCCATTTAAAACTGGTGAGACTTTTTACACTTTCAATTAAATCACCTTCAGCTTAGCGAGAGGTTTCAGCCCACCTCACAGGGGAGAGCAAACACTGAGCAGAGGGCCTGGGTGAAGAATTAGGTGAGGAAATCAAAGGTGTGGCTGAGGCGGTAGCAAGGAGAAGTGGTTCAGGGAGAGAAGTGAAGAGTGAGAGTGTCGGAGGAGCTTAGTGAAGAGTGAGTGTCGGAGAGGCTCAGTGAAGAGTGAGAGTGTCGGAGAGGCTCAGTGAAGAGTGAGAGTGACGGAGGGGCTCAGTGAAGAGTGAGAGTGTCGGAGGGGCTCAGTGAAGAGTGAGAGTGTCGGAGAGGCTCAGTGAAGAGTGAGAGTGTCGGAGAGGCTCAGTGAAGAGTAAGACTGTCGGAGGGGCTCAGTGAAGAGTGAGAGTGTCGGGGGGCTCAGTGAAGAGTGAGATTGTCGAAGAGGCTCGGTGAAGAGTGAGAGTGTCGGAGAGGCTCAGTGAAGAGTGAGAGTGTCAAAGAGGCTCAGTGAAGAGTGAGAGTGTCAAAGAGGCTCAGTGAAGAGTGAGAGTGTCAAAGAGGCTCAGTGAAGAGTGAGAGTGTCAAAGAGGCTCAGTGAAGAGTGAGAGTGTCAAAGAGGCTCAGTGAAGAGTGAGAGTGTCGGAGAGGCTCAGTGAAGAGTGAGATTGTCGGAGGGGCTCAGTGAAGAGTGAGATTGTCAAAGAGGATCAGTGAAGAGTGAGAGTGTCGGAGGGGCTCAGTGAAGAGTGAGAGTGTCGGAGAGGCTCAGTGAAGAGTAAGACTGTCGGAGGGGCTCAGTGAAGAGTGAGAGTGTCGGGGGGCTCAGTGAAGAGTGAGATTGTCGGAGAGGCTCAGTGAAGAGTGAGAGTGTCGGAGAGGCTCAGTGAAGAGTGAGATTGTCGAAGAGGCTCGGTGAAGAGTGAGAGTGTCGGAGAGGCTCAGTGAAGAGCGAGAGTGTCAAAGAGGCTCAGTGAAGAGTGAGAGTGTCAAAGAGGCTCAGTGAAGAGTGAGAGTGTCAAAGAGGCTCAGTGAAGAGTGAGAGTGTCAAAGAGGCTCAGTGAAGAGTGAGAGTGTCGGAGGGGCTCAGTGAAGAGTGAGAGTGTCGGAGGGGCTCAGTGAAGAGTGAGAGTGTCGGGGGCGGGGGCTCAGTGAAGAATGAGAGTGTTGGAGAGGCTCAGTGAAGAGTGAGAGTGTCGGAGAGGCTCAGTGAAGAGTGAGAGTGTCGGAGGGGCTCAGTGAAGAGTGAGAGTGTCGGAGAGGCTCAGTGAAGAGTAAGAGTGTGGGAGGGGCTCAATGAAGAGTGAGATTGTTGGAGGGGCTCAGTGAAGAGTGAGAGTGTCGGAGAGGCTCAGTGAAGAGTGAGAGTGTCGGAGAGGCTCAGTGAAGAGTGAGAGTGTCGGAGGGGCTCAGTGAAGAGTGAGAGTGTCGGGGGCGGGGGGCTCAGTGAAGAGTGAGAGTGTGGGAGGGGCTCAGTGAAGAGTGAGATTGTCGAAGAGGCTCAGTGAAGAGTGAGAGTGTGGGTGGGGCTCAGTGAAGAGTGAGAGTGTCGGAGGGGCTCAGTGAAGAGTGAGAGTGTCGGAGGGGCTCAGTGAAGAGTGAGAGTGTCGGAGGGGCTCAGTGAAGAGTGAGAGTGTCGGAGTGGCTCAGTGAAGAGTGAGAGTGTCGGGGGCGGGGGCTCAGTGAAGAATGAGAGTGTTGGAGAGGCTCAGTGAAGAGTGAGAGTGTCGGAGAGGCTCAGTGAAGAGTGAGAGTGTCGGAGGGGCTCAGTGAAGAGTGAGAGTGTCGGAGGGGCTCAGTGAAGAGTGAGATTGTTGAAGAGGCTCAATGAAGAGTGAGATTGTCGGAGGGGCTCAGTGAAGAGTGAGATTGTTGAAGAGGCTCAATGAAGAGTGAGATTGTCGGAGGGGCTTAGTGAAGAGTGAGAGTGTCGGAGAGGCTCAGTGAAGAGTGAGAGTGTTGGAGAGGCTCAATGAAGAGTGAGATTGTTGGAGGGGCTCAGTGAAGAGTGAGAGTGTCGGAGAGGCTCAGTGAAGAGTGAGAGTGTCGGAGAGGCTCAGTGAAGAGTGAGAGTGTCGGAGGGGCTCAGTGAAGAGTGAGAGTGTCGGGGGCGGGGGGCTCAGTGAAGAGTGAGAGTGTGGGAGGGGCTCAGTGAAGAGTGAGAGTGTCGAAGAGGCTCAGTGAAGAGTGAGAGTGTGGGTGGGGCTCAGTGAAGAGTGAGAGTGTCGGAGGGGCTCAGTGAAGAGTGAGAGTGTCGGAGGGGCTCAGTGAAGAGTGAGAGTGTCGGAGGGGCTCAGTGAAGAGTGAGAGTGTCGGGGGCGGGGGCTCAGTGAAGAGTGAGAGTGTCGGAGGGGCTCAGTGAAGAGTGAGAGTGTCGGGGGCGGGGGGCTCAGTGAAGAGTGAGAGTGTCGGAGGGGCTCAGTGAAGAGTGAGAGTGTCGGGGGCGGGGGCGGGGGCTCAATGAAGAGTGAGAGTGTCGGGGCGGAGGCTCAATGAAGAGTGAGATTGTCGGAGGGGCTCAGTGAAGAGTGAGAGTGTCGGAGGGGCTCAGTGAAGAGTGAGAGTGTCGGAGGGGCTCAGTGAAGAGTGAGAGTGTCGGAGGGGCTCAGTGAAGAGTGAGAGTGTCGGAGAGGCTCAGTGAAGAGTGAGAGTGTCGGAGAGGCTCAGTGAAGAGTGAGAGTGTCGGAGAGGCTCAGTGAAGAGTGAGAGTGTCGGAGAGGCTCAGTGAAGAGTGAGAGTGTCGGAGGGGCTCAGTGAAGAGTGAGAGTGTCGGAGAGGCTCAGTGAAGAGTGAGAGTGTCGGAGGGGCTCAGTGAAGAGTGAGAGTGTCGGAGAGGCTCAGTGAAGAGTGAGAGTGTCGGAGAGGCTCAGTGAAGAGTGAGAGTGTCGGAGAGGCTCAGTGAAGAGTGAGCGTGTCGGAGAGGCTCAGTGAAGAGTGAGAGTGTCGGAGAGGCTCAGTGAAGAGTGAGAGTGGCGGAGAGGCTCAGTGAAGAGTGAGAGTGTCGGAGAGGCTCAGTGAAGAGTGAGAGTGTGGGAGGGGCTCAGTGAAGAGTGAGAGTGTGGGAGGGGCTCAGTGAAGAGTGAGAGTGTGGGAGGGGCTCAGTGAAGAGTGAGAGTGTCGGAGGGGCTCAGTGAAGAGTGAGAGTGTCAGAGGGGCTCAGTGAAGAGTGAGAGTGTCGGAGGGGCTCAGTGAAGAGTGAGAGTGTCGGGGGCGGGGGCTCAGTGAAGAGTGAGAGTGTCGGAGGGGCTCAGTGAAGAGTGAGAGTGTCGGGGGCGGGGGGCTCAGTGAAGAGTGAGAGTGTCGGAGGGGCTCAGTGAAGAGTGAGAGTGTCGGGGGCGGGGGCGGGGGCTCAATGAAGAGTGAGAGTGTCGGGGCGGAGGCTCAATGAAGAGTGAGATTGTCGGAGGGGCTCAGTGAAGAGTGAGAGTGTCGGAGGGGCTCAGTGAAGAGTGAGAGTGTCGGAGGGGCTCAGTGAAGAGTGAGAGTGTCGGAGGGGCTCAGTGAAGAGTGAGAGTGTCGGAGAGGCTCAGTGAAGAGTGAGAGTGTCGGAGAGGCTCAGTGAAGAGTGAGAGTGTCGGAGAGGCTCAGTGAAGAGTGAGAGTGTCGGAGAGGCTCAGTGAAGAGTGAGAGTGTCGGAGGGGCTCAGTGAAGAGTGAGAGTGTCGGAGAGGCTCAGTGAAGAGTGAGAGTGTCGGAGGGGCTCAGTGAAGAGTGAGAGTGTCGGAGAGGCTCAGTGAAGAGTGAGAGTGTCGGAGAGGCTCAGTGAAGAGTGAGAGTGTCGGAGAGGCTCAGTGAAGAGTGAGCGTGTCGGAGAGGCTCAGTGAAGAGTGAGAGTGTCGGAGAGGCTCAGTGAAGAGTGAGAGTGGCGGAGAGGCTCAGTGAAGAGTGAGAGTGTCGGAGAGGCTCAGTGAAGAGTGAGAGTGTGGGAGGGGCTCAGTGAAGAGTGAGAGTGTGGGAGGGGCTCAGTGAAGAGTGAGAGTGTGGGAGGGGCTCAGTGAAGAGTGAGAGTGTCGGAGGGGCTCAGTGAAGAGTGAGCGTGTCAGAGGGGCTCAGTGAAGTTAAAGGACTTTGAAATGTGCTGGAAGAAAGCTTGGGCTGTCTGAACCAATTGAAAACTAAATAAACTGAGTTACAGACCTTTAAGAATATTTTTAATGGATATATTTCCAGCAAGCCACTGAATAGAAAGAAATCTGGGAGTAAAAGGGAAGAAGGGGAGTGAGTGCAGCTGGAGCTTGTGCTTTGCTCATGAAGGAATTCCCAGCTGGAGAAATCCCAGGATTTTTGCACAGGGGATATTGCTGTGAAATCCAGATGTTGCCAATTACTAGATTGTAAACAGTTGGAATTCTGGGATTTGTCATTCAATGAGGTATTTCACCACAGTCTGCACATGTTGACCATGCTCACTGGAGAATTCCAGGAATTCCTGCTGTAGATTGAGTTATTCTCTAGTTATCCAGCGCTGGGCAAGATGCAAGAAAAATCTTACTGTCTGACAGGTGATCCCTCTCTAAACTCTAGCCTCCAACCTCACTGTCCATCAGAACCTTCCCTCTCTCTCTCTGGTTTATCGTTTCTACGACACACTTTGCCCCTTAAATTTTCCTCTCTTCCTTTTATTTAATTCATTCACTGGATATGGGCGTCGCTGGCAAGGCCAGCATTTATTGCCAATTTATCCTTTTAAACCCCAGACATTCTTTCTACACACTCTTCCCGCTCCCTACGTCCCCAGTGTGTTGAAGTCAAGGCACATCATGGCTCAGTGGGTGGCAGTCTCACTCTCTGAGTCAGAAGGTTGTGGGTTCAAGACCCACTTCAGACACTTGAGTCCTTAATCTAACCTGAGACTTAAGTGCAGTACTGAGGGAGCGCTGCACTGTTGGAGGTGCCGTCTTTTGAATAAGAACATAAGTAATAGGAGCAGGAGTCGGCCATTTGGCCCTTCGAGCCTGCTCCACCATTCAATAAGATCATGGCGGATCTTCGACCTCATCTCCACTTTCCCGCACTATCCCCATATCCCTTGATTCCCTTAATATTCAAAAATCTAGCGATCTCCATCTTGAATATACTCAACGGCTGAGCCTCCACAGCCCTCTGGGGTGGAGAATTCCAAAGATTCACCACCCTCTGAGTGAAGAAATTTCTCCTCATCTCAGTCCTAAATGGCCGACCCCTTATTCTGAGACTGTGACCCCTGGTTCTAGACTCCCCAGCCAGGGGAAACATCCTCCCTGCATCTAACCTGTCAAGCCCTGTAAGAATTTTGTATGTTTCAATGAGATCACCTCTCATTCTTCTAAATTCTAGAGAATATAGGCCTAGTCTACTCAATCTCTTCTCATAGGACAATCCCCCCATCCCAGGAATCAGTCTGGTGAACCTTCGTTACACTCCCTCTATGGCAAGTATATCCTTCCTTAGGTAAGGAGACCAAAACTGTACATAATACTCCAGGTGTGGTCTCACCAGGGCCCTATATAATTGCAGTAAGACGTCTTTACTCTTACACTCAAATCCTCTTGCAATAAAGGCCAACATACCATTTGCTTTCCTAATTGCTTGCTGTACCTGCATGTTACCTTTCAGTGATTCGTGTACAAGGACACCCAAGTCCCTCTGAACACCAACGTTTCCCAATCTCTCACCATTTAAAAAATACTCTGCTTTTCTATTTTTCCTTCCAAAGTGGATAACTTCACATTTCTCCAAATTGTATTCCATTTTCCATGTTCTTGCCCATTCACTTAGCTTGTCTATATCCCCTTGAAGACTCTTTACACAGGATTACATTGGATATACGGCACAGAAACAGGCCATTATTTGGTTTGCCCAGTCTATATGTAGATTAAAGTCCCCCATGATCACTGTATTACCCTTGTTACAAGCGCATCTAATTTCCTGATTTATACTCTGCCCTACATTACAACTACTGTTTGGGGGCCTGTAAACAACTCCCACCAACTGCCCCTTGCTGTTTCTTAGCTCGACCCAAACTGATTCTATTTCTTGATTTTCGGAGCTAGGATCCTTTCTCTCTACCGTCTTTATCCCATCCTTTATTATCAGGGCTACCCTGTGGGGGGGAGGTTCCTAGAGAGCAAATAATAAAAATGACAACAGAGAAGGTCATAGACTTAGGTAGCAGTGGGGAAATTAAAAACCAGAGTGTGTCAGGAAGGGGCAGAAGGTATGGAGTAAAAGGTAAAGTAATAAAAAGGGCAAAAGCAGGAACAAAGTGTCACAAAACATATTTGAAAGTTTTCTATCTGAATGCACGTAGCATTCGTAACAAAATAGACGAGTTGTGGATGCATTGGTAATAATTTTCCAAAACTCCGCAAAGATCCCGGCAGACTGGAAAACTGCTAATGTAACACCCTTATTTAAAAAGGGCAGTAGACAGAAGGCTGGAAACTATAGACCGGTTAGCCTAACATCTGTGGTAGGTAAAATTTTGGAGTCCATTATTAAGGAGACAGTAACGGGACATTTGGATAATCATAATTTAATAGGACAAAGTCAGCATGGTTTTATAAAGGGGAAGTCATGTTTGACAAATTTGCTGGAGTTCTTTGAGGAAGTAACACACAGGGTGGATAAAGGGGAAACAGAGGATGTGGTGTATTTAGACTTCCAAAAGGCATTTGACAAGGTGCCACACAAAAGATTATTGCTTAAGGTAAAAAATCACGGGATTGGGGGTAATATTCTGGCATGGATAGAGGATTGGCTATCTAACAGAAGGCAGAGAGTTGGGATAAATGGTTCATTCTCAGACTGGCAATCAGTAACTAGCGGTGTTCCGCAGGGGTCAGTGCTGGGTCCCCAACTCTTTACAATCTATATTAATGATTTGGAGGAGGGGACCGAGTGTAACATATCAAAGTTTGCAGATGATACTAAGATGGGAGGGAAAGTAGTGAGTGAGGAGGACATAAAACATCTGCAAGGGGACATAGACAGGCTAAGTAAGTGGGCAGAGATTTGGCAGATGGAATACAATACTGGAAAGTGTGAGGTTATGCACTTTGGCAGGAAAAATAGTAGAGCAAGTTATTATCTTAATGGCAAGAAACTGGAAAGTACTGAAGTACAAAGGGATCTGGGGGTCCTGGTGCACGAAACTCAAAAGGTTAGTATGCAGGTGCAGCAAGTGATTAAGAAGGCCAATGGAATGTTGGCTTTCATTACTAAGGGGATAGAATATAAAAATAGGGAGGTATTGCTTCAGTTGTACAAGGTATTGGTGAGACCGCACCTGGAATACTGCATACAGTTTTGGTGTCCATACTTAAGAAAAGACATACTTGCTCTCGAGTCAGTACAAAGAAGGTTCACTCGGTTAATCCCGGGGATGAGGGATGGACATATGAGGAGAGGTTGGGTAGATTGGGACTCTACTCATTGGAGTTCAGAAGAATGAGAGGCGATCTTATTGAAACATATAAGATTGTGAAGGGGTTGGATCGGGTGGATGCGGGGAGAATGTTCCCGATGATGGGTGAAACTAGAACTAGGGGGCATAGTCTTAGAATAAGGGGCTGCTCTTTCAAAACTGAGATGAGAAGGAACTACTTCACTCAGAGGGTGGTAGGTCCATGGACTATGCTGCCCCAAAAAGCTGTAGAAGCTACATCATTACATAAATTTAAAACAGAAATAGACAGTTTCCTAGAAGTAAAGGGAATTAAAGGTTACGGGGAGCGGGCAGGAATTTGGACATGAGTCTAGGTTCGGATCGGTTATGGCCCTGTGGGTAGCGTAGCGGGCCCAGGGGCCGTGTAGCCTGATCCTGCTCCTATTTCGTGTGTCCAATTCTGTTAGGTTCAGGAGATGGTTCTGTGATAGTAGATTGGCGGTTAGGATCAGATCAGCCATGATCTTATTGAATGGCGGAGCAGGCTCGAGGGGCCAATTGGCCTACTCCTGCTCCTATTTCTTATGTTCTTATGTTACCCCTCCTCCTTTTCCATTTTGCCTATCTCTTCTAAAAGTTAAGTATCCTTGAATATTTAGTTCCCAACCTTGGCCACATTGCAACCACATCTCCATAATGTCTAGTAGATCAAACCTGTTAATTTCTATCTGTGCTATTAATTCATCTATTTTGTTGCGAATGCTTTGCGCATTCAGATATAGTGCCTTTAGCTTTGACTTATTTCTGTTTTTCCCTGATGTCACCTTATTTACTGATGCCTTATTACCTTTGTGTACCTTTCATAGCGAGAGGATTCGAGTACAGGAGCAAGGATGTCTTGCTGCAGTTGTACAAGGCCTTGGTGAGACCACACCTTGAGTATTGTGTGCAGTTTTAGTCGCCTTATCTGAGGAAGGATGTTCTTGCCATGGAGGGAGTGCAGCGAAGATTTACCAGACTGATACCTGGGATGGCAGGAATGACGTATGAAGAGAGATTGGGTCGATTAGGCTTATATTCGCTAGAGTTTAGAAGAATGAGAGGGGATCTCATTGAAACTTATAAAATTCTAACAGGACTAGACAGACTAGATGCAGGAAGGATGTTCCCGATGGTGGGGGAGTCCAGAACAGTCTAAGGATAAGGGGTAAGCCATTTAGGACTGAGATGAGGAGGGGAATTTCTTCACCCAGAGAGTGGTGAACCTGTGGAATTCTCTACCACAGATGGCAGTTGAGGCCAATTCATTAAATATATTCAAGAAGGAGATAGATATATTTCTTAAGGCTGAAGGGATCAAGGAATATGGGGAGAAAGCAGGGACAGGGTACTGAATTTGGATGATCAGCCATGATCTCATTAAATGGCGGAGCAGGCTCGATGGGCCGAATGGCCTACTCCTGCTCCTATCTTCTATGCTTCTATGCTTTGTTACTCTCTCTGTCCCTTCCTAACCCACTCTGCTTATTTTTACCCAAAACTCTACTCTGCTCTAGAGCCTTGACATTTCTCTCGCTGCTTTTAAATTTACTGTTTCCTGAATCCTCCCATCCCCTTTCATTAGTTTAAAGCCCTGTCTACTGCCCTAGTTATTCGGTTTGCCAGGACACTGGTCCCAGCCCGGTTTAAGTGGAGCCCGTCCCAACGGAACTGCTCCCTCTTTCCCCAGTACTGGTGCCTGTGCCCTATGAACTGAAACCCCTTCCTCTTTGAGCTATGCATTTAAACCTCTAATCTGTTTGTCCCTATGCCAATTTGCACGTGGCTCAGGTAACAATCCAGAGATTATTACCTTTGAGGTTCTGCTTTTTAATTTGGATCCTAGCTCCTCAAACTCCCTCAGCAGGACTACATTCCTAGTTCTACTTATGTTGTTGGTTCCTACGTGGACCATAAGAACATAAGAACATAAGAAATAGGAGCGGGAGTAGGCCAATCGGCCCCTCGAGCCTGCTCCGCCATTCAATAAGATCATGGCTGATCTGATCCTAACCGCCAATCTACTATCTATCACAGAACCATCTCCTGCATCTAACAGAATTGCACACACGAAATAGGAGCAGAATCAGGCTACACAGTCCCTGGGCCCGCTCCACTACCCACAGGGCCATGACCGATCCGAACCTAGACTCATGTCCAAATTCCTGCCCGCTCCCCGTAACCCTTAATGCCCTTTACTTCTAGGAAACTGTCTATTTCTGTTTTAAATTTAATTAATGTTGTAGCTTCTACAGCTTTTTGTGGCAGCATATTCCATGGACCTACCACCCTCTGAGTGAAGTAGTTCCTCCTCATCTCAGTTTTGAAAGAGCAGCCCCTTATTCTAAGACTATGTCCCCTAGTTCTCGTCTCACCCGTCATCGGGAACATACTCCCCGCATCCACCCGATCCAACCCCTTCACAATCTTATATGTTTCAATAAGATCGCCTCTCATTCTTCTGAACTCCAATGAGTAGAGTCCCAATCTACCCAACCTCTCCTCATATGACCACCCCCTCATCCCGGGATTAACCGAGTGAACCTTTTTTGCACTGCCTCGAGAGCAAGGATGTCTTTCCTTAAGTAAGGACACCAAAACTGTATGCAGTATTCCAGGTGCGGTCTCACCAATACCTTGTACAACTGAAGCAATACCTCCCTATTTTTATATTCTATCCCCCTAGCAATGAAAGCCAACATTCCATTTGCCTTCTTAATCACTTGCTGCACCTGCATACTAACCTTTTGAGTTTCGTGCACCAGGACCCCCAGATCCCTTTGCACTTCAGTACTCTCCAGTTTCTTGCCATTAAGATAATAAATTGCTCTAGGATTTTTCCTGCCAAAGTGCATCACCTCACACTTTCCAGTGTTGTATTCCATCTGCCAAATCTCTGCCCACTTACTTAGCCTGTCTATGTCCCCTTGCAGGTTTTTTATGTCCTCCTCACTCACTACTTTCCCTCCCATCTTTGTATCATCTGCAAATTTTGATATGTTACACTTGGTCCCTTCCTCCAAATCGTTAATATAGATTGTGAAGAGTTGGGGACCCAGCACTGACCCCTGTGGAACACCACTAGTTACTGATTGCCAGTCTGAGAATGAACCATTTATCCCAACTCTTTGCTTTCTGTTAGATAGCCAATCCTCTATCCATGCCAGAATATTACCCCCAATCCCGTGTTTTTTTACCTTAAGCAATAATCTTTTGTGTGGCACCTTGTCAAATGCCTTTTGGAAGTCTAAATACACTACGTCCACTGGTTCCCCTTTATCCACTCTATATGTTACTTCCTCAAAGAACTCCAGCAAATTTGTCAAACATGACTTCCCCTTCGTAAAACCATGCTGACTTTGTCCTATTAAATTATGATTATCCAAATGTCCTGTTACTGTTTCCTTAATAATGGACTCCAAAATTTTACCTACCACAGATGTTGGGATATTCTTAGTGTCCTCTACTGTAAAGACCATGACAACTGGATCCTCCCCCTCCCACTCCAAGTTCTTCTCCAGCCGCGAGGAGATGTCTTTAACCCTGGCACCGAGCAGGCAACACAACCTTCGGAACTCTCGGTCGCAGCTGCAGAGAACAGTATCTATCCCCCTGACTATACTGTCCCCTACCACAACTACATTCCCTTTCACTGCCCCCACTTGAATGGCCTCCTGCACCATGGTGCCATGGTCAGCTTGCTCATCCATCCTGCAGGCTTTTCCCTCATCCACACAGGCAGCAAGAACCTCATACCTGTTGGATAAGGGCAAAGGCTGAGGCTCCTCCAGCACTGCACCTGGGGACACCTTACCTGCCTGAGCTGCAGTCACACCCTCCTGTCCCTGGCCACTAACCAGACCTGTACCACTATCTAACCTAAGGGGTGTGACTGCCTCCTGGATCAAAGTGTCCAGGTAACTCTCCCCATCCCTGATGCCCCGCAATGTCTGCACCTCAGACTCCAACTCAAATACTCTGAGCTGAAGGTCCTCAAGATGCAGGCACTTACCGCAAACGTGGTTGTCCGGGATCTCAATGCTCTCCACAAACTCCCACATGCTGCAGTTGCGGCACACCACCTGCACTGCCATCCCTATATGACCTTGTTTTATTTAATTAAATTTAATCAAATTTGTAATTAGGTAAGTTAGCTTACAGTGTAGTTTCTTGACTACTTACTTGAACTAGATTAACATAGAAACATAGAAACTAGGAGCAGGAGTAGGCCATTCGGCCCGTCGAGCCTGCTCCACCATTCAATACGATCATGGCTGATCATCCAAATCCAGTACCCTGTCCCTGCTTTCTCACACAGAATCCCCATCGAGCCTGCACCGACACATATCCCACCCTATCCCCGTAACCCCACGTATTTAATTCCCCCTAACATATCCCATCCTATCCCTATAACCCCACATATTTAATCCCCCCCTAACACTAAGGGTCAATTTATCATAGCCAAATCAACCTAACCCGCACATTTTTGGACTGTGGGAGGAAACCGGAGCACCCGGAGGAAACCCACGCAGACACGGGGAGAATGTGCAAACTCCACACAGACAGTCACCCGAGGTCAGATTCGAACCCCGGTTCCTGGCGCTGTGAGGCACCAGTGCTAACCACTATGCCACCGTAATTAAGTTAAGGATACTGAAATTAACTATCTACCTGTAACACAAAGCACTACAAGTAGTGTAGGCAAAAAGCAACAACACCTTCCCCCTCTTCTCCAAATTCCCCCTCTTCTCCAAATTCCCCCTCTTCTCCAAATTCCCAAATAAAACACTCCGTTTAATCCCGCTCTGTTTAAATCCCGCTCTGTGCAGACATTAAACCGAGGCCCTGTCTGCCCACTCAGGTGGACGTAAAAGATCCCACGGTCGCTATTTCGAAGAAGAGCAGGGGAGTTCTCCCTGGTATCCTGGCCAATATTTATTCCCCAACCAACATCACTAAAACAGATGATCTGGTCATTATCACATTGCTGTTTGTGGGAACTTGCTGTGCGCAAATTGGCTGTCGTATTTCCTACAGGGATCGGGAGCAGCAGCAACAGTGAATAAAATCTAAATGGAAGTAAGTACCAATATAGTTTATCTCCATCTATTTCGAGTTTAATATCTTTTGCTGAATGCGGCCCTGGCCAAATGCCAGGCCCAACACAGAAATGGAGTTGGACATCCTTGCGTTACAGGCTTTCTGGGACGTTTCCCATGGCGATGACGCTGCTTGGCTCCATTGGAGTGAGCTGATCCTGGAATCCCAATGAAAACTGGAGCTGGGAATGAGCCTGTGAGCTCCCGGTCACGGGAAACGCCTCACTGCTTCTCTTAAAGCTGCATCGGTAAATATAACTTCATTACAGTTTTTTATTTGCGTCTTTCTTCTGTTCAAACCCAGAGGGCTGTGGATGCCGAAACGTTGAGAATATTCACGGCTGAGATCAATAGATGTTTGGACTCGAGGGGAATCGAGGGATATGGGGATTGGACGGGAAAGTGTTGAGGTCGAAGATCAGCCATGATCTTACTGAATGGCGGAGCAGGCTCGAGGGGCCGAATGGCCGACTCATAAGAACATAAGAAATAGGAGCAGGAATAGGCCACTTGGCCCCTCGAGCCTGCTCCGCCTTTCAATAAGATCATAGCTGATCTTGGGCTCAAAGCCACTTCCCAGCCCGCTCCCCATAACCCTTCACTCCCTTATCTTGCAAAAATCTGTCTATCTCCACCTTAAATGTATTTAATGACCCAGCCTCCACAGCTCTCTGGGGCAGAGAATTCCACAGATTTCCGACCCTCTGAGAGAAGAAATTCCTCCTCATCTCAGTTCTAAAAGGGCGACCCTTTATTCTGAAACTATGCCCCCGAGTTCTAGATTTCCCCACGAGAGGAAACATCCTCTCTGCATCTACCTTGTCGAGCCCCCTCAGTATCTTATATGTTTCAATAAGATCACCTCTCATTCTTCTAAATTCCAATGAGTATAGGCCCAGCCTGCTCAACCTTTCCTCATAAGTCAACCCCCTCATCTCTGGAATTAACCTAGTGAATCATCTCTGAACTGCCTCCAATGCAAGTATAACCTTCCTTAAATAAGGAGACCAAATCTGTACGCAGTACTCAAGGTGTGGTCTCACCAATACCCTGTACAGTTGTAGCAGGACTTCCCTGCTTTTATACTCCAACCCCTTTGAAATAAAGGCCAACATTCCATTTGCCTTTTTGATTACTTGCTGTACCTGCATGCTAACTTTTTGTGTTTCATGCACAAGGACCCCCAGGTCCCTCTGAACTGTAGCATTTTGTAATCTCTCTCCATTTAAATAATAGTTTGTTTTTTTATTTTTCCTGCCAAAGTGGATAACCTCGCACTTTCCCACATTATACTCCATCTGCCAAATGTTTGCCCACTCACTTAGCCTGTCTATATCCCTTTGCAGATTCTTTGAATCCTCTGCACAATTTGCTTTCGCACCCATCTTTGTATCATCCGCAAACTTGGCTACATTATACTCGATCCCTTCATCCAAGTCATTAATGTAGATTGTAAATAGTTGAGGCCCCAGCACCGATCCCTGTGGCACCCCACTAGTTACCGTTTGCCAACCGGAAATGACCCATTTATCCTGACTCTCTGTTTTCTGTTAGTTAGCCAATTCTCTATCCATGCAGATATATTATCCCTGACTCCGTGAGCTCTTATCTTATGCAGTTTTATGTGGCACCTTATCGAATGCCTTCTGGAAATCCAAATACACCACATCCACTGGCTCACCCTTGTCCACCCTGCTCGTTACATCCTCAAAGAACTCCAGCAAATTTGTTAAAGATGATTTGCGTTTCATAAGGTCAAAGATCAGCCATGATCTTACTGAAAGGTGGAGCAGACTCGATGGGCCGAATGGCCGACTCATAAGAACATAAGATATAGGAGCAGGAATAGGCCACTTGGCCCCTCGAGCTCCTGCTCCTCATTCTTATGTTCTTATAGATCGATTTTAAAGTGTTGCTCTTTTGGTCTTTTCAATTTCAGCACCTTTATTATTTTTATTAAGGTGCAGCCCTAGCTCAGTGGGCAACACTCTCGCCTCTGAGTCAGAAGGTCGTGGGTTCAAACCCCACTCCAGAGACTTGAGCACAAAGTCTGTGCTGACAATCCCAGTGTAGTACTGAGGGAGCGCCGTACTGTCGGAGGGGCAGTACTGAGGGAGCGCCGCACTGTCGGAGGGGCAGTACTGAGGGAGCGCTGCACTGTCGGAGAGGCAGTACTGAGGGAGCGCTGCACTGTCGGAGGGGCAGTACTGAGGGAGCGCTGCACTGTCGCAGGGGCAGTACTGAGGGAGCGCTGCACTGTCGGAGGGGCAGTACTGACGGAGCGCCGCACTGTCGGAGGGGCAGTACTGAGGGAGCGCCGTACTGTCGGTGGGGCAGTACTGAGGGAGCGCTGCACTGTCGGAGGGGCAGTACTGAGGGAGCGCTGCACTGTCGGAGGGGCAGTACTGAGGGAGCCCCGCACTGTCAGAGGGGCAGTACTGAGGGAGCGCACCACTGTTGGTGGGGCAGTACTGAGGGAGCGCTGCACTGTCGGAGGGGCAGTACTGAGGGAGCGCTGCACTGTCGGAGAGGCAGTACTGAGGGAGTGCTGCACTGTCGGAGAGGCAGTACTGAGGGAGCACCGTACTGTCGGTGGGGCAGTACTGAGGGAGCGCTGCACTGTTGGAGGGGCAGTACTGAGGGAGCGCTGCACTGTCGGAGAGGCAGTACTGAGGGAGCACCGCACTGTCGGAGGGGCAGTACTGAGGGAGCGCTGCACTGTCGGAGAGGCAGTACTGAGGGAGCGCCGTACTGTCGGTGGGGCAGTACTGAGGGAGCGCTGCACTGTCGGAGAGGCAGTACTGAGGGAGCACCGTACTGTCGGTGGGGCAGTACTGAGGGAGCGCTGCACTGTTGGAGGGACAGTACTGAGGGAGCGCTGCACTGTCGGAGAGGCAGTACTGAGGGAGCACCGCACTGTCGGAGGGGCAGTACTGAGGGAGCGCTGCACTGTCGGAGAGGCAGTACTGAGGGAGCACCGTACTGTCGGTGGGGCAGTACTGAGGGAGCGCTGCACTGTTGGAGGGACAGTACTGAGGGAGCGCTGCACTGTCGGAGAGGCAGTACTGAGGGAGCACCGTACTGTCAGAGGGTCAGTACTGAGGGAGCGCCACACTGTCGGAGGGGCAGTA
Source organism: Squalus acanthias (assembly GCA_030390025.1). Lineage (NCBI taxonomy): Eukaryota > Metazoa > Chordata > Chondrichthyes > Squaliformes > Squalidae > Squalus > Squalus acanthias. The sequence goes on along the minus strand of CM059429.1, from coordinate 828,512 downwards.
CTGAGGGAGCGCTGCACTGTCGGAGGGGCAGTACTGAGGGAGCGCTGCACTGTCAGAGGGTCAGTACTGAGGGAGCGCCGCACTGTCGGAGGGGCAGTACTGAGGGAGTGCTGCACTGTCGGAGGGGCAGTACTGAGGGAGTGCTGCACTGTCGGAGGGGCAGTACTGAGGGAGCGCTGCACTGTCGGAGGGGCAGTACTGAGGGAGTGCTGCACTGTCGGAGGGACAGTACTGAGGGAGCGCTGCACTGTCGGAGGGGCAGTACTGAGGGAGCGCTGCACTGTCGGAGGGTCAGTACTGAGGGAGTGCCGCACTGTAGGAGGGACAGTACTGAGGGAGCGCCGCACTGTCGGAGGGGCAGTACTGAGGGAGTGCCGCACTGTCGGAGGGGCAGTACTGAGGGAGCGCTGCACTGTCGGAGGGGCAGGACTGAGGGAGCGCAGCACTGTCGGAGGGACAGTACTGAGGGAGCGCTGCACTGTCGGAGGGGCAGTACTGAGGGAGTGCTGCATTGTCAGAGGGGCAGGACTGAGGGAACGCTGCACTGTCGGAGGGGCAGTACTGAGGGAGCTCTGCACTGTCGGAGGGGCAGTACTGAGGGAGCGCTGCATTGTCAGAGGGGCAGTACTGAGGGAGCGCCGCACTGTCGGAGGGGCAGTACTGAGGGAGCGCCGCACTGTCGGAGGGGCAGTACTGAGGGAGCACCGCACTGTCGGAGGGGCAGTACTGAGGGAGCGCTGCACTGTCGGAGGGGCAGTACCGAGGGAGTGCTGCACTGTCGAAGTGGCAGTACTGAGGGAGCGCTGCACTATCGGAGAGGCAGTACTGAGGGAGCGCTGCACTGTCGGAGGGGTAGTACTGAGGGAGCTGCACTGTCGGAGGGGCAGTACTGAGGGAGCTGCACTGTCGGAGGGTCAGTACTGAGGGAGCGCCGCACTGTCGGAGGGGCAGTACTGAGGGAGCGCTGCACTGTCGGAGGGGCAGTACTGAGGGTGCGCTGCACTGTCGGAGGGTCAGTACTGAAGGAGCGCTGCACTGTCAGAGGAGACCTTAAACCGAGGCCCCGTCTGCCCTCTCAGGTGGCCGTAAAAGATCCCACGGCACTATTTGGAAGAAGAGCACTGGAGTTCTCTTTGGGTCCTGACCAGTTTTTATCCCTCAACCAACATCACTGGTCATTTATCTCATTGATGTCTGTGGGACCTTGCTGTGCACAAACTGGCTGCCGTGTTTCCTACATTACCTCATTGACAATTCTTCAGAGGTACTTCATTGGCTGTAACGCTTTGGGACGTCCTGTGGTCATAAAAGCTGCTGATGAAATGCGAGGGCTTCCACCAGCCACAGCTGTTTCACTGTCGTGTGTCACGACCCCTGCTGTTGGGATCGACCTTCCTTCAGAGATTCTCTTGTGTTCTGGGAGCTGGAGGACGATTGATTTTGTGGATTTATCAGTGGAGGGGAGGCTGCTCTCCAGGTTAGGGTTCAGCTCTCACGGTGTCAGATGGATGTCACAGTAGAAAAGACATCTCGACAGGTTGGAGGTGGAGCTTGAAGGTGTCCATGCACCCAGATGGTCAGTCAGCACTGGTCACTCACTGTGCTGGTCACTCCGTGTGATGGTCAGTCACTGTGATGGTCACTCCCTGTGATGGTCACTCACTGTGTTGGTCACTCACTGTGCTGGTCACTCAGTGTGATGGTCACTCAGTGTGATGGTCACTCACTGAGATGGTCACTCACTGTGATGGTCACTCACTGTGATGGTCACTCAGTGTGATGGTCACTCAGTGTGCTGGTCACTCACTGTGATGGTCACTCACTGTGATGGTCACTCAGTGTGCTGGTCAGTCACTGTGATGGTCACTCACTGTGATGGTCACTCACTGTGATGGTCACTCAGTGTGCTGGTCAGTCACTGTGATGGTCACTCACTGTGATGGTCACTCAGTGTGATGGTCACTCACTGAGATGGTCACTCAGTGTGATGGTCACTCACTGTGATGGTCACTCACTGTGATGGTCACTCAGTGTGATGGTCACTCAGTGTGATGGTCACTCAGTGTGATGGTCACTCCCTGTGCTGGTCACTCACTGTGATGGTCACTCAGTGTGATGGTCACTCACTGTGCTGGTCACTCACTGTGATGGTCACTCACTGTGATGGTCACTCAGTGTGATGGTCAGTCACTGTGATGGTCAGTCACTGTGATGGTCACTCACTGTGATGGTCACTCACTGAGATGGTCACTCAGTGTGATGGTCACTCACTGTGCTGGTCAGTCACTGTGATGGTCACTCCCTGTGCTGGTCACTCACTGTAATGGTCACTCAGTGTGATGGTCACTCATTGTGCTGGTCACTCACTGTGCTGGTCACTCACTGTGCTGGTCAGTCACTGTGCTGGTCACTCACTGTAATGGTCACTCAGTGTGATGGTCACTCACTGTGATGGTCACTCACTGTGATGGTCACTCACTGTGCTGGTCACTCACTGTGATGGTCACTCACTGTGATGGTCACTCAGTGTGCTGGTCAGTCACTGTGCTGGTCAGACAGCACTGGTCAGTCACTTATTATAGATTGTCATAGTCGTTCGGTCTGAGTGGTTTGCGAGGCCATTTCAGAGGGCAGTTTAGGGTTAAATACATTGCTGTGGGTCTGGAGTCTCATATAGGCCAGACCGGGTAAGGACGGCAGATTTCCTTCCCTAAAGTACATCAGTGAACCCGATGGGTTTTTACGGCAATCCGGTAGTTTCATGGTCGCCATTACTGATACTAGCTTTTTATTCCAGATTTATTTAATTAACTGAATTTGAATTCCCCAGCTGCCGTGGTGGGATTTGAACTCATGTCTCTGGATCATTAGTCCAGGCCTCAGGATTACTAGCCCAGTGACATAACCAGTTCGCTCCCGTACCCGCAAGATGGGAGTGTGGCAACATTTCCAATTCTACATTGTGCCATGCTGAGGTACGAGTATCTATGAGAGGCACAGAACGCACTGTGCGGGCCTGGCGTGAGGGAGAAATCCGTGTGGAACAGACAACACTTTAATAAAGCAACAATAATCCATTCTGGGGATGTGGGCGTTGCTGGCGAGGCCGGCGTTTATTGCCCGTCCCTGAGAAAGTGCTGGTGAGCAGCCTTCTTGAACCTCTGCAGTCCGTTATTCATCACTGTCCTGAGGCTGTGAAAGGTCGTATGTAAATAATTCTGGTGAATTAGTTGAAGTGTCTGAGATTCTTCCCATTATGAAGGTGACTTTCCTCAACTGTAATAGCAACAACCTGCATCCTGTCTGCAGCCTTTGACACAGTTGACCACTCCATCCTTCTCCAACGCCTCTCCACCGTCGTCCAGCTGGGTGGGACTGCACTCGCCTGGTTCCATTCTTATCTATCTAATCGTAGCCAGAGAATCACCTGCAACGGCTTCTCTTCCCGCTCCCACATCGTTACCTCTGGTGTCCCCCAAGGATCTATCCTTGGCCTCCTCCTATTTCTCATCTACATGTTGCCCCTTGGCGACATCATCCGAAAACACAGCGTCAGTTTCGACATGTACGCTGACGACACCCAGCTCTACCTCACCAGCACTTCTCTCGAACCCTCCACCGTCTCTAAATGTCAGACTGCTTGTCCGACATACGGCACTGGATGAGTAGAAATTTCCTCCAATTAAATATTCGGAAGACCGAAGCCGTTGTCTTCCACAAGCACTACAAACTCCGTTCCCTCATCACCGATTCGATTCCTCTCCCTGGCAACTGTCTGAGGCAGACCAAGTCTGTTTGTAACCTTCGTGTCTTATTTGACCCTGAAATGAGCTTCCAAGCGCAGATCCACGCCATCACTAAGACCGCCTATTTCCACCTCCGTAACATCGCCCGTCTCCGCCCCTGCCTCAGCTCATCTGCTGCTGAAACCCTCATCCATGCCTTTGTTACATCTAGACTTGACTATTCCAACGCACTCCTGGCTGGCCTCCCACATTCCACCCTACGTAAACTTGAGGTCATCCAGCTCGGCTGCCAATGGTGGAGCGAGGGGAGTGGGGGAGTGGGGGAGTGGGGGGGATGTTCAAGAGAAAAAGAGAAATGCAAGTTCTCCTATTTTTGGGTCGTGTTTGTTCCAAGTTTAACAGTTGGATTTTTGGCCACCAGGGGGCACACCAGCTGAGTGTTGTTGAGTTTTTGATGCCAGTGTGGACTCAGTTTAACCTTCGGGCCTGCAGGCCGGGTGCGGTTTCATGCTCTGTTTGGTGAGGGGGTGGGGAGTTGGGATTTTACCCTCTTTCTCCGCCGTTACTTTCGGTGTCTCCCCCACCAGCTTTGTGGAACTGATCCTGTCACCAGACCAGGTGTCACGGAGTGGTGACACCTTGCTTCCTGGCCGCCATTGCTTCCCGTGATGCGTGACGCCAGGCAGCGAACGTCTGCTTCACCACACGGGGTGGGGAGGGTAACTCGTAGGGTGATTCGGCCTCAAGCTGCTTCTACTTGGCTCCTCACGGGCTGACTCAGAGTGCGATGGGCAGCGGCCTTGGTAACGGAGGGTGCTTGATGCAGGCGCAGCCAAAGATGAGGAAGCAGAGAGAATCCATTCGAGAAAAAGATCCAGGTGTTTGGTGGTAGACTGGGCCTTGTGGCACTGAGCCAGGGGGCCACTTTTGTAATATTTTGAGGGACAGAAAGCTCGATTAAAAATAATGTTTGTTGGCGGGATGTGGGTGTCGCTGGCAAGGCCAACATTTATTGCCCATCCCATGTTGCCTAGGTGATGGTGGGCCTTCCTTCAGTGTCTCTTTATAATTAAGGGGCATGTTAGACCACTCCAGAGTCAGCCACGTTGGTGTGGGGACTGGAGTCACCTATAGGCCCAGAGCGGGTAAGGACGGCAGGTTTCCTTCCCTGGAGGACATTAGTGACCCCGTTGGGTTTTTACAACAATCCGACAGCTTCACTGGTGCCAGCCCACAGACGCTTGGAGGCAGAGGAGGGAGCAGGGGCCCCACCCCGTTTGACTGATTCTTCACTTTATTCTTTTTTTTACCACTCCCTCCCTCCCCACCCTGAAGTTAGCGACTGTTTCTGGGGTACAGACCTCCGTCCGCTCACTGTCTCCCCCAACTAGACATTCTTCAGACTGCGAGTGCGGGCAAGGTTCTCAACCGTTGTCCTAATCCTGATCCGCTCCGCTCCCTGTGCCCACACACATGGCGATAGATCGTGACGTTGTGCAACAGTGTGACTGTGGCTGCCCGTTTTACATCTCTCCCCATTTTTATTTCCATTGAAGTCTAGATCTGCCCCCATGGTCAGTGGATGGGGATCAGGAGCAGGAACCCTGGGCGGTTTTCCACTCCTAATGGGGGAATGGGGGGGGCGGGGGCGGATCTCCGACTGTAGTTCCCCTACCGCTGAGATCAGCTACCAGCACAGAGCAGAGCTTGGGTCAGTGCATTTCCCAGCTCCGCTAATTATTGCTGTAAGTTTAGTGAGTTTAACTTGGACCAGATACACTGTGCCTTTTGGTCACGTTCCATCAGGTTCCTGTTTCAGTGTGAGTGTGAGTGTATATTAGTGTGTGAGTGTGTGTGCATATTAGTGTGTGTGAGTGTATATTAGTGTGTGTGAGTGTGAGTGTATATTAGTGTGTGAGTGTGTGTGTATATTAGTGTGTGTGAGTGTATATTAGTGTGTGTGAGTGTGAGTGTATATTAGTGTGTGAGTGTGTGTGTATATTAGTGAGTGTGAGAGTGAGTGTGTGTGAGTGAGTGTGAGTGTATATTAGTGTGTGTGTATATGAGTGAGTGTGAGTGTGTGTGTATGTTAGTGTGTGTGAGTGTGTCTGTTTGTGTGAGTGTGAGTGAGCGTGAGTGTGTGTGAGTGTGTATATTAGGGTGGGTGTGTGTGTGTGTGTATATTAGTGTGTGTGAGTGTGTGTGTGAGTTTGAGTGTGTATATTAGGGTGTATGAGTGTGTGTGTGTGTGAGTGAGTGTGTGAGTGAGTGTGTGTGTGAGTGTGAGTGTATGTGTGTGAGTGTGTATATTAGGGTGTGTGAGTGTGAGTGTGTGCGAATGAGTGTGTGTGTGAGTGTGGGTGTGTGTGAGTGTGAGTGTGAGTGTGTATATTAGTGTGTGTGAGCGTGAGTGTGTGTGTGAGAGTGAGTGTGTGAGTGTGTATATTAGGGTGTGTGTGAGTGTGTGTGTGTGTGAGTGTGTATATTAGTGTGTGTGAGTGTGAGTGTGTGAGTGAGAGTGAGTGTGTGAGTGTGCATATTAGGGTGTGTGTGTGAGTGAGTGTGAGTGTATGTGTGTGAGTGTGTATATTAGGGTGCGTGGGTGAGTGAGTGTGAGTGTATGTATGTGACTGTGTATATTACGGTGCGTGTGTGAGTGAGTGTGAGTGTATGTGTGTGAGTGTGTATGTTAGTGTATGTGAGTGTGTGTGTTTGTGTGTGAATGAGCGTGAATGTGTGTGTGAGTGTGTATATTAGGGTGTGTGAGTGTGTGCGTGTGTGAGTGAGTGTGTATATTAGTGTGTGTGTGTGAGTGAGTGTGTGTCTGTGTGAGTGAGTGTGAGTGTGTATGTGTGAATGTGTATATTAGTATGAGTGAGTGTGAGTGTGAGTGTGTGTATATTAGTGAGTGTGAGTGTGTGTGTTTGTATGTGAGTGAGCGTGAGTGTGTATATTAGGGTGTGTGTGAGTGTGTGAGTGAGTGTGAGTGTGTGTGTGTGTGAGTGTGTATATTAGTGTGTGTGAGTGTGAGTGTGTGAGTGAGTGTGAGTGTGACTGTGTATATTAGGGCGGTGTGTGTGTGAGTGAGTGTGAGTGTGTGAGTGAGTGTGAGTGTGTATGTGTGAGTGTGTATATTAGTATGTGTGAGTGTGAGTGTGTGTATATTAGTGTGTGTGAGTGAGTGTGAGTGTGTGTGTTTGTATGTGAGTGAGCGTGAGTGTGTATATTAGGGTGTGTGTGAGTGTGTGAGTGAGTGTGAGTGTGTGTGTGTGAGTGAGTGTGAGTGTGTGTGTGTAAGTATGTGTGTGTGTGAGTGTGAGTGTGACTGTGTATATTAGGGCTGTGTGTGTGTGAGTGAGTGTGAGTGTGTGTGAGTGTGAGTGTGTGTATATTAGTGTGTGTGAGTTTGTGTGTGTGTGAGTGTGCATATTAGTGTGTGTGTGTGTTTATTAGTGTGTGAGTGTAAGTGTGTGTGTGTATTAGTGTGTGTGCGAGTGTGAGTGTGTGTGTGAGTGTGAGTGTGTGTGTAAGTGTGTGTGAGTTTGTGTGTATGTGAGAGTGAGTGTGAGTGTATGTGTGTGTGTGTGTGTGTGTGAATGTGAGTGTGTGTGTGTGTGTGTGTGTGAGTGTGTGAGTATGAGTGTGAGTGTGTGTGTGAGTGTGTGTGTATGAATGTGAGTGTGTGTGAGTGTGAGTGTGTGAGTGTGTGTGTGAATGTGAGTGTGAGTGTGAGTGTGTGTGTGTGAGTGTGAGTGTGTGTGTGTGTGTGAGTGTGTGAGTGAGTGTGAGTGTGTGTGTGAGTGTGTGTGTGAGTGTGTGAGTGAGTGTGAGTGTGTGTGTGAGTGTGTGCGTGAGTGAGTGTGAGTGTGTGTGTGTGAGTGAGTGTGAGTGTGTGTGTGTGTGAGTGTGTGTGAGTGTGAGTGTGTGTATGTGAGTGTGTGTGTGTGAGTGTGTGTGAGTGTGTGTGTATGTGAGTGTGTGTCTGTGAGTGTGAGTGAGTGTGTGTGAGTGTGTGTGTGTGAGTGTGAGTGTGTGTGAGTGTGAGTGTGTGTGTGAGTGTGAGTGTGTGTGAGTGTGCGTGAGTGTGTGTGTGCGTGTAGGCCTCAGACCAGCGTCGACAGCGGCGGAGGAGGAGCCTTTCTTTCTTTTTCTCCCACAGAGCGGTCGGCAGCGGGGAAGGAGGAGCGGACCTGGTTGGAGCGGCGGGAGCGGCGGCGAGTCGATAAAGGGAGCCCCGAGGCTCAGGTAGGCCTCAGACCAGCGTCGACAGCGGCGGAGGAGGAGCCTTTCTTTCTTTTTCTCCCACAGAGCGGTCGGCAGCGGGGAAGGAGGAGCGGACCTGGTTGGAGCGGCGGGAGCGGCGGCGAGTCGATAAAGGGAGCCCCGAGGCTCAGGTAGGCCTCAGACCAGCGTCGACAGCTGCGGAGGAGGAGCCTTTCTTTCTTTTTCTCCCACAGAGCGGTCGGCAGCGGGGAAGGAGGAGCGGACCTGGTTGGAGCGGCGGGAGCGGCGGCGAGTCGATAAAGGGAGCCCCGAGGCTCAGGTAGGCCTCAGACCAGCGTCGACAGCGGCGGAGGAGGAGCCTTTCTTTCTTTTTCTCCCACAGAGCGGTCGGCAGCGGGGAAGGAGGAGCGGACCTGGTTGGAGCGGCGGGAGCGGCGGCGAGTCGATAAAGGGAGCCCCGAGGCTCAGGTAGGCCTCAGACCAGCGTCGACAGCGGCGGAGGAGGAGCCTTTCTTTCTTTTTCTCCCACAGAGCGGTCGGCAGCGGGGAAGGAGGAGCGGACCTGGTTGGAGCGGCGGGAGCGGCGGCGAGTCGATAAAGGGAGCCCCGAGGCTCAGGTAGGCCTCAGACCAGCGTCGACAGCGGCGGAGGAGGAGCCTTTCTTTCTTTTTCTCCCACAGAGCGGTCGGCAGCGGGGAAGGAGGAGCGGACCTGGTTGGAGCGGCATTTAAGGAGGGTGGTGGCTTAAACCCGAGTTCCTACAGAGTAGGAACCCCCACCCGCCCTCCTCCTCTAACCTAGTAGTCTTTTAGCAGTCTAAAAACAGAGGTCACAAATTTTTTGGTCTCAGTTTCTTTTCAGCAGAGCAGGAACCGGGAGGAGCGGGAAGTCGGCGTAGGACCAAGGGGACACAAGACCGGGAAGTCAGCGAAAGACCAGGGAGGTAAGACTAACTGGTAAGTACTTTCCTCAAACCTTCCTAGAAAGTACAACTAAAACTAGTGCGATTTGGTTAGTTTAAAAAGGAATAAGAGGAGTACAGTATACATTGGTCTAAGTAAGCTTCGGGAAAACAAAAGTCAATAAATAAACTAAAACTAGAAAATTAATAAGTAATATAAGGGTTAAGTCATGGCAGTAGAGCTCGGACCTGTGTCATGCTCCTCCTGTAACATGTGGGAAATCATGGACGCTTCCTGTGTCCCTGACAACCATGTGTGCGGGAAGTGTGTCCAGCTGCAGCTCATGTGGGACCGCATGACGGCCCTTGAGCTGCGGATGGACTCACTTTGGAGCATCCACGATTCTGAGAGGGTTGTGAATAGCACATTTAGTGAGTTGGTCACACCGCAGGTTAAGGCCAGAGTAGATAGTACATGGGTGACCAAAAGGCAGAGCAAGGGCAGGAAGGTAGTGCAGGAATCCCCTGGGGTTGTCTCCCTCAGCAACAGGTTCACCGCCTTAGGTGCTGTTGTCGGGGGGGATGACTCATCGGGGGAAGGCACCAGCAGCCAGGCTCATGGCACCATGACTGGCTCTGTTGCAAAGAAGGGAGGGAAAAAGAGTGGCAGGGCTATAGTAATAGGGGATTCGATTGTAAGGGGATTAGATAGGAGTTTCTGTGGTCGCGACCGAGACTCCAGGATGGTAATTTGCCTCCCTGGTGCAAGGGTCAAGGATGTCTCGGCACGGGTGCAGAACATTCTGGAGGGGGAGGGGGAACAGCCAGTTGTCGTGATACATGTTGGTACCAACGACGTAGCTAAAAAAAGGGAAGAGGTCCTACAAGTAGAATTTAGGGAGTTAGGAGCCAAGCTAAAAAGTAGGACCTCGAAGGTAGTAATCTCTGGATTACTACCAGTGCCACGTGCTAGTAAGAGTACAGAGAACAGGATAGTTAGGCTAAATACGTGGCTTGAGCAGTGGTGTAAGAGGGAGGGTTTTACATTTTTGAGGCATTGGGACCAGTTTTGTGCTAGGTGTGACCTATACAAAAGGGACGGTCTACACCTGTGCAAAGATGGAACTGATGTTCTCGGGGTAAATTTTGATAAAGCAGTTCGGGAGCATTTAAACTAGTATGGCAGGGGGCTAGAAACCCATGTAGTGAAATAGAGGAAAGTGAAAGGCAGACAGAAATAAATGGTAAAAAGGAGAGGAACAAAAAACAAAGGGCCAAACTAATTCATAAAAAATGTGAGCATAAAAAAAGCCTGAGGGTTTTATACCTTAATGCGAGAAGCATCAGGAACAAGGTAGATGAATTAGCTGTGGAAATAGAGGTTAATAATTATGATCTAATTGGGATTACGGAAACATGGTTGCAGGGTGAGCAGGGCTGGGAGCTTAACATACAGGGGTATTCAGTATTTAGGAAGGATCGACAAAAAAGAAAGGGAGGAGGGGTAGCATTGCTGGTAAAAGAGGGGATAAATGCAATTGAAAGGAAGGATATTAACTCAGTTAATACAGAATCTATATGGGTGGAGCTAAGAAATAGCGAGGGGCGAAAAACATTAATAGGAGTGGTATATAGGCCTCCAAATAGTAAAATAGAGGTTGGGGAGGGCATCACGAGGGAAATTAGAGAAGCGTGCAATAAGAGCACAGCTGTCATCATAGGTGACTTTAACTTACATATAGATTGGACTAGCCTAATCAGTAAAAATAATGAGGAGGAGGAATTCCTTGAGTGTTTAAGGGATGGTTATCTGGATCAATATGTCGAGGAACCAACTCGGGAACAGGCTATATTGGACTGGGTACTGTGCAATGAGAAGGGACTAATTAGTAATCTTGTTGTACGGGGACCCTTGGGTCAGAGCGATCATAACATGATCGATTTCTCACTCGAAATGGAGAGCGAAGAAATTGACTCAGAGACTCAGGTCCTGAATTTAAACAAGGGGAATTATGATGCCATTAGACGGGAACTGAGTAGGTCTGATTGGACAACGTTCCTGGGAGGACTGGAGGTAGATAAACAATGGCAAGCATTTAAAGATAGAATGACAAAATTGCAAAAATTGTTTATACCAATCTGGCATAAAAGGAAATCTAAAAAGGTGACTCAACCGTGGATAACAGGGGAAATTAGAGACAGCATAAAATCCAAAGATAGGGCGTATAAAATAGCCAAAAACGCGCCAGAGCGGAAGATTGGGAACAGTTTAAGATAGAGCAAAGGAGGGCAAAGGGCTTAATCAAGAAGGGCAAAATAGCTTACGAAAGCAAGCTGGCGGAAAATATAAAAACTAACTCCAAAAGCTTTTATAAGTATATCAAGAGGAAAAGACTGGTGAAAACCAAAGTTGGTCCATTGCAGTCAGATACGGGGGAATATATAATGGGAAATAAGGAAATGGCAGACCAACTAAATGCATACTTTGGGTCAGTCTTTACGAAGGAAGACACAAAAAACCTCCCTGGGATATCGGGAAAAATAGGGACATTGGCAAAGGAGGAACTGACGCAAATCAATATCTCTAAGGATATGGTGTTAAGGAAGCTAAAGGGATTGAAGGCGGACAAATCCCCAGGGCCTGATAACATGCATCCTAGGGTACTGAAGGAGGTGGCCCTAGAGATAGCGGATGCACTAAGCATGATTTTTCAGAATTCATTAGACTCGGGAACAGTGCCCATGGATTGGAGGGTAGCTAACGTTACCCCACTATTCAAAAAGGGGGGTAGGGAAAAAGCAGGTAATTACAGACCTGTAAGCCTTACATCAGTTGTGGGCAAAATGCTGGAGTCCATCATTAAGGATGAAATAGCCGAGCACTTAGCAAATGGGGACAGGATAGGACAGAGTCAACATGGATTTACAAAGGGTAAATCGTGCTTGACTAATCTATTGGAATTTTTTGAGGGAGTAACTGGTAAAATAGATGGGGGAGAGCCAGTAGATGTGGTGTACCTGGACTTCCAAAAGGCCTTCGATAAGGTCCCACATAAAAGATTAGCATGGAAAATTGAAGCTCATGGGATAAAGGGGAAAGTATTGACGTGGATAGAGAACTGGCTGTCAGATAGAAAACAGAGAGTTGGAATAAACGGCTCATTTTCTGAATGGCAGGCAGTAACAAGTGGGGTACCACAGGGATCTGTCCTGGGTCCCCAGCTGTTCACAATTTATATTAATGACCTGGATCAGGGAGTCGAATGCAGCATTTCCAAATTTGCAGACGACACTAAACTAGGAGGGGGGGTGGGCTCAGAGGAGGAGACCAGGAAGCTCCAGAGCGATTTGGACAGACTGGGTGATTGGGCGGATAAATGGCAGATGCACTATAATGTGGACAAGTGCGAAGTTATCCACCTTGGGTGCAGGAACGGGAGGGCAAATTATTATTTAAATGGCAATAAATTGGGAGAGGGGGAAGTACAGAGAGACCTGGGTGTTCTTGTACACCAGTCACTGAAGGCGAGCATGCAGGTGCAACAGGCAGTCAAGAAGGCAAACGGTATGCTGGCCTTCATAGCAAAAGGGTTGGAATACAGGAACAGGGATACCTTGCTGCAGCTGTACAGGGCACTGGTGAGACCACACCTCGAGTACTGTGTACAGTTTTGGTCGCCTCATCTGAGGAAAGATGTTCTTGCCATGGAGGGGGTGCAGCGGCGATTCACCAGGCTGATACCAGGAATGGCGGGATTGACCTATGAGGAGAGACTATGTAGTTTAGGGATGTACACACTGGAGTTTAGAAGATTGAGAGGGGACCTCATAGAAGTGTATAAAATTCTGACAGGTCTAGACAGATTAGATGCAGAAGGAATGTTTCCCTTGGCGGGTGAGAACAGAACTAGAGGACATAATTTAAGGATAAGGGCTAAACCATTTAGGACAGAAATGAGGGGGAATTTCTTCACTCAGAGAGTGGTGAACCTGTGGAACTCATTGCCACAGAGGGCAGTGTACGCCAGCTCATTAAATATATTTAAGAGGGAATTAGATATATTTCTACAGGCAAAAGGGGTTAAGGGTTACGGAGAGAAGGCGGGGACGGGATACTGAATTGAAGGATCAGCCATGATCTCATTAAATGGCGGAGCAGGCTCGAAGGGCCGGATGGCCTACTCCTGCTCCTATCTTCTATGTATCTATGTATCTATGTGTGAGTGTGAGTGTGTGTGTGTGTGAGTGTGTATATTAGTATGTGTGAGTGTGAGTGTGTGTGTGAGTGTGAGTGTGAGTGAGTGTGAGTGTGTATATTAGTATGTGTGAGTGTGAGTGTGTGTGAGTGTGAGTGTGAGTGTCTGTGTGACTGTGAGTGAGTGTGAGTGTGTGTGTGTGTGTGAGTGTGAGTGAGTGTGTGTGTGTGAGTGAGTGTGAGTGTGTGTGAGTGTGAGTGTGTGTGTGTGAGAGAGTGTGTGTGTGTGTGAGTGTGAATGTGTGTGTGTGTGTGTATATTAGTATATGTGAGTGTGCGTGTACTATTACTATTTATTTGTGTTTTTATGAGGTCCAAAGAACAACACATAGTCCACTACTGAGGGAGTGCTGCACTGTCGGAGGTGCCATCTTTCGGACGAGGTGTTAAACTCTCAGGTGGTCGCAAAGTATCCCACGGCAGTATTTCAAAAAAGAGCAGGGGAGTTATCCCAATATTTATCCCTCAACCAACATCGCTAAAACAGATTATCTGGTCATTATTTCATTGCTGTTTGTGGGAGCTTGCTGTGCCGCGTTTCCTACATTACAACAGTGACTCCACTTCAAAAATACTTCATTTCCTGTTAGGCAATTTGGAATGTCCTGGGATGGTGAAAGGTGCTATATAAAGGCAAGTCTTTTTTTAACTATAGATGGCCAATAAATGGGGCCTCGCCCATTCATTCCGCCCTCCACTGCCCTGCCCAGAGATTCAATGCCCGAGGCACCCAGACGGTTCTGACTCTTACAGAGCAAAAGGTCCATCCTCAGTCTAGACTGAGTTTGGTCATCCAGGATGGGCAGCTGTTGGGAGCTGCAACACCAACGAATTTGGGTTGAGAACGGACCTGGCCAGGGTAAATTGGAATCAAAGATTGGCAGGCCAAACTGTAATCGAACAATGGACTGCCTTTAAAGAGGAGATGGTTCAGGTACAGTCAAGGTACATTCCCACGGGGGGGAAGGTAGGGCAACTAAAGTCAGAGCTCCCTGGATGATGAAAGAGATAGAGAGTAAGATGAAGCAGAGAAAGGGGGTGTATGACAGATGTCAGGTCAAGAATACAAGTGAGAATCAGGCTGAATATAGAAAGTTCAGAGGGGAAGTGAAAACGGAAAAAGGGGGGGAGGCAAAGGGAGAATATGAGAATAGAATGGCAGCTAACATAAAAGGGAATCCAAAAGTCTTCTATAGGCACATAAATAGTAAACGGGTAGTAAGAGGAGGGCCGATTAGGGACCAAAAAGGAGACCTATGCATGGAGGCAGAGGGCATGGCTGAGGTACTAAATGAGTACTTTGCATCTGTCTTCACCAAGGAAGAAGATGCTGCCAAAGTCATAGTGAAGGAGGAGGTAGTGAAGATACTGAATGAGATAAAAATTGATAAGGAGGAGGTACTAGAAAGGCTGGCTGTACTTAAAGTAAATAAATCACCAGGACCGGATGGGATGCATCCTAGGATGCTAAGGGAAGTCATAGAGTCATAACGGCACAGAAGGAGGCCATTCGGCCCATCGAGTCCATGTAGAGCAATCCAGTCAGTCCCATTCCCCCGCTCTATCCCCGTAGCCCTGCAAGTTTATTTCCCTCCAGTGCCTATCCAGTCTCCCCTTGAAAACATTGAGTGTCTCCACTTCCACCACTTCCGTCAGCAGCGAGTTCCAGGTCCTCGCCACTCGCTGCGTAAAAAAGTTTTTTCTCACGTTCCCCCTGTATCTCTTGCCCAAAACCTTAAATCTGTGTCCCCTAGTCCTTGTACCATCAACTAGTGGGAACAGCCTTTCCCCGTCTAGCCTATCCAAACCCGTCATAATCTTGTACACCTCTATCAAATCATCCCTCAACCTCCTTTGCTCTAATGAAAACAAATCCAGCTTCTCCAACCTGTCCTTGTAGCTAAGATCCCCCATCCCCAGAACCATTCTGGTAAATCTCCTCTGCACCCTCTCAAGGGCCTTCACATCCTTCCTAAAGTGTGGTGACCAGAACTGGACGCAATACTCCAGTTGTGGCCTAACCAGCGCTTTATAAAGGTTCAGCATAACTTCTCTACTTTTGTACTCAATATTTATGAAGCCCAAGATCCCATATGCTTTGCTAACCACTCTCTCAATATGTCCTGCCACCTTCAGGGACCTATGCACATTAACTCCCAGGTCCCTCTGTCCCTGCACACTCTTTAAAACTGTGCCATTAAGTGTATATTGCCTCTCCCTGTTCCTTCTGCCAAAATGCATCACCTCACACTTCTCTGTATTAAATTCCATCTGCCACTTGTCTGCCCATTCTGCTAGCCTTTCTATGTCCTGTTGCAGTTGATTGGTATCATCATCACTGTTTGCCACACCCCCAAGTTTGGTGTCATCGGCAAATTTAGAAATTATACTCTGTATTCCAATATCCAGGTCATTTATATATATCAAAAAAAGCAGTGGCCCCAGCACTGACCCTTGGGGAACACCACTGTCTACCATCCTCCAGTCTGAAAAACAGCCATTTGCCACAACTCGCTGTTTTCTGTCCTTAAGTCAATTCCTTATCCAAGCTGCTACTGACCCACCTATTCCATGAGCCTCAATTTTGTTAACCAGCCTTCTATGTGGTACTTTGTCAAACGCCTTCCGAAAATCCATGTAGACAACATCCATTGCATTCCCTTCATCAATCCTCCCTGTTACTTCATCAAAAATTCAATTAGATTACTCAAACACGATCTTCCTTTTACAAATCCGTGTTGGCTCTCCTTAATTAGCTTATACCTCTCCAAGAGCCCGTTAATTTTTTCCTTGATTATTGTTTCTAAAACTTTACCCACCACTGATGTTAAACTGACCAGCCTGTAGTTACTAGGATTGTCCTTATACCCTTTCTTGACCAATGGTGCCAAATTTGCCACTTTACAATCCTCAGGCACCTCCCCCGCATCAAGGGAAGATTGGAAAATTATGGCAAGCACTTCCACTATCTCCTCCCCCAATTCCCTTAGCAACCTGGGATGCAAGCCATCTGGACCAGGCGACTTATCCACTCTAAGCATACCCAGTCTTTCTGGTACATCCTGTCTATCAATTTTCACCCCTTCCATTGTTTCTACCTTTTCCACCTCCTTAGTAAACACTGATACAAAGTACTGATTTAGTAGTCTAGCCTTGCCCTGCGCCTCTAAGCATATATCACCTTCTTTGTCCCTAATAGGCCCCACCCCGCCTCTTACTACCCGCTTACTGTTTACATGCCGGTAGAAGATTTTTGGGTTCCCTTTTATGTTAACCGCCATTCTACTCTCATATTCTCTCTTTGCCAATCTTATTTTCATCTTCACTTCCCCTCTCAACTTATTGTATTTGGTCTGGTTCTCCCTTGAAGAATTCACCTGACATGCATCATGCACCCTCTTTTTTTGTTTCATCATCTGCTCTATCTCCCTCGTCATCCAAGGAGCCCTTGCTTTGGTTCCCTTACGCTTCCCTCTTGTTGGAATGTACCCAGCCTGTACTTGGAACATCTCCTCCTTCAAGATCACCCATTGTTCCATTACAGTTCTTCCTGTCAGTCTTTGGTTCCATTTTACCCTGGCTAGATCCTTTCGCATCTCATTGAAGTTAGCCCTATTCCAGTTTAGAAGTTCCACTCTAGATTGTTCCTTGCTCCTCTCCATTGCTAATCTAAATCTTATGATACGATGATCACTCGTACCCAAGTGTTCTCCCACAGACACTTGGTTGACCTGGCACACCTCATTCCCCAGCACCAGATCCAGCAATGCCTCCTTCCTAGTTGGGCCAAGAACATATTGGTCAAGGAAATTCTCCTGAACACATTTCAGAAATTCCTCCCCCTCCTTTCCCTTTACCCTAGCATTATCCTCATCGACATTTGGGTAATTAAAGCCCCCAATATCACCACTCTATAGTTCTTGCATATCTCTGCGCTTTCCCTGCAGATCTGGGAGTCCTTGTACACCAGTCGCTGAAGGTAAGCATGCATGTGCAGCAGGCGGTGAAGAAGGCAAATGGTATGTTGGCCTTCATAGCAAAAGGGTTTGAGTACAGGAACAAAGATGTCCTGCTGCAGTTGTACAGGGCCTTGGTGAGACCACACCTTGAGTGCTGTGTGCAGTTTTGGTCACCTTATCTGAGGAAGGATGTTCTTGCCATGGAAGGAGTTCAGCGAAGATTCACAAGGCTGATACCTGGGATGGCAGGAATGACATATGAGGAGAGATTGGGTCGATTGGGCTTATACTCGCTGGAGTATAGAAGAATGAGAGGGGATCTCATCGAAACATGTAAAATTCTGACAGGTCTGGACAAACTAGATGCAGGAAGAATGTTCCCGATGGTTGGAGAGTCCAGAACCAGGGGTCATAATCTAAGGATAAGGGGTAAGCCATTTAGGACAGAAATGAGGAAGAATTTCTTCACCCAGAGAGTGGTGAACCTGTGGAATTCTCTACCACAGAAGGTAGTTGAGGCCAAGTCATTAAATGTATTCAAGAATGAGTTAGATATACTTCTTAAAGCTAAAGGTATCAAGGGATATGGGGAGAAGGCAGGTACAGGGTACTGAGTTTGGATGATCAGCCATGATCTCATTGAATGGCGGAGCAGGCTCGAGGGGCCGAATGGCCTACTCCTGCTCCTATCTTCTATGTTTCTATACTCCTCTACCTCCCGCTCACTATTTGGAAGCCTATAGAATACCCCCAATAGCGTGATCATACCCTTTTTGCTCCTCAACTCGAACCAAATGGATTCTGTCCTTGTCCCCTCAAGAACATCCTCCTTTTCCAACACTACAATGTCTTCCTTAATCAGCACTGCCACCCCACCTCCTCTTTTTCCTTCCCTATCTTTTCTGAACACCTTGTACCCTTGAATATTAAGTGCCCAGTCCTCACCATTTTTAAGCCACGTTTCCGTTATTGCCACGACATCATATTGCCACACGGCTAATTGTGTTTGTAGCTCATCAACCTTATTCACCACACTTTGTGCATTTACGTACAGCAATTCTAAACCCAATTTTGAATTTTTCGTAGTCTTTCTTAGTCTGCTCCTATCTAATATGGTACTACTTCCGCCTCTAGTACTATCTTCTGTAGTACAATCCAGCACACTCACTCTTTTATGCACCTTATTCCTCTTTTCTACTCCTATATGCTGGCGCCCATCCCCCTGCCAAGCTGGTTTAAAACATCCCCAACAGTAAAGGTGGAAATTGCGGAGGTACTGGCCATAATCTTCCAGTCCTCCTTGGATACAGGAGTGGTGCCAGAGGACTGGAGAATTGCAAATGTTACACCCTGGTTCAAAAAAGGGTGCAAGGATAAACCCAGCAACTACAGACCAGTCAGTTTAACCTCGGTAGTGGGGAAGCTTTTAGAAATGATAATCCGGGACAAAATTAACAGTCACTTGGATAGGTGTGGATTAATTAAGGAAAGCCAGCATGGATTTGTTAAAGGCAAATCGTGTTTAACCAACTTGATTGAATTTTTTGATGAGGTAACAGAGAGGGTTGATGAGGGCAATGCGGTTGATGTGGTGTACATGGACTTCCAAAAGGCGTTCAATGAAGTGCCACATAATAGGCTTGCCAGCAAAGTTGGAGCCCATGGAATAAAAGGGACAGTGGCAGCACAGATAAGGAATTGGCTAAGTGACAGGAAACAGAGAGTAGTGCTGAACCTTTGTATTTCGGACTGGAGGAAGGTACACAGTGGTGTTCCCCAGGGGTCAGTTCTAGGACCACTGCTTTTCTTGATATATATTAATGACTTGGACGTGGGTGTACAGGGTGTCGTAAGAATGAGCCTTACGCGTGGTGAACTTAAAGTAAGCTTTAATCAACTAAAAAGGTGCTACATACAAAAGAGGTCTTACTCTATGCCTCTCCAGGATCTAACTGATCAGTCCAGTATTTATCCTGGACTAATTACAGGAAGTGATGCAATAAAGTTCGAGTCACAGGAAGCTGTATTGTGTTACCACATTCTCCCCCCCCAAAAGATTAGGAGGCCGGGATGCTCCCTCCATTCCGTAGCCGCTAGACGAGGGAGAGCCGCACCCGTTTGGGTTCTCGTAGCGGTAGAGGGCCCCTAGCCCGTTTACCCGCCGCGGGCCGTGGACCAGAGTCCGAGTGATCCAGCCCGCTCTGTGAGGGGTCAGGACGATCCTGACTGTGTACTGGTGCCCGAACGGGTGTCGGGCAGGGCTGTGGCAGATCCGTTTCCGAGCGTACGGTACGGGGTGGATCGTGGCTGCGCGTGCGAGCCCCGACGGGCTCATAGTCAGTCTGCCCCAGGTCGGCACGCTGGAGTGAGGTACCAGCCGGCGTCAGATCCAGATCGGGATGAGAGGCACCTGGCGAGCCCAGAGATGTGCCTGGTACAATATCATCCCCTGGTGTCCCTCTATGTTTCGGTGGGCAGGGAGCCAGATCCCGCAATGACACGGTAGATTCCCGACCGTCAGGATACCGAATATAGGCGTAGGTAGGGTTGACGTCAGTGAGCTCAACCTCATCTACCAGGGGGTCATTCTTAGACGCCCGGACATATATTCGGAGTAGCACTGGTCCCGGTGCAGTCAGCCACGACGGGAGAGATATCACATAGGATGAGCGACGCTGAAATCGGAAGAACCGTTCATGAGGCGTCGTATTTGTGGCAGTCGAAAGGAGGGACCGTGTGGAGTGTAATGCGTCTGGAAGTACTGCTTCCCATTGCTGGTTGGGTAGGCCCCGAGATCTCAAAGCCAGACGTACCGCATTCCAGATGATAGCGTTAAAACGCTCGACTTGCCCATTCCCGACCGGATGATAAGGCGTCGTTTTGCTGGCAGCAATACCCCGTTCCGAGAGATAGGCCTTGAGTTCTCCCGACATAAAAGAAGGGCCCCGATCCGAATGAACATAGGATGCCATGCCACAGAAAGCAAATACCTGCTCAAGGCAGCTGATAACCATGGTCGTCAGCTTATTGGGGCAGGGAAAGGCAAACGGAAAACGGGAATACTCATCGACCATGGTCAATAGATAAGTGTTGCGAGTTGAAGAGGGCAACGGCCCCTTAAAATCGATGCTAAGCCGTTGCATTGGCTGGGTCGCATGTATGAGTATACCACCCGAGGGGCGGAAAAACCGAGGTTTCAATTCCTCACAGACTCTGCAGTCCGAGCACATCTTCTTTACATCCCCGGTAGAGAATGGGAGATTTCGGGACCGCACGAAGTGTAGCATGCGAGTAACGCCCGGATGACACAACCCATCATGGATGTCTACGAGCGTAGAGGGTGCCATGGCGGAGCAGAATGCTCGTGTGAGGGTATCCGGAGCCACATTCTCCTTGCCAGGTCGATAGTGGATGGTGTAACCAAAAGAGGCCAATTCCAGCCGCCAAAGCTGGATTTTATTATTTTTAATTTTGGTCCGTTTTCGATTATCGAGCATGAAGGCGACCGATCGCTGGTCCGTGATTAAGGTAAAGTGCTGGCGAGCTAGGAGATTACTCCACTTCCATACTGCCTCTATGATGGCTGTAGCTTCTTTCTCAACTGGAGGATAATGTAGCTCAGCCCCTTGAAAAGTCCTGGACAAAAATGCCACCGGACGACCTTCCTGATTCAGAGTGGCCGAGATCGCCACCTCCGAGGCATCACACTCAACAACAAAAGGAAGACTCTCATCGATGGAGTGAAGAGCCGCTTTCTCCAACTGTTTTTTCAGGAGGTTAAAGGCTGCAACAGCCGCTGTGTCTAGTGGGAATGTGCTGGCCTTCAGTAGAGGTTGGATTCGGTCCGAGAAGTTAGGAATCCATTTAGCATAGTATGCAAACAGGCCGAGGGCCCGGCGCAAGGAGGCCGGATTCTTAGGTGGCGGGATTTCTTGGAGTGGGCGAAGCTTTTCAGGGTCAGGTTTAATGATGCCATTGCCCACACAATAGCCAAGGATGTTGATGGTTGGTTGTGACTCAATGGATTTAGCTGCATTTAATGTCAAATTACGATGCTGGAGTGCATCCCAAAATCGTTGAAGATTGGCGTCATGTTCCCGCTGATTGCGACCTGCGACAGTAATATTGTCCAGATAAGGAAACGTATCCTTCAAGTCTTCCTGTTTGACCAGGTCATCCATTGCTCGCTGGAAGACAGCCACTCCATTAGTGACCCCAAATGGGAGGCGACAAAATTGATACAGCCGTCCATTGGCTTCAAAGGCCGTATACTGCTTGTCTGAGACCTTCAAGGGTACCTGATGATAGGCACTTTTCAGATCATATGTTGAGAACACCGTGTACTCAGCCAGTTTATTAACCATATCATCGATGCGCGGCAATGGGTATGCGTCCAAGTCCGTATATTGATTGATGGTCTGTGAATAGTCAATGCACAGCCGTTTCTTGTGAGGTTGTAGAGAGTTCTTAACAATAACGACCTGGGCGCGCCATGGCGACGAACAAGGCTCGATGATATCCTCTGCTAAAAGCTGAGAAATCTCAGCCGCAATAAAAGACTGGTCTTCCTGACTGAAACGTTGTGACTTTGTTATAATCGGTTTGCATCGAGGAGGGATACTGGTAAACAGTGAGGGTTCATCCAGTGAAGCTGCTGACAATGCACAGAACGGTAATCGAGGTCGTATATTAGAAATAGTGAGTTCAGGTTTGGATCCGCCGAACTCAATGGTGAGCTTCTTATGCTGCTTTTGAAAATCCAGCCCTAAGATAAGATCACTACATAAGTCCTTGAGCACCGAAAGCCGGGTGGAGGGATACCTGTGACCATTAAGTGTTATTTCAACCATACAAAAGCCAGAAATTCTGGTATTAAGTGATGACTGAGCCATCGCAATTGCCTGGTCCGATGGGAAAACATGTAGCTTTAACTCTGCAACAATTTGTTCCTTAATGAAACTATCAGTGCTACCTGAGTCAATTAAGGCATCTAAAGTATGTCCATTAATTGATGCTTTTGTTCTGAGGACAAGCAGCTGTAATTGGTGTCGTTGCACAAAGAGTGGCTGAAACTCTAGGTGTGTTTCTTCGAGAGGAAACCCGAGAGGATGCACGATAGATTTTAACCGGAACATCTTGATAGGCCCTTACCGGGGCAGTTCGGTAGGACTTAGCTTGATAAGCCCTCGTAGAGGCTCTTGATAGGCAAACCTTTGCAAAATGACCCTTTTTGTTGCAATGACTGCAAAACGCATTGCGAGCAGGGCAGAATTTCCGAGGGTGAAACTCATCACCACAAAAGAAGCATTTCTTAGATTGCCAAGAGGCTGCCACAGTGGGGTCATCATCCTCTTCATCAGTGAAGTCATCATCAGCCTTGCAATATTCAAGAAAATTGTCAAACGTGCGATACCAGTGTTTCCACACCTTACCGGCTGCTGGGGTGTTTGGGTCCAAGTCAAGACGCGATGGTTTAAGGATGTTTTCCATGATGGGTGATTCCCTGGATCCTTAGTTCCGAGTTCGTCCAAAAAGTTTGAGTGCGAAGTTTTTCAAAGTTGATTAAATTGTCGTAAGAATGAGCCTTACGCGTGGTGAACTTAAAGTAAGCTTTAATCAACTAAAAAGGTGCTACATACAAAAGAGGTCTTACTCTATGCCTCTCCAGGATCCAACTGATCAGTCCAGTATTTATCCTGGACTAATCACAGGAAGTGATGCAATAAAGTTCGAGTCACAGGAAGCTGTATTGTGTTACCACACAGGGCACAACTTCAAAATTTACAGATGACACAAAACTTGGAAGTATAGTGAACAGTGAGGAGGAGAGTGATAGACTTCAAGAGGACATAGACAGGCTGGTGGAATGGACGGACACGTGGCAGATGAAACTTAATGCAGAAAAGTGCGAAGTGCCTTTAGGAAGGATGTGAAGGCCTTAGAGAGGGTACAGAAAAGATTTACAAGAATGGTTCCAGGGATGAGGGACTTCAGTTACGTGGATAGACTGGAGAAACTGGGATTGTTCTCCTTAGAGCATTGAAGGTTGAGAGGAGATTTGATAGAGGTGTTCAAAATCATGAGGGGTCTGGACAGAATAGATAGAGAGAAACTGTTCCCATTGGCAGAAGGGTCGAGAACCAGAGGACACAGATTTAAGGTGATTGGCAGAAGAACCAAAGGCGACATGAGGAAAAACTTTTTTATGCAGCGAGTGGTTAGGATCTGGAATGCGCTGCCTGAAAGGGTGGTGGAGGCAGATTCAATCGTGGCTTTCAAAAGGGAATTAGATAAATACCTGAAGGAAAAACATTTGCAGGGCTACGGGGAAAGGATGGGGGAGTGGGACCAGCTGAAGTGCTCTTGCAGAGAGCCGGCACAGGCTCGACGGGCCGAATGGCCTCCTTCTGTGCTGTAACCATTCTGCGATTCTATTCTATGAACAACTATGCCTAGCAATTCGAGCGTGCCTAAAAATGGGTGCGAAGGAAACAATCCCTGTGCCTGAATGGATAGTTACCTGCAGACACCTCATGGGCGTCCCCAGGCAGATCGCCGGCCAAGAGGACTCGAAGATCTGACTCGATGCGACATCAGCAACCGCCCTCAGATAAATCATTAAATGGGGGGGGGAGATCGGGAAGGGGGGAGATCGGGAAGGGGGAGATCGTGAAGGGGGAGATCGGGAAGAGTGAGATAGGGAAGGAGGAGATTGGGAAGAGTGAGATCGGGAAGGGGGAGATCGGGAAGAGGGAGATCGGGAAGGGGGGAGATCGGGAAAGGGAAATCGATAAGGGGGAGATCGGGAAGGGGGGAGATCGGGAAGGGAGGGGATCGGGAAAGGGAAATCGGTAAGGGGGAGATCGGGAAGGGGGAGATCAGGAAGGGGGGAGATAGGGAAAGGGAAATCGGTAGAGGGGGCGATCGGGAAGTGGGGAGATCGGGAAGGGGGGAGATCGGGAAGGAGGCGATCGGGAAGGGGGGAGATAGGGAAGGGGGGAGATCGGGAAGGGGGGAGATCGGGAAGGAGGAGATTGGGAAGGGTGAGATAGGGAAGGAGGAGATTGGGAAGGAGGAGATAGGGAAGGAGGAGATAGGGAAGGGGGGATTGGGAAGAGTGAGATAGGGAAGGAGGAGATTGGGAAGGAGGAGATTGGGAAGAGTGAGATAGGGAAGGGGGAGATCGGGAAGGGGGAGATCGGGAAGAGCGAGATAAGGAAGGAGGAGATTGGGAAGAGTGAGATAGGGAAGGAGGAGATTGGGAAGAGTGAGATAGGGAAGGAGGAGATTGGAAGAGTGAGATAGGGAAGGGGGGAGATCGGGAAGGGGGAGATCGGGAAGGGGGAGATCGGGAAGAGCGAAATAAGGAAGGAGGAGATTGGGAAGAGTGAGATAGGGAAGGGGGAGATTGGGAAAATGGAGATCGGGAAGGGGGAGAATGGGAGCGGGGAGATTGGGAATCGGGGAGATTGGGAAGGGGGATATCGGGTGGGAGGGTGGGTGATCAGGGAAGCAGGGATAGGGTACTGGATTTGGATGATCAGCCATGATCGTGTTGAATGGTGGAGCAGGCTCGACGGGCCGAATGGCCTACTCCTGCTCCTAGATTCTATGTTTCTATGTTTCTATGATCAGGTAGAAAGGGAAACGGTGGCCGTGAGTGGGCGATAAGAATGGCGGGGAAGGGTGGTTAGTGGTTGGTGGTGATGGGGGAGGACAGAGGCTGGAATCGGAGGGGGGTAGTGGCAGAGATGGTGTGGGGGTCGAGGTCATGATGGTGGGGGCATAGGTTTGAATGTGTTCAGATGCAGGATCTGGACACCTATTTCTTTACCTTTTTTTATTCATTCCTGGGATGTGGCAAGGGCAGCATTTCTTGCCCATCCCTAATTGCCCTTGAGAAGGTAGTGGTGAGCCACCTTCTTGAACCGCTGCAGTCCATGTGGTGAACGTACTCCCACAGTGCTGTTAGGGAGGGAGTTCCAGGATTTTGACCCAGCGATGATGAAGGATCGGCGATATATTTCCAAGTCAATATGGTGGGTGACTTGGAGGGGAACTTGGAGGTGGTGGTGTTCCCATGCGCCTGCTGCCCTTGTCCTTCTAGGTGGTAGAGGTCGGGGTTTGGGAGGTGCTGTCGAAGAAGCCTTGGCGAATTGCTGCAGTGCATCTTGTAGATGGTACACACTGCAGCCACGGTACGCCGATGGTGGAGGGAGTGAATGTTTATGGTGGTGGATGGGGTGCCAATCAAGCAGACTGCTTTGTCCTGGATGGTGTAGAGCTTCTTGAGTGTTGTTGGAGCTGCAACTCATCCAGACAAGTGGAGACTATTCCATCACACTCCTTATTTGTGCCTTGTAGATGGTAGAAAGGCTTTGGGGAGTCAGGAGGTGAGACACTCGCCGCAGAATACCTAGCCTCTGACATGCTCTTGTAGACATAGTTTTTATATGGCTGGTCCAGTTAAGTTTCTGGTCAATGGTGACCCCCAGGATGTTGATGGTGGGAGATTCGAGTAATGCCGTTGAATGTCAAGGGGTGGTGGTTAGACTCTCACTTGTTGGGGATAGTCATTGCCTGGGAATTACGTGGTGCGAATGTTATCTGCCACTTATCAGCCCAAGCCTGAACGACATGCAGGTCTTGTTGCAGGTGGGCATGGACTGCTTCATTATCTGTGGAGTTGCGAATGGCACTGAACACTGTGCAATCAGCAGCGAACATCCCTACTTCTGATGTTATGATGGAGAGAAGGTCATTGATGAAGCAGCTGAAGATGGTTGGGCCTAGGACACAGCCCTGAGGAACTCCTGCAGCGATGTCCTGGGGCTGTGATGATTGACCTTCAATCACCACAACCATCTTCCTTTGTGCAAGGTAATACTCTTGCCAGTGAAAGAGTTTTCCCCCTGATTCCCATTGACTTCAGTTTTACTGGGGCTCCTTGATGCCACACTCAGTCAAATGCTGCCTTGATGTCAAGGGCAATCACTCTCACCACACCTCTGGAATTCAGCTCCTTTGTCCATGTTTGGACCAAGGCTGTAATGAGGTCGGGAGCCGAGTGGTCTTGGTGGAACCCAAACTGAGCATCAGTGAGCAGGTTATTGGCGAGTAAGTGCCGCTTGATAGCACTGTCGACGACACCTTCCATCACTTTGCTGATGATTGAGAGCAGACTGATGGGGCAGTAATTGGCCATATTGGATTTGTCGTGCTTTTTGTGGACAGGACAGTTTTCCACATTGTCGGATAGATGCCAGTGTTGTAACTGTATTGGAACAGCTTGGCTAGAGGCGCGGCTAGTTCTGGAGCACAAGTCTTCAGCACGATAGCCAGGATGTTGTTGGGGCCATAGCCTTTGCTGTATCCAGTGCGCTCAGGATGGATTGGGGAGCGTTACTTAAAGGGTTTACGGTTAATAGGCAATGGCAAACATTCAAAGATTGCATGGATGAACTGCAGAATTTGTTCATCCCTGTTTGGCATAAAAATAAAACAAAAAATGTGACTCAACCGTGGCTAACAAGGGAAATTAGGGATAGCATAAGATCCAAGGAGAGGACATATAAATTGGCCAGAAAAAGCAGCAAACCTGAGGATTGGGAGCAGTTTAGGATTCAGCAAACGAGGACAAAGGGATTAATTAAGAGGGGAAAATTGAATATGAGAGTAAGCTTTCAGGGAACATAAAAACTGACTGTAAAAGCTTCTATAGATATGTGAAGAGAAAAAGATTGGTGAAGTCAAGCGTAGGTCCCTTGCAGTCCGAATCAGGGGAATTTATAATGGGGAACAAAGAAATGGCTGACCAATTAAATACATACTTTGGTTCTGTCTTCACAAAGGAGGACACAAATAACCTCCCAGAGATGTCGGGGAACATAGGGTCTAATGAGAAGGAGAAATTGAATGAAATCAGTATTTTTAGGGAAATGGTGTTAGGGAAATTGATGGGATTGAAGGCCGATAAATCCCCAGGGCCTGATAATCTACATCCTAGGGTACTTAAGGAAGTGGCCCTAGAAATAGTAGATGCATTGCAGGTCATCTTCCAAAATTCTATAGACTCTGGAACAGTTCCCATGGATTGGAGGGTAGCTAATGTAACCCCACTATTTAAAAAAGGTGGTAGAGAGAAAATGGGGAATTATAGACTGGTTAGCATGACATCGATAGTGGGGAAAATGCTAGAGTCCATTATAAAAGATGTAATAGCAGAGCATTGGAAAACAGTGTCAGGATCGGACAAAGTCAACATGGATTTACAAAAGGTAAATCATGCTTAACTAATCTACTGGAATTTTTTGAGGCTGTAACTGGTAGAATAGATAAGGGAGAACCAGTGGATGTGGTGTATTTGGACTTTCAGAAGGCTTTTGATAAGGTCCCGCATAAGAGATTAGCATGCAAAGTTAAAGCACATGGGATTGGAGGTAAGGTACTGACTTGGATAGAGAACTGGTTGGCAGACAGGAAGCAAAGAGTTGGAATAAATGGGTCTTTTTCCGAGTGGCAGGCAGTGACTAGTGGGGTACCGCAGGGATCAGTGCTAGGACCCCAGCTATTCACAATATATATTAATGATCTAGATAAGGGAACTAGATGTAATATCTCCAAGTTTGCAGACGACACAAAGCTGGGTGGGCGTGTGTGCTGTGAGGAGGATGCAGAGAAACTCCAGTATGATTTGGACAGGTTGGGTGATTGGGCAGATGCATGTCAGATGCAGTATAGTGGATAAATGCGAGGTTATCCACTTTGGTGGTAAAAACAGGAAGACAGATTATTATCTGAACGGCAATAGATTGGGAAAAGGGGAAGTGCAATGAGACCTGGGTGTCCTTGTGCACCAGTCGCTGAAGGTAAGTATGCAGGTGCAGCAGGCGGTTAAGAAGGCAAATGGTATGTTGGCCTTCATAGCGAGAGGATTCGAGTACAGGAGCAAGGATGTCTTGCTGCAGTTGTACAGGGCCTTGGTGAGACCACACCTTGAGTATTGTGTGCAGTTTTGGTCGCCTTATCTGAGGAAGGATGTTCTTGCCATGGAGGGAGTGCAGCGAAGATTCACCAGACTGATACCTGGGATGGCAGGAATGACGTATGAAGAGAGATTGGGTCGATTAGGCTTATATTCGCTAGAGTTTCGAAGAATGAGAGGGGATATCATTGAAACTTATAAAATTCTAACAGGACTAGACAGACTAGATGCATGAAGGATGTTCCCGATGGTGGGGGAGTCCAGAACCAGAGGTCACAGTCTAAGGATAAAGGGTAAGCCATTTAGGACTGAGATGAGGAGGAATTTCTTCACCCAGAGAGTGGTGAACCTGTGGAATTCTCTACCACAGAAGGCAGTTGAGGCCAATTCATTAAATATATTCAAGAAGGAGTTAGATATATTTCTTAAGGCTAAAGGGATCAAGGGATATGGGAGAAAGCAGGGACAGGGTACTGAATTTGGATGATCAGCCATGATCGCATTGAATGGCGGAGCAGGCTTGAGGGGCTGAATGGCCTACTCCTGCTCCTATCTTCTCTGTTTCTATGTTCTATGTTTCTTGGTATCACGTGGAGTGAATCAAATTGGCTGAAGACTGGCTTCTGTGATAGTTGGGACCTCAGGAGTAGGCCGATATGGATCAGCCACTCGGCACTTCTGTCTGAAGATGGTTGCAAACACTTCAGCCTTGTGTTTTGCACTCGCGTGCTGGGCTCCACCATCATTGAGGATGGGGATATTCATGGAGGCTCCTCCTCCTGTTAGTTGTTTAATTGTCGACCACCATTCATGACTGGATGTGGCAGGACTGCAGAGCTTTGATCTGATCCGTTGGTTGTGGGATTGCTTAGCCCTGTCCATAGCATGCTGCTTCCGCTGTTTAGCATGCATGGAGTCCTGTGTTGCAGATTCCCCAGGTTGGCACCCTTAAGGTGCCGACACCAATATGGCCGGCGGCGCCCTTCCAGCTCGTAATGTGCGTGTGCTTCCTGCCCGCCATATTGAATGCTTGGGAGGCCATTTGTGCCTGAAAAACAGAGACGGTGCGGTCAAAGTTCTGGGCCCTAAAGTCTCCACCAGATAGAAGAAATACAATTCAATTTAAGAAGATTGTTGCCTGCTTTACATTTAAAATAATTGTAGATAAGCCCCAAAACCCAAAACCCCTGGTGTAATTTTCACTCTGATTCCGATGATCCCCTCCAGCTGTACGATCCCCCCCCCCTCGCCCCCCAACACTGGATTATTCCCCATTCCCTCCGCTCGGTGAGTGTTTGTCCTGTCCCTACACCCTCCCTCTGGGACTCATTCTGCTGGATAAACTCCTTCTTTGCTTTCGAAAGCCTCTTTAAAACTCTTCCAATTGGCCTTTGTTTCCCCCCCCCTCCCCCAGATTATTTTTCCTTTTCTCCCCTCTAGTCTGCCCATTTTGTTCAATGTTGTTAGAAAGTGATCCTCATTTTCACACGAGACTCCCAGCCAGCAACACATTGCAGGGATTCCTGGGCTGGGAGCTCTGAAGCAGGACCATCTGGAAGTGATTAGTTGGACTGAGTTGCATCCATTTCTCGGCGTTTGTTTGGCTGGGGCTGAGTGGTGTATTTAACCAGCTCCAGGGAGGCTACAGCAGCTTGTAGTAAATGTGTGTGTCTGCAGGCAGGAGCGGCAGTGAGAGGGGGCAAAGAAAGCAATGATTGGGCTACTCACGGCTACTCTGTCTCTCTGCTTCTGCCAGTCCCTGGAGAGCCAGGACATGCTGAAGTCCTTTGACTTGCTGTATGAGGAAGGAATCCAAGCGTATTACAGAAATGACTGGGAAGGTGTTGTCCACTACATGGAAGCGGCGACTCACAGCTACACAGAGCAGAGGAGCTTTAAGATCCAGTGCCGGCTCCGGTGTGAAGAGCAGCACGAGTTCCCGCAGTCAGCAGAGCCCAACCTGGTCTTCTTTGCGGTGGTGTTGAGAAGATCCCATTGTATCCAGGACTGCGAGTCGCAGAGAATGGGTCCCGTGTCCATGTACAGGGTCAGTGAGGAGGTCACGCACGAGTTCCAGAGGAGGATCGTCTATAACTACCTACAGTTGGCCTATTATAAGGTAACCGGTTGTGCAAACTGTTGATGGTGAACTGTGCAGGATGGAGGAGGCTGGAAGGTGAAACTTTCCCGCTGGGTTTGGTCTCTCTAGAACTGGAGGTTTGCGAGTTGGACCAAGTTCTGAGCCCTGTATTTAAGGCTCAGTTTATATTGCCCATCTCTTGCCCTTTCTCCAAGTGTCCATGCTTCAAGCAGTTTTATTTTTCTTGTTTCTACTTTTAGCTTGTCTGTAATTATAGGAAGGTAAGATTGTACAGGAGTGAGCGAGACTGTCTGTCTGGGTGAAGCGTCCCTTGGACTCCTCACTCGCTTGTCCCCTTCAGTCGCTGTGCTGACTGTAACTGAGCTCTCTCTAGCTGACCAATGTGGGCAGCCCACCCCCCCAACCCCTGGACTGACACACGCTGACTGGGCACTGTTACCCCAGGAGGGGGTGCTGGTACCCTATACAAGCTCACTGTTACCCCAGGGACTGGGCCCAGTTACCCCAGGAGGCGGAGGGGGTGCTAGTACCCTGAGGACTGGGCCCAGTTACCCCAGGAGTGGGAGGCGGAGGGGGTGCTGGTACCCTATTGAAGATCACTGTTACCCCAGGGACTGGGCCCAGTTACCCCAGGAGGCGGAGGGGGTGCTAGTACCCCGAGGACTGGGCCCAGTTACCCCAGGAGTGGGAGGCGGAGGCGGAGGGGGTGCTGGTATCCTAGTGAAGCTCTCTGGTAGCTTGGCCCCAGGTCTCAGCGCAGCCTCGGATCCACTGACTGCAGTGATTAGCTGTGCGGATGGACATGGATTAAAGGGGAGGCACAGAACCTTTTGACACACTTGTGGTGGATCTCCTGTTGGAATGACTCCTGTCGCAATGATCATGTATGTGTGACTCCAGACCAGATGGTTGTGTGTTTGGGTCACGTCGAGATCACAACAACCAGTTGCATTTATATAGCGCCTTTAATGTAGTAAAACGTCCCAAGGTGCTTCACAGGGGCGATTATCAAACAAAATTTGACACCGAGCCACATCAAGAGAAATTAGGCCAGGTGACCAAAAGCTGAGTCAAAGAGAGAAGTTTTATGGAGCATCTTAAAGGAGGAAAGAGAGGCTGAGAGGAGGAAAGAGAGGATTAGGGAGGGAATTCCAGAGCTTGGGGACTAGGTGGCTGAATGTACGGCCGCCAATGGTGGAGCGATTTATAATCAGGGATGCTCAAGAGGCCAGAATTGGAGGAGCGCAGATATCTTGGGGGGCGGGGCGGGGGGGGGGGGGGGCTGGAGGAGGTCCGGGCCCTTTCACAGTAAGTCAAGGTAAAGCCAGGATGTCTCACTGGAGGCAGCTCATCAAATGAGGCAAGTGGGGCCCGAGCCCCACCGAGACGTCCAGCGGGCCGACGGTTCCACCTTTTGACGGCCAGGCAGCTTCCGCTACCATCGGTCCCATCGTCATTTCACCAGAAAATGTTCAGCAGATTATGGGCTTGTGTTGTGGATTGTGGCTCAGGATATCAGTCAGCGGGTCACACACTCCGCTCGGTCCTGGGCTTGGGTTCATCCAGCCCAGACTGGTGGGATTAAAGTCAGTGCCCAGGAGAGACCGGCTCCACACCGGGGTTTAGCCTCAAACTTCAAATGTGGTCATGACCAGGAATCTAAAGGTTGAGCGAGTTTTGGACATATTTAGACAGTCCGCTCAGTGTCAGAAACACCTTTCCCAACCTCAGGACATCCCAAAGCACTTTACAACCAATCAAGTACTTGTGAAGTGTAGTCACTGTTGTAATGTAGGAAACACAGCAACCAATTTGTGCACCGCAACTGCAAAATAGAGCCATGGGATCTTTTACATCCACCTGAGAGGGCAGACGAGACCACGGTTTAATGTCTCATCCAAAAGACAGCACCTTCGACAGTGCAGCGCTCCCTCAGTACTGCCCCTCCGACAGTGCAGCACTCCCTCAGTACGGCCCCTCCGACAGTGCAGCGCTCCCTCAGTACTGCCCCTCCGACAGTG
Organism: Squalus acanthias; assembly: GCA_030390025.1. NCBI lineage: Eukaryota > Metazoa > Chordata > Chondrichthyes > Squaliformes > Squalidae > Squalus > Squalus acanthias. The sequence goes on along the minus strand of CM059429.1, from coordinate 796,321 downwards.
CGGCGCTCCCTCAGTACTGCTCTGGAGTGTCAGCCTGGATTTTTGTGCTGAAGTCTCTGGAGTGAGACTTAAACCCACGACCATCTGACTCCGAGGCGAGGGTGCTGCCCACTGAGCCACGGCTGACTACTTCCACTGCTTCACACTGTTCTCCAAGGAAAGAGACTGAAGCTATGAAAACAATAACACTGCTACCGTGTCAAACTGATGATCAGCCCGTGAGTCCAACAGACTGCAATATAAAACCAGCCACTTTCCCATGACTGTTCTGGTTTAGTCAGGAATAACTGGTGCTGAGGTACCATTGATATGAACTCGCTCACAGAAAGGTCCCATGTGTCCTCTGGAATATAGAAACAGGAGGAGGCCATTCAGCCCACCGAACCTGTTTCGCCATTCAATCCTGGCTGATCTGTTCCTCAACTCCATCCACCCGCCTTCGCTCCCTATTCCCTCGATACCCTTACCCAACAAAAATCTATCGATCTCTGGCTTGAACATTTCAATTGACTGCCAGCATCCACAGCCTTCTGGGGCAGAGAGTTCTAGATTTCCACCGCCCTTTCTGTGGACCAGGTGCTTCCTGATTTCACCCCTGAATGGCCTGGCTCTAATTGTAAGGTTCTGCCCCCTTGTCCTGGTCTCCCCCACCAGAGGAAATAATTTCTCTCTATCTACCCTATTGAATCACTATCATTTTAATCGCCTCGATTAGATCACCACAACCTTCTAAACTCGAGGGAACACAAGCCAACATTGCACAACCTGTCCTGATAATTTATCCCTTTTAGCCCCGGTATCATTCTGGTGAATCTGCGCTGCCCCCCCCTCCAAGGCCAATATATCCTCCGAGGTGCGGGGCCCAGAACTGAACGCAGTTACTCCAGGTGGGGTCTGATTAAGGTTCTGGGTCTCCAAAGGCCTGGTTCCAGCAGGGAGTCTTTTTATGATCATGAAACATATTGAAATGTGCCTAAGCCCTTGCCAGTTTAGGGTAATAAATCAGACTCTGTTCTCAGAACCTTGTTTCCTCTTGTCCTGATTTGAGGGGAAGGATGTCATTGCTGATGGCCTCTGTCACCCTGTCTCCAATGTCAGCATCGATCAGGCCTGAGAACAGATCTGACATGGTCACTGCCGGACTGGGATTTACTGCTTGGGACCTCCAAAAGAAGGGACGTGTATCTTTAGTGAGCATCAGCCACCATGAGATATCCCACATAATGCGAAAACTAACTTTATTCGGGAAAGGAAAAGGATTAATTTTAGGAGTTCCCTGAGTTGAGGGTTAAATTCTTAAATCCAAGGAGGAAATGGCTATGCACCTTGAGCACTGTGTCCAGTTCTGGTCAGACTGCACCTTGAGCACTGTGTCCAGTTCTGGTCAGACTGCACCTTGAGCACTGTGTCCAGTTCTGGTCAGACTGCACCTTGAGCACTGTGTCCAGTTCTGGTCAGACTGCACCTTGAGCACTGTGTCCAGTTCTGGTCAGACCCACCTTGAGCACTGTGTCCAGTTCTGGTCAGACTGCACCTTGAGCACTGTGTCCAGTTCTGGTCAGACTGCACCTTGAGCACTGTGTCCAGTTCTGGTCAGACCCACCTTGAGCACTGTGTCCAGTTCTGGTCAGTCCCACCTTGAGCACTGTGTCCAGTTCTGGTCAGACCCACCTTGAGCACTGTGTCCAGTTCTGGTCAGACCCACCTTGAGCACTGTGTCCAGTTCTGGTCAGTCCCACCTTGAGCACTGTGTCCAGTTCTGGTCAGTCCCACCTTGAGCACTGTGTCCAGTTCTGGTCAGACCCACCTTGAGCACTGTGTCCAGTTCTGGTCAGTCCCACCTTGAGCATTGTGTCCAGTTCTGGTCAGTCCCACCTTGAGCACTGTGTCCAGTTCTGGTCAGTCCCACCTTGAGCACTGTGTCCAGTTCTGGTCAGTCCCACCTTGAGCACTGTGTCCAGTTCTGGTCATACCAAGAATGGATGGGAACCAAGGGACCTAATGAGGGTGAGGAACTTAACATAATTAATATAACTAGAGAAACTAATGGGACTAAAAGTTGACAAATCCCCTGGACCTGACGGCCTACATCCTCGAGTTCTGAAAGAGGTGGCTGAAGAGATCGTGGATGTATTGGTTTTGACCTTCCAAAATTCCCTAGATTCTCCAGAGGTTCCAGTGGATTGGAAGCTATTCAAGAAAGGAGGGAGAGGGAAAACCGGGAACTACAGGCCAGTTAGCCTGACATCAGTCGTCAGGAAAATGCTGGAATCCATTGTTAAGGACATGGTATCAGGGCACGTAGAAAATCATAACATGATTAGGTTTTATGAAAGGGAAATCGTGTTTGACAAATTTATTAGAGATTTTTGAGGATGTAACTAGATAAAGGGGAACCAGTGGATGTAGTATATTTGGATTTCCAAGAGGCATTCAATAAGGTGCCACATAAAGGTTATTACACAAGATTAGGGCTCATGGGGTTGGGGGTAATATAGTAGCCTGGATAGAGGATTGGTTAACGGACAGAAAACAGAGAGGAGGGATAAACGGATCTTTTTCAGGTTGGCAGTGTTAGATCAGAATTTGGGACTTTTTCACAGGGGCCCAATTAGAGTCCACCGGGACTAATTAAAGTCCTAAGAGGTCACCCCTGCTCCCGGCATCCCAATTACTCACCAACGGGCCTTACTGTTACATCGAATTTTGGAGCAAAACCAGACGGAGACGGAACTGAAGACAAAGTAAAAGTTTATTAGAAACTAACCAGAAGGCTTTGTGCACAAAGGGCGAGAGGTTGGTTTCCTCAGACTCGCACCCAACTCTCAAAGGAAAAACTACATACAAGCATTGATGTACCTTTTCGATAGGCAACACCCACAGGTTACAAAAGTGGGCATGCACCTACAAACATCATCAATACCATTACTCCCTTATTGGTTAATGATCAATCACTCAACTGTCATACATGGGGTCTTCTAGTCTCTAGGGGCGGAATTTACCAGGCTCCATGTTGTCTCCTAAACAAGGTCATACCACTCCTATCTTCCTGTTCCCATGCTGTTGTTACTTACCAATACGTCATTAATTCTCGAAGCTTATTATGATAAACAAGGTCCGCTCCAAAGGGAGATAAGGCGTTTGAGACCGAGAGAAATGGTCGACTCCCTGTACAGTTCAGTTTCCCTTATCTCTTCCAAAGGCCAACTACGTATAAACACTGCTTCTGTAGCACTGATAATGACCTTCTAAAATGCCTAGAAGATAAGCTATGACTCCGATAATCTGGCTGCAGGGCGCAACACTTTTTTCAGTATTATTTAAAGGGGTTAATATAATGAACCAAATAGTCCATCATGCTTTGCAACTATCTAAAAGCTATATGTACATATTGATATCTCTCTATAAGTGAATTAACTATCCTTTAAACATGATTTCTAATATTACTGCCCTACAGCCTTGGTTAATATATATTTAAAGACTAGGGGGATATAGGTTTCGTTTGACAGGCCTAATTTGCGATCCCACAGCAGGCTGTAACTAGTGGGGTGCCGCAAGGATCAGTGTTGGGGCCTCAACTGTTTACAATCTATATTAATGACCTAGATGAAGGGACCAAGTGTAATGTATCCAAGTTTGCTGATGATACAAAGCTAGGTGGGACAGTAAGCTGTGAGGAGAACAAAGAGTCTGCAAAGGGATATAGATAGACTGAGTGAGTGTGTAGTAAGGTGGCAGATGGAGTATAATGTAGGGAAATGTGAGGTTATTCACTTTGGTGGGAAGAATAGAAAAACAGAATTTTTTAAATGGTGAGAAACTTTCAAATGTTGGTGTTCAGAGAGATTTGGGTGTCCTCGTGCACGAAACACAGAAAGCTAGCATGCAGGTACAACAAGCAATAAGGAAGGCAACTGGCATGTTGGCCTTTATTGCAAGGGGGTTGGAGTATAAGAGTAAGAAAGTCTTGCTACAATTGTACAGGGCCTTGGTGAGACCACACCTGGCGTACTGTGTACAGTTTTGGTCTCCTTATATAAGGAAGGATATACTTGCCTTGGAGGCGGTGCAACGAAGGTTCACTAGATTGATTCCTGGGATGAGAGGGCTGTCCTATGATGAGAGATTGTGTAGAATGGGCCTATACTCTCTGGAGTTTAGAAGAATGAGAGGTGATTTCATTGAAACATACAAGATTCTGAGGGGTATTGACAGGGTGGATGTTGAGAGGTTGCTTCCCCTGGCTGGAGAGTCTAGATTGAGAGGTCGCACAACACCAGGTTATAGTCCAACAGTTTTATTTGAAATCACAAGCTTTCGGAGCTATCGATTGCTCCTTCCTCAGGTGAAGTCTAGAGTGAAGGAGAGTCTAGAACCAGGGGTCACAGTCTCAGATAAGGGGTCGGCCATTTAAGACCAAGATGAGGAGGAATTTCTTCACTCAGAGGGTGGTGAATCTTTGAAATTCTCTGCCCCAGAGGGCTGTGGATGCTCATTCGTTGAGTATATTCAAGGCTGAGATCCATAGATTTTTGAACTCTCTAGGGGAATCGAGGGATATGGGGATCGGGCGGGAAAGTGGAGTTAAAGTCGATGATCAGCCGTGATCTTATTGAATGGCGGAGCAGGCTCGAGGGGCCGAATGGCCGACTCCTGCTTCTGCTCCTATTTCTTATTTCTTATGAGCACTGTGCCCAGTTCTGGTCAGACCCACCTTGAGCACTGTGCCCATTTCTGGTCAGACCCACCTTGAGCACTGTACCCAGTTCTGGTCAGACTGCAGCTTGTGCACTGTGCCCAGTTCTGGTCAGACTGCAGCTTGTGCACTGTGCCCAGTTCTGGTCAGACTGCAGCTTGTGCACTGTGCCCAGTTCTGGTCAGACTGCACCTTGAGTAGAAAATGGCTGCCTGTTTCATTCACCTTGCGGTGTGTTAAGCTGACACGGACTCGACTGATCGGTGGCACCCCCCCACTGGCCTGAGTTCCATGTCTGTGGAATATTATAGCTTCTAATTCCTGGAAATCCAATCTTCGTTGTAGAGGTTGGGGTCGGAGTGAACCAGAGTTCAATTAGGTGTCAGCCGGGGCTCAGTGGGTAGCTCTGAGTCAGAAGGTCGTGGGTTCAAGCCCCACTCCAGAGACTTGAGCACAAAAATCTAGGCTGACACTCCCAGTGCAGCACTGAGGGAGCTCTGCACTGTCGGAGGGGCAGTACTGAGGGAGCGCCGCACTGTCGGAGGGGCAGTACTGAGGGAGCGCCGCACTGTCGGAGGGGCAGTACTGAGGGAGCGCTGCACTGTCGGAGGTGCTGTCTTTTGGATGAGAAGTTAAACCGTGTTCTCGTCTGCCCTCTCAGGTGGATGTAAAAGATCCCATGGCTCTATTTTGCAGTTGCTGAGCGCAAATTGGTTGCTGTGTTTCCTACATTACAACAGTGACTACACTTCACAAGTACTTGATTGGTTGTAAAGTGCTTTGGGATGTCCTGAGGTTGTGAAAGGTGTTTCTGACACTGAGCGGACTGTCTAAATATGTCCAAAACTCGCTCAACCTTTAGATTGTGGTCATGACCACATTTGAAGTTTGAGGCTAAACCCCGGTGTGGAGCCGGTCTCTCCTGGGCACTGACTTTAATCCCACCAGTCTGGGCTGGATGAACCCAAGCCCAGGACCGAGCGGAGTGTGTGACCCGCTGACTGATATCCTGAGCCACAATCCACAACACAAGCCCATAATCTGCTCAACATTTTCTGGTGAAATGACGATGGGACCGATGGTAGCGGAAGCTGCCTGGCCGTCAAAAGGTGGAACCGTCGGCCCGCTGGACGTCTCTGTGGGGCTCGGGCCCCACTTGCCTCATTTGATGAGCTGCCTCCAGTGAGACATCCTGGCTTTACCTTGACTTACTGTGAAAGGGCCCAGTGTCTTTTAAGAGGATCTGATCAAACCTTCTGTGTTTCCTAAACCCTCCAAGGCAGTCGGAGCAAATGAATGATTGTGTTGTGTGTTTGTGTGGGTGTGACCAACTGCACGTAGCTTTCCAGCTGTTCTCCGTCTCCAGGGGCGAAAATACTGGCTGGATAATTGGGTATCCTCTTGTCTAGGAGTAGTCTCTGTGTCTCTGTGTGTGTGTCTCTGTGTGTGTGTGTGTGTCTCTCTCTGTATGTCTCTCTCTCTGTCTCTGTCTCTGTCTCTCTCTCTCTCTGTCTGTATGTGTCTGCGTGTTTCTGTGCATGTGTCTGCATGTCTTTGTGTGTATTGGGTGCACATGTTTTAAACTCATTGACCCTCCCAATGCTAACTAAAGAGGAAATTTGAGCCCCTTGGATAAGATTCTGGCTTCTTCCGAAGACAATGATTGAGGTTCCGTGATTCAGTGCTGTGTAGTACGCTGGCCACAGGCCGCTCGGCACTCCATGGGCTATGATTGATCCACGTTGAATAGCCCATTGCTGGATATTAATACCCTGGAGTCTTTACTCTATTGTTGACTTTCGTTATCCGACTTCCAGAAGGGTTTTGCTAAAGTCTTTCCGTGGGGGAGTTAGTGTACCAGAGGGAGGGGCTTCGATGGAGAGTTAGTGGAATAAAAGGATAATTGAGAAATTCTGCTGGTGGGAGGGCAGAGAATGCACAGATTCAGCACAATGAAAGTCGGTTCCTCCCCTCGTGGTTGTGTTAATTTTAGGCCACTTTGAGGCACCGATTTTACAAAGTCCAATTTTCTTGCTCTTTGCCCCAGCACCTCCCACATTCTTCTCCGTCATTGTTCAACGCCATGTGGTAAATCCTTGAATCGATTCAGCATCCATCACTCGTGGCAATATATCCCGCATTCCACAAACTGTGTGGAAGAGTGGATGCTAACCTTTCCCTTTATGTGCATCTGGTGCTTATCTTGAGATGGTATCCTCTTCTCTCTGACTAACCTAACAATGAAAATAATCTGTGTTTATCATTTGAACATCCCTGTGTAAATCATTGTTGGGCAGCTGTTTGAATAAGGCCTGCAATGGTGAGATCAGCAACATAGACGGTAAATTTACACCGGAACAGGAGGAGGCCATTCAGCCCCTCGAGCCTGCTCTGCCATTTCGACCTTGGCTGAGCTGTACCTCAACTCCGGTTTGCTCCATTTCCTCCTTTTAAGACGCTCCTTAAAAACGACCTCTTTGACCAAGCTTTTGGTCACCTGTCCTAATAATATCTTGTGTGGTGTCAAATAACACTCCTGTGAAGCACTGTGGGACATTAAAGGCATTTGCATAAATACAAGTTATTCTTGTTAGTTCTCTTACCCAACAAAATATCAACCTCAGTCTTGAAAGCTCCAATTTTTTTTTTATTCATGGGATGTGGGCGTCGCTGGCAAGCCTGGCATTTATTGCCCATCCCTCGTTTCCCTTTGAATGTGGTGGTGAGCCACCATTCCAGAGTCAACCACATTGCTGTGGGTCTGGAGTCACATATAGGCCAGACCGGGTAAGGACAGCAGATTTCCTTCCCTAAAGGGCATTAGTGAACCAGATGGGTTTTTACAACAATCCGATTGTTTCATGGTCACCATTACTGATGCTAGCGTTTTATTTCAGATTTATTTAATGAACTGAATTTAAATTCCCCAGCTGCCGTGGTGGGATTTGAACTCACGTCTCTCAGATCATTAGTCCAGGCCTCTGGATTACTAGTCCAGTGACATAACCATTAAGCTACCATACCTGTATTGAGCCGCAACCTTTTGCGAGGGGAGGGATATAAAGCTTCCTGTCCAACTGCTAAAGCTGCTTATAAATTCTCTCCGGACATTGCAAATATGTTTAAACTTTCTTTTCATAGAATGGTTACAGCACGGAAGGAAGCCATTCGGCCCGTCGAGCCCGTGCCGACTCTCAGCTAGTCCCACTCCCCCGCCCTTTCCCCGTAGCCTTGCAATTTTCTTCCTTCAGGTACTTATCCAACTCCCTTTTTGAAAGATAAGATTGAGACTGCCTCCACCACCCTGTCAGGCAGTGCATTCCAAATCCTAACCACTCGCTGCGTAAAAAAAAGTTTTTCCTCATGTCGCCTTTGGTTCTTTTGCCAATCACCTTAAATCTGTGTCCTCTGGTTCTCGACCCTTCTACCAATGGGAACAGTTTCTCTCTCTCTACTCTGTCCAGACCCCTCATGATTTTGAACATATTTTAAATAAATTTTTCTTAAGCAAGCAAATGGACTCTAGAAATAGAGGAATAGAGTATAAAAGTTATGCTAACCCTTTATAAATCACTGGTTGGGCCCCAGCTGGAGAATTGTGTCCAATTCTGGACACCACAGTTTAGGAAGGACATCAAGGCCTTGGAGAGGGTGCAGAGGAGATTTACTAGAATGGTTCCAGGGATGAGGGACTTCAGTTATGTGGAGAGACTGGAGAAGCTGGGGTTGTTCTCCTTAGAGCAGAGAAGGTTAAGCGGAGATTTGATAGAGGTGTTCAGAATTTTGAAGGGTTTTGATAGAATAAATAAGGAGAAACTGTTTCCACTGGCAGGAGGGTTGGTAACCAGAGGACACAGATTTAAGATAATTGGCAAAACAATAAGAGGGGACATGAGAATTTTTTTTACGCAGCGAGTTATCTGGAATGCGCTGCCTGAAAGGGCGGTGGAAGCAGATTCAATAATAACTTTCAAAAGGGAATTGGATATATAGTGGAAAAGGAAACATTTGCAGGGCTCTGGGGAAAGAGCGAGGAGAGTGGGACTACATATAAGCATAAGAGTTAGGAGCAGGAGTCGGCCATACGGCCCCTCGAGCCTGCTCCGCCATTCAATAAGATCATGGCTGATCATCGACCTCAACTCCACTTTCCCGCCCGATCTCCATATCCCTTGATTCCCCTCGAGTCCAAAAATCTATCGATCTCAGCCTTGAATATACTCAACGACTCAGCATTCACAGCCCTCTGGGGTAGAGAATTCCAGAGATTCACAACCCTCTGAGGGGAAGAAATTCCTCCTCATCTCAGTCTTAAATGGCCGACCCCTTATCCTGAGACTATGCCCCTTAGTTCTAGACTCTCCAGCCAGGGAAACAGCCTCTCAGCATCTACCCTGTCAATCCCCTTCAGAATCTTGTATATTTCAATGAGATCACCTTGCATTCTCCTAAACTCCAGAGTATCGGCCCATTCTACACAATCTCTCATCATAGGACAGCCCTCTCATCCCAGGAATCAATCCAGTGAACCTTCGTTGCACCGCCTCCAAGGCAAGTATATCCTTCCTCAGATAAGGAGACCAGAACTGTGCACAGCACTCCAGGTGTGATCTCACCAAAGCCCTGTGCAATTGTAGCAAGACTTCCTTACTCTTATACTCCAACCCCCTTGCAATAAAGGCCAACATGCCATCTGCCGCCTTAATTGCTTGCTGTACCTGCATGCTAACTCTCTGAACGAGGACACCTAAATCTCTCTCAACACCAACATTTAATAGTTTCTCACCATTTAAAAAATATTCTGTTTTTCTATTCTTCCTACCAAAGGGAATAACCTCACATTTACCCACATTATACTCCATCTGGCACCTTACTGCACACTCACTTAACCTGTCTATATCCCTTTGCTGATTAATTGGATAGCTCTTTCAAAGAGCAGGCACGATGGGCTGAATGGCCTCCTTCTGTGCTGTTTCATTCTATGAAGTAACAGAAAGAGTGGACAAGAGTAATGCAGTACCTGTAAGATATTTGGATTTTCAAAAGGCCTTTGATAAGGTACCACATAGACTCATGACTAAGGTCTGACCATGTGGAGTCAGGGGACAAGATGGGCTGAATGGCCTCCTTCTGTGCTGTAGGATTCCACAGTAGCAAAGCCCTAGATTATTTAATCCTTTACTGTGGACTTCTCCCTCCCTCTTCCCCACCTCCGACACCCCGATGGACGGGGAATGCACGTCTACTGACCTGTCATTGGCTGCATTAGCGAGCGCTACAAATTTATAGTCTTTATTTTATTGCAAAAAATAAAAAACGTTCCATACCCAAGGATTCAGTTTCTAGGTAAAGGATCAAGGGTCGTGAAGGAGCAGGAGAGTAGATGAGGACTCCCGTAGTTTGATTAAAGCTCTCTGGGGAAGTGAGGCAAACTGGTCGCTAAATACCATTTAGGAGTCGGAAGGGAAACTGGGCAGAACTCTCTCCCGAGTTGCGGAAAGAGTTGCCAGGGAAGGACATTGAAGCGGGCAGATGGGATCAGGAGACGGAAGGGTTCCTGGAGAGAGAGGGATTGTGGGATGGGGCAAGTAGAGTTGATTGAACAAAAAGGGTCAGGCTTGTTGGGTCTGATATTCCTTTTTCCCTGAAGCTTTCAAAAATCCCTGCATGGCGCTGTGCGGCAGAGAGTCCCCTCCCCTGGGGCTGGACAGACCTCCACCCCTCGGTGTATGAACAGTTGTTCTGTTCTGTGAGTTGGAATTGATTTGTCATGTCGGCTGTCCTGTGGTTTTGCACGTCCACTGACTGAATTCACACCCTCCCTTGCCCGAACAGTCGGACACTTATCTGCACAAGTCCTGACCAAACACTTGCGCAGATGTCTCTGTGTTTTTACTCTGCCCCACCTAGAGTCTGAGGTGAAGTCAGTCTGCACCACAGCCCCGTTCCGACTGGGAATGTTTGCAAACACAGAATAACAAACACCATTTTGTCCACTTTATTTTATCTTCCTGTGACGTTTGTTCTCTATTTCATTCACACTCTCACTGCTGGGTATAGGTGGGATATCTCAGCGGTGGCACTCGTCAGATGGTCGTGGGTTCAAGCCCCACATAAAATGATGAGGGGCCGAGATAGAGTGGATAGGAAGGACCTAATTCCCTTCGCAGAGAGGTCAATAACCAGGGGGCATAGATTTAAAGTAATTGGTAGAAGGATTAGAGGGGAGTTGAGGAGAACTTTTTTCACCCAGAGGGTGGTGGGGGTCTGGAACTCACTGCCTGAAAGGGTGGTAGAGGCAGAAACCCTCATCGCATTTAAAAAGTACTTGGATATGCACTTGAAGTGCCGTAACCTACAGGGCTACGGACCCAGAGCTGGAAAGTGGGATTAGGCTGGATAGCTCTTCAGCTGGCACGGACACGATGGGCCGAATGGCCTCCTTCTGGGCTGTTAATTTCTGTGATTCACTCCAGGGACTTGACCACAAGTCAAGACCGACAGCCCAGGGCTGCACAGAGGTGGTGTCATTTGGATGAGTCATTAAACTGAGGCCCCGTCTGACAGAGATAGAAAGATTGTTGATGAAACAGCTTGGTTTCTGTAAGATGACGATTAGCCTTTTAGTGGCTTTCACTACTTCTGTGTAATCCTCCCACTCTGGTCTCCGTCAGCTTATGGTAGCAGACAGTGATCTGACTCAACGGCTGCTTTCTGTGTTCATCATCACATGACAGATGTCCGCACTGGGGAATGGGACATTTCTGTTTCTAGGAATCCACCGTCCCCATCAAACACTCCCAGGGCAGGTACAGCACGGGTTAGATACAGAGTAAAGCTCCCTCTGCACTGTCCCATCAAACACTCCCAGGGCAGGTACAGCACGGGTTAGATACAGAGTAAAGCTCCCTCTACACTGTGCCATCAAACACTCCCAGGGCAGGTACAGCACGGGTTAGATACAGAGTAAAGCTCCCTCTACACTGTCCCATCAAACACTCCCAGGGCAGGTACAACACGGGTTAGATACAGAGTAAAGCTCCCTCTACACTGTCCCCATCAAACACTCCCAGGGCAGGTACAGTACGGGTTAGATACAGAGTAAAGCTCCCTCTGCACTGTCCCATCAAACACTCCCAGGGCAGGTACAGTACGGGTTTTTTAAAAAAAAACATTCAAATAATTAGCTTTGTTTAATATTTATCTTTGTAAATCTATTGATGGATGCTGAGAAGTTGATGATAAAATGGGGGTGTAGCCATTAATGCAGGACTAGATGTCCTTATTTGTGCCGTGACCGTCTAGCTGCTCTCTTCGCCTCCCGTACTTGAGCTGAAGTTAGGCAGGAGGCCTGTTTACCGAGCGGGGTAGCCCCAAGGTAGTTCCCAGCCAGATCTGCTGCCTCACTATTTCATTGAAACACCTCAGAGGATCTCTTTACACAGGATTACATCGGATATACGGCAGAAACCAGCCATTCGGCCCAACCAGTCCATGCCGGCATTTATGCTCCACTCGAGCCTCCTCTAAATCTATCAGCGTAACCCTCTATTCCCTTCTCCCTCATGTGCTTGTCTAGCCTCCCCTTAAATGCATCGATACTATTCGCTTCAACCACTCCCTGTGGTAGCGAGTTCCACATTCTCACCACTCTCTGGGTAAAGAAGTTTCTCCTGAATTCCCTATTGGATTTCTTGGTGACTATCTTATATTGATGGTCTCTAGTTTTGCTCTTCCCCACAAGTGGAAACATTCTCTCTGTATCCACTCTATCAAAACCTTTCATAATTTTAAAGACCTGTATTAGGTCACCCCTCAGCCTTTTTTCAAGAGAAAAGAGACCCAGTCTGTTCATCCTTTCCTGATCTGTATACCCTCGTATTTCTGGTATCATCCTTGTAAATCTTCTCTGCACCCTCTCCAGTGCCTCTATATCCTTTTTATAATATGGCGACCAGAACTGCACACAGTACTCCAAGTGTGGTCTAACTAAGGTTCAATACAAGTTTATCATAACTTCCCTACTTTTCAATTCTACTCCTCTAAACATAAACGCTAGTGCTTGGTTTGCTTTTTTTATGGCTTTATTAACCTGTGTCGCAACATTCAGTGATTTGTGTATTTGTACTTCAAGATCCCTGTGCTCCTCTACCCCACTTAGATTCATATTTTCCAAGTTATAAGTGACCTCCCTGTTCTTCCTACCAAAATGTAATACCTCACATTTATCTGTGTTGAATTTCATTTGCCAATTATATGCCCATTCTGCAAGTTTATTAATGTCATAGAAACCTAGAAGATAGGAGCAGGAGTAGGCCATTCGGCCCCTCGAGCCTGCTCCGCCGATCATGGCTGATCATCCAAATTCAGTACCCTGTCCCTGCATTCTCCCCATATCCCTTGATCCCTTTAGCCTTAAGAAATATATCTAACTCCTTCTTGAATATATTTAATGAATTGGCCTCAACTTCCTTCTGTGGTAGAGAATTCCACAGGTTCACCACTCTCTGGGTGAAGAAATTCCTCCTCGTCTCAGTCCTAAATGGCTTACCCCTTATCCTTAGACGGTGACCTCTGGTTCTGGACTCCCCCGCCATCGGGAACATCCTTCCTGCATCTAGTCCCCCTGTAACTTGTTGCAGTCCTCCTCAGTATTGACTATCCCCTCCCAATTTGGTGTCCTCCACAAATTTAGAATCGTGTTTTTGATTCCCAAATCTAAATCGTTAATGTAAATTGTGAACAGCAGTGGTCCCAGCACTGATCCTTGTGGAACACCACTTCCCACCTTCTGCCACTGTGAATAGCTACCCTTTACCCCTACTCTCTGCTTTCTGTCTTGAAGCCAGCTAGCTATCATTCTGCTACTTGTCCCCTGACTCTGCATTCTCTGACCTTATTCATTAGTCTATTATGTGGTACCTTATCGAAGGCCTTTTGAAAATCTAGATAAATTACATCTACTACATTACCCTTGTCTACTCTCCCTGTTACCTCTTCAAAAAATTCAATGAGGTTGGTCAAGCTAGACTTTCCCTTTTGAAATCCATGCTGACTATTCATTATTATATTTTTGGTTTCTAGATGTTCTTCTATTTTCTCCTTTAGTAGGGATTTCATTATTTTTCCTACCACCGACGTTAAGCTGACTGGTCTATAGTTCCCTGGACATGTTCTACCTCCCTTCTTAAATATTGGTATTACGTTGGTTTAGGGATGGGCAATAAATGCTGGCCTTGCCAGTGACGCCCACATCCCATAAATGAATAGGAAGAAAAATCCACCAGTCCTCTGGCACTACACCTTGCTCTAATGAATTATTAAATATGTGTAGTAATGCCTCTGCTATCTCTTCACTAGATTCTTTTAAAATGCGTGGATGCTAGGTGTTTTATCCTGAGATTAAATAAACGATTCAAAATTTCTGCTCTTTTTTTTATTTTAACTGCAGTTATCTCATTTCTAATCTCATCGTCCGATGTTATGTCCACCTATTCTGTTTCTCTGGTAAATACTGAAGTGAAATAATTATTTAATATTTCTGCCATCTCGCTATTGCTGCCTGTGGTATTATCCTGTCCATCCCGACTTTCCCATCCCGACTTTCCCATCCCGACTTTCCCATCCCGACTTTCCCATTTTTTAGGTGCCTGTAAAATATTTTACTATTTTGTTTTATGTTTCTTGATGATTTAATTTCATAATTCCTCTTTGCCTATCTAATTTTTTTTGACTTCTCTCCTGATCTCTTCGTATTCTCTCTTGTCATGCTCTCCCCTGGTTTCCATGTACTTAATCTTTCCTTACCCTCAATTTTTCCCTTGTTTCTTTATTTATCCATGGTGTCTCATTAGTGTTTAGCTTCTTGTTTTTTAGTGGAATATATTTTTCCTGGACTCTTTTGAACACCATTTTAAATATTTCCCACTGCTGTTCTGCATCATTGTTTGCCAATATTGTTGTCCATTTTATTTTCCCAAGTTCTATTCTCAGCCCCTCAAAATTGTCTTTTCTCCAATCTATTACTCTGGTCTTGGTCATATTTATGTCCTTCTCAATTATTATCTTAAAGCATATTATATTATGGTCACTATTGCCTCAATGTTCCTGTCTTCTTTTACTTCTCTTATAAGAACATAAGAAATACGAACAGGAGTCGGCCATTTGGCCCTTCGAGCCTGCTCCACCATTCAATAAGATCATGGCTGATCTTCTACCTCAACTCCACTTTCCTGCACTATCCCCATACCCCTTGATTCCCTTAATATCCAAAGTCTATTGATCTCTGTCTTGAATATACTCAACGACTGAGCCTCCACAGCCCTCTGGGGTAGAGAATTCCAAAGATTCACCCCCCTCTGAGTGAAGAAATTTCTCCTCATCTCAGTCCTAAATGGCCGACCCCTTATCCTGAGACTGTGACCCCTGGTTCTAGACTCCCCAGCCAGGGGAAACATCCTCCCTGCATCTACCCTGTCGAGCCCTGTAAGAATTTTGTATGTTTCATTGAGATCACCTCTCATTCTTCTAAACTCTAGAGAATATAGGCCTAGTCTACTCAATCTCTCCTCAGGACAATCCCCCATCCCAGGAACCAGTCTAGTGAATCTTCGTTGCACTCCCTCTATAGCAAGTATATCCTTCCTTAGGTAAGGAGACCAAAACTGTACACAATACTCCAGGTGTGGTCTCACCAGGGCCCTATATAATTGCAGTAAGACGTCTTTACTCTTATACGCAAATCCTCTTGTAATAAAGGCCAACATACCATTTGCTTTGCTAATTGTTTGCTGTACCTGCATGTTAACTTTCAGTGATTCGTGTACAAGGACACCCAGGTCCCTCTGAACACCAACATTTCCCAATCTCTCACCATTAAAAAAAATACTCTGCTTTTCTATTTTTCCTATGAAAGTGGATAACTTCACATTTCTCCAAATTATATTCCATTTGCCATGTTCTTGCCCACTCACTTAGCTTGTATATATCCCCTTGAAGCCTCCTTACAACTTACATTCCCACCCAGCTTTGTATCATTAGCCAAATTGGATATATTACATTTGGTCCCCTCATCCAAATCATTGATATAGATTGTGAATAGCTGAGGCCCAAGCACTGATCCTTGCTAGTTAGAGCCTGCCAACCCGAAAATTACCCGTTTATTCCTACTCTCTTTTCTGTCCATTAACCAATCCTCAATCCATGCTCGTATATCTACTCTGGTTCCTTCCCCATTACTAGATCCAATAGCGAATGCTCCCTTGTTAGGCTTCTTACATATTGGGTTAGAAAGGAGTCCTGTACAAATTGTAGGAACTCCATTCTCTTATCCCCTTTACCTACCTCTTGTGGCCAATTAATATCTGAGTAGTTGAAATCCCCCATGATTATTATTCTATTTTTTACTCATTTCCCTAATTTGTTTGCATATTTCTTCTACCTCCTTTCCACTATTAGATGGTCTATAGACTACCCCTATTAGTGTGATTAATCCTTGGATTCTATTTCTGTTTTGCGGATAGCTGTGTCACTTTTTTTCTACTGCCATTATGTTATCCCTAATAAGTACATCTACTCCACCTCCCCTTTTTCTGTAGCCGTGTCTCAGTAATCCCTACTATGTCTGGTTCCTCGCAACACATGATTGCCTCCAGCTCCCCTGTTTTTAAATTATTTGTTCATGGGATGTGGGTGTCTCTGGCAAGGCTGGCATTTATTGCCCATCCCCCAATTGCCCTTGAGAAGGTGGTGGTGAGCTGCTTTCTTGAACTACAGAGGGCAGTTAAGAGTCAACCACATTGCTGTGGGTCTGGAGTCACATATAGGCCAGACTGGGTAAGGACAGCAGATTTTCTTCCCTAAAGGACATTCGTGAGCCAGATGGATTTTTACGACAATCCGATAGTTTCATGGTTACCATTACTGATACTAGCATTTTATTCCAGATTTATTTAATTAATTAATTGAATTTAAATTCCCCAGCTGCCTGTGGAGGGTTTTGAACTCACATCTCTGGATGATTAGTCCAGGCCTCTAGATTACTAGTCCAGTGACATTACCGCTATGCTACTGTATGTCCGTTTTATTACGGACACTGTGTGCATTGCTGTACAGACAGTTTAACTCATTTTTAATAGCAGTTCCTTTCACTTTATTGTTAACCATCTTTTTAAACTCCTGTTCTACAGCTCTAACTCTATTTATTGCCTGGCCATCAACATCCTCCCTTACTTTATTCTTTCCTATGTGCTCCTTCACACAGTGAATTCCTTTGGGAACACAGTTTCAGTAATCGAGCCAAGGATCGTTGTGATAATTCCTGCCTCTATTTCAATGTCAGTTTTGCATAATGAAGCCTTGTCTCCACTCTACCTTTTTTGAATTGAAGTGTTTGACTAGTGTTTCTGATTTGCTGTCCCTTGCCAGTGATTTTCTGGAACAATGCAGGCCACTGGTTTGGGAGCCTGGAGATGAGTCAAAAAAACCTCCCCTCCCCAAAACCCCTTCCAACCTGGGTTCTGCACAGTATTGTGATGTTTGAGCTGTTCTACTATCAGGAAAGCAAGCTCTCTCGATCTGGCGAGTGCAGGGTTCCTAATACCTGGACAGAGACCCCTCTGCCTCATCACTTAAATGTCTTTCATAAGAACATAAGAACATACATAAGAAATAGGAGCAGGAGTAGACCAATCGGCCCCTCGAGCCTGCTCCGCCATTCAATGAGATCATGGCTGATCTGATCCAACCTCAACTCTAAAGAACACAAGAAGTAGGAGCAGGACCAGGCCACTCGGCCCCTGGGCCCGCTCCGCCACCCACAGGGCCTTGACCGATCCGAACTCAAACTCCTGTCCAATTTCCAGCCCGCTCCCCGTAACCCCTGATTCCCTTTACTTCTAGGAAACGGTCTATTTCTGTTTTAAATTTATTTAATGAAGTAAAGCCCAACTTCTAAAACTCTAGAGAGCTCCCAAGTGCTTGGAATCCGCACTCTGGCATTCTCTGGAGATTACAAGAGTGTCTTGAATGTGAAGTAGTTCGATTGGGAGCCCATCCAAGTAACTGCTGGGAGCCAGGAATATTCCCAATGCTCAGCCTGGATGGGATTTTCTGCCTGATTTCTGACTGGGCAGAGGTTGTAAATTCGGCTTATACCAGCCTAGAGCAAGTTCGGATTGGCTGGACACTCTGTTTATGCTTGCTGTTTTTAAAGGGACAGTCCCTGTCCAACATGGAGCATTTTTTGTTTTGTTTTGACCTGTTTCCGGCCCCCACCCCCGACACCCCATGAAGATTGGATTCCACAAACTAGTGTGGCAAAAAGGCTAATGGACTGTTGGCCTTTCTCTCTCAGGAGCAGGTATACAACAGGGAGGCAGTGAATCTTCAGTTGTACAGGAACTTTGTCAGACCCCATCTGGAGTTATTGGGCTGGATTTTGATACTGGAGGCGGGTTGGGGTCATGAATCCCACTTTTTGGGTTGTAGACCCGCCTCCATCGACTTGTGGCCAACCCACTGTATTTTCCCTTGATTGACCTTGTTGAGCCCGCCCAGTGGGCTCAGCAGGCCAATTAAGGGCCACCCGGCAACAGGTGACGTTATAGATTGACATTTCATCTGTCAAGAGCTTTTGTCTTCTAACTTCAGTCCTTCCTCTCAGGCTGAGTTAGAAATCATTCCAGCACAGAAAACAGAAGGCTGCAGTTTTTGACAGCACCACGGCCTTTCTGCTTTCTGTGCCGGTGAGATTTCTGACTCCCGAGAACTGAAGGGCTGACACCTGCAGGAGGAAGTTAAGGTAAGTAAAACTTTACCCCACACTTTGCACTTACCTTACACACTTACTCTGCACACATGCACCCATCACTCACCTGCCCACCGGACATATCGACCCTTGCAGACCCACGGTCCGCCCCGATAACTTGGCGTGGTTGGCACCTGTCGGGAAGCCCACATTTCAGCCTTCAAAATAGGGATTAGGCAAAAAACTGCCTGTTAATAACCTGTTAACAGGCAGTTAATTGTCACTAATCCCCTTCCCGCCTCGGGGAGTCGGGTCTCGGCACAGGTCGGGTACCCGCCACCAGCGAAACTGGCATGGGGGCGGGATGGGGTTGGGACCCCCGAATCTGCAACTTTAACCCCCCACATGTCTCCAAACCCGACTCCACAGGTCAATGAAAATCCAGCCCATTGTGTTCAGCTCTGGTCACCGCACATCAGGGAGGATATATTGGCCTTTCAGAGGGAGCAGCGCAGATTCACCAGAATGGTACCAGGGTTAGAGGGTATAAATTATGAGGATAGGTTGCACAGACTAGGCTTGTATTCCCTTGAGTTTAGAAGATTAAGGTATTTTTTTTAATTCATTCGTTTATGGGATGTGGGTGCCGTTGGTAAGCCCAGCATTTATTGCCCCTGAGAAGGTGGTGATGAGCCGCTTTCTTGAACCGCTGCAGTCCGTGTGGTGGAGGTGCTCCCACAGTGCTGTTAGGGAGGGAGTTCCAGGATTTTGACCCAGCGATGATGAAGGATCGGCTATATACTTCCAAGTCAGGATGGTGTGTGACTTGGAGAGGAACTTGGAGGTGGTGGTGTTCCCATGCGCCTGCTGCCCTTGTCCTTCTAGGTGGAAGAGGTCGTGGGTTTGGGAGGTGCTGTCGAAGAAGCCTTGGCGAGTTGCTGCACTGCATCTTGTAGATGGTACACACTGCAGCCATGGTACGCCGGTGGTGGAGGGAGTGAATGTTTAAGGTGGTGGATGGGGTGCCAATCAAGCGGGCTGCTTTGTCCTGGATGGTGTCGAGCTTCTTGAGTGTTGTTGGAGCTGCACTCATCCAGGCAAGTGGAGAATATTCCATCACACTCCTTATTTGTGCCTTGTAGATGTTGGAAAGGCTTTGGGGAGTCAGGAGGTGAGACACTCTCCGCAGAATACCCAGCCTCTGACCTGCTCTTGCAGCCACAGTATTTGTGGCTGGTCCAGTTAAGTTTCTGGTCAATGGTGACCCCCAGGATGTTGATGGTGGGGGATTCGACGATGGTAATGCCGTTGAATGTCAAGGGGCGGTGGTTAGACTCTCGCTTGTTGGAGATGGTCATTGTGTGGCATGAATGTTACATGCCACTTATCAGCCAAAGCCTGATTGTTGTCCAGGTCTTGCTTCATGTGGGAGAGGACTGGTGCTACATTCTGTGCGCTAGTCTGTGGGACAGCTCGCCAAGCTTTGTCACAAGTCCCCAGGTATTAGTGAGGAGGACTTTTCAGGGTCGACTGGGCTGTGTGTGACTGTCTTGTCCGAATCAGATGCCCAGGTTGAGGCTGGGTCCGGTTTTATTATTCTTGTTTTTCGTAGTGGTTTTGTTACAACTGAGTGGCTTGCTGGGCCAGTTCAGAGTCACCCACATTGCTGTGGGTCTGGAGTCACATACAGGCCAGACCGGGTAAGGATGGTAGATTTCCTGTTCTGAAGGACATTCGTGAACCAGATGGGTTTTTACAACAATCCGATAGTTTCATGGTCACCATTCCTGATACTAGCTTTTTTCCCTCAGATTTATTTAATTAACTGGGTTTGATCTCCCGTCTCTGAATCATTAGTTCAGGATTACTGGGCCAGTAACATGACCACTATGCTCCCGTACCCCTATCTAATTGAGGTGTTAAGATGATTAAAGGAGTTGACAGGGTAGATAGAGAGGAACTATTTCCTCTGATGGTGGGGGGGAGTCCAGAACAAGGGGGCATCACCTTAAAATTAGAGCCAGGCCGTTCAGGGGTGATGTCAGGAAGCACTTCTTCAGAGTGGTGGGAATCTGGAACTCTCTCCCCCAAAAGACTCTGGATGCTTGAAATTTTCCAGACTGAGATGGATAGATTTTTGTTCGATAATGGGTAACGAGGGATATGGAGCAAAGGCGGGTAAACGGAGTTGAGGTGCAGATCAGCCCTGATCTGATTGAATGGTGGAACAAGCTCATGAGGGTGAATGGCCGCCTCCTGCTCCTATAAGCCACTCCACTCTGTTTCTGTTAAATTCAGTTTGTAATAGCGTGACTGGGAGTGGCTGTGTATGTTCGAGGCCAGGAATGAAGGACTTCAGTTATGTGGAGAGACTAGAGAATCATAGAATGGTTACAGCACAGAAGGAGGCCATTTGGCCCATCGAGCCCGTGCCGTGAGAAGCTGGGATTGTTCTCATTACAGCAGAGAAGGCTAAGGGGAGATTTAATAGGGATGTTCAAACTTGACTGGCAGAAGGGTCGGTAACCAGAGGGCACAGATTTAAGGTGATTGGCAAAAGAACCAGAAGCAAAATCTTTTTTCGCAGCAAGTTGTTGTGATCTGGAACGCGCTGCCTGAAAGGGCGGTGGAAGCAGATTTAATAGTAACTTTCAAAGGGGGAATTGGTAAATACTTGAAGGGGAAATATTTGCAGGGCTGTGAGGAAAGAGCAGGGGAGTGGGACTAATTGGATCGCTCTTTCAAAGAGCCGGCACAGGCACGATGGGCCGAATGGCCTCCTTCTGTGTGTAACAGTGAGTGGCAATTTGCCGCTGTTCAAATCTATCTGGCAGAGGCCTGGCTCTATTGTGTGCGGTGTTTTTCCTGCGTTGTTGGTGTTTGCTGGAGTTCTTTGAGGAAGTAACATATAGAGTGGATAAAGGGGAACCAGTGGACGTAGTGTATTTAGACTTCCAAAAGGCATTTGACAAGGTGCCACACAAAAGATTATTGCTTAAGGTAAAAAATCACGGGATTGGGGGTAATATTCTGGCATGGATAGAGGATTGGCTATCTAACAGAAAGCAAAGAGTTGGGATAAATGGTTCATTCTCAGACTGGCAATCAGTAACTAGTGGTGTTCCACAGGGGTCAGTGCTGGGTCCCCAACTCTTCACAATCTATATTAACGATTTGGAGGAAGGGACCAAGTGTAACATATCAAAATTTGCAGATGATACAAAGATGGGAGGGAAAGTAGTGAGTGAGGAGGACATAAAAAACCTGCAAGGGGACATAGACAGGCTAAGTAAGTGGGCAGAGATTTGGCAGATGGAATACAACACTGGAAAGTGTGAGGTGATGCACTTTGGCAGGAAAAATCCTAGAGCAATTTATTATCTTAATGGCAAGAAACTGGAGAGTACTGAAGTGCAAAGGGATCTGGGGGTCCTGGTGCACGAAACTCAAAAGGTTAGTATGCAGGTGCAGCAAGTGATTAAGAAGGCAAATGGAATGTTGGCTTTCATTGCTAGGGGGATAGAATATAAAAATAGGGAGGTATTGCTTCAGTTGTACAAGGTATTGGTGAGACCGCACCTGGAATACTGCATACAGTTTTGGTGTCCTTACTTAAGGAAAGACATCCTTGCTCTCGAGGCAGTGCAAAAAAGGTTCACTCGGTTAATCCCGGGGATGAGGGGGTGGTCATATGAGGAGAGGTTGGGTAGATTGGGACTCTACTCATTGGAGTTCAGAAGAATGAGAGGCGATCTTATTGAAACATATAAGATTGTGAAGGGGTTGGATCGGGTGGATGCGGGGAGGATGTTCCCGATGACGGGTGAGACGAGAACCAGGGGACATAGTCTTAGAATAAGGGGCTGCTCTTTCAAAACTGAGATGAGGAGGAACTACTTCACTCAGAGGGTGGTAGGTCCATGGAATATGCTGCCACAAAAAGCTGTAGAAGCTACAACATTAATTAAATTTAAAACAGAAATAGACAGTTTCCTAGAAGTAAAGGGCATTAAGGGTTACGGGGAGCGGGCAGGAATTTGGACATGAGTCTAGGTTCGGATCGGTCATGGCCCTGTGGGTAGTGGAGCGGGCCCAGGGACTGTGTAGCCTGATTCTGCTCCTATTTCGTGTGTGCAATTCTGTTAGATGCAGGAGATGGTTCTGTGATAGATAGTAGATTGGCGGTTAGGATCAGATCAGCCATGATCTTATTGAATGGCGGAGCAGGCTCGAGGGGCCGATTGGCCTACTCCTGCTCCTATTTCTTATGTTCTTATGTTTCACGCTGTGCGTTCCACCACCGTGCTGTGGCTGGGTGAGGTCGGCTGACTGAATGCTGCGCTCGGGCTGGAGACACTTGTGGATGAGACACACTGATGTCTGTTTCTGAAAATAAAGGGCTATAATTGGATCGCATTGCTGGCAATGTTCCCGGTAAGCTGCGTTTGTTCTGCGCGGCCGGTTTCTTTTAGTGCGCGGTCCCTTTAAATTTCTGCGGGCTGGGCGGGAGCTTTCAGATTACTGCGCGGCCACCTTAACGGGAACATTGGTTGCTGACCGGGTGCCTCGGGACAGCAGCGTGCAGTTTGAACCTGTCCTCGTCACGCCCTCCTGACATCGGCTCCGTCAGTAAATGCACTGCCCAGAATGGGACAGACCAGGAAGGCTGGGGAGACTCTGGGAACACTGCGCAGCTCAGGCAGCGTATGTGGTGAGAACAGAGGACTTAAAGCGTCCACTGCAGACCCCTCTCCAGAGGTGGGAGGAATCGGCCAGGGATTTCCAGTAACCACGGTGTTTGTAGGGGGGAGGGGCAGATGGGATTGGGGCCTGCTATGATGCCCTCCACAGTCGAATAGTCAGCTCCCTGGAATTCCTGGGGCACTAGGAGGTGAGGGAGAGAGACGGCTGGTTTTGGCAGGCTGACATTGCAGAGTCGCAAGGACAAGACCACACCATCCATCCCTGCAATACCCCCCCCCACCTCACCGCCCCGCCAACACAACTCACTGCCCTGTCTGAGTGAAAATGTTACCCCACCCTCCACTTGTTTTCCATATCAATGAACGTCTGATGCCGGAGGTATCGCGCTCTGGAAAAAACCAAGAGTGAGGGTAAAATGAGCATTGGAAGATCTTCTGCCAGTCATACACCCTGCCCGATTCTCCTTTGCATTGACCAGCCGGGCGTCTAACGGGCGAGCACCCGCTGTATGGCCTCGACCAAGTTGGGCCGTTCCGCCCCGAGACTCTCCAAAAAGCCAAGTGTGCCGTGAAGGGGTTAATGACATTGCTCGCACTCTTAGCCCGCAGCATCCTGTGCCCTCCTGTGGATCAACTATGACGTGTGCTGAAACCCAAGCTGGTGTTTGAGACTCGGGCATCTGAGGGGGAGTTAGATCTCTCTGCCGATTTAAAACAAAGTCGTTTAAAAGCTAACTTGAGGTTTTCCGGCACAGTGTTGTGTGGAATTCAGCTTCTGGAAGTTAATACTGATTTCTAATAGTACCTGGTGAAGTGCTTAGTGCTGGTCTCCTAATGTATACGGCATCTGCTGAGAGGGAGACACACGTCTGCAGTAGGAATGAGCTGGAAATTCAAACTTCATTTCCAGGGAGACCTTGCTTTCTGGTGTCAAATCTCCTCAGAACATTGTTTTTAAAAGAAAGAAAGACTTGCATTTCTATAGCGCCTTTCACGGTCACCGGACGTCTCAAAGCGCTTTACAGCCAAGGACGTCAGTGGAGTCGCTGTTGTAAAGTGGGGAAACACTCCAACCCATTGTTTCCAGGGAGGGATGATGGGGCAATGGGTTCTACTTTTTCTAGAAATTTAAAAAGCAGCATGTTGAGCATTGTGAGGGGCTGGTTGTTTCCTTCTGTTTTATAAGCAGTAAAACAGCAGGATCTTGGAGGGGCTGGTATGAGGGGACTAAATGTAACATTTCCAAATTTGCTGATGATACAAAGCCGGTGGCAGTGTCAGTTGTGAAGAGGATGTGAAGAGGCTTCAAGGGGATCTCGACAGGCTCAGTGAGTGGGCGAGAACATGGCAGATGGAATAAAGTGTGGATAAATGTGAAGTTATCCACTTTGGTAGAAAAAAACAGAGGCAGAGTATTTCCTAAATGGTGAAAGATTAGGGAATGCAGATACTCAAAGGGACCTGGGTGTCCTTGTACATGAGTCACTGAAAGTGAATGTGCAGGTGCAGCAAGCCATTCGGAAGGCAAATGGTATGCTGGCCTTCATTACAAGAGGATTTGAGTACAGGAGTAAAGAAGTCTTACTCCAATTATATAGGGCATTAGTGAGACCACACCTGGAGTACTGTGTACAATTTTGTTCTCCTTACCTAAGGAAGGATATACTTGCCACAGAGGGAGTGCAACGAAGGTTCACGAGATTGATTCCTGGGATGGCGGGACTGTCGTATGAGAAGAGATTGAGTAAACTAGGCCTGTATTCTCTTGAATTCAGAAGAATGAGAGGGGATCTCATTGAAGCATACAAAATTATTACAGGGCTTGATAGGGTGGATGCTGGTAGAATGTTTCCCTTGGCTGGGGAGTCAAGAACCAGGGGCCACAGCCTCAGGATAAAGGGTAGGCCATTCAGGACTGATGAGATGAAATTTCTTCACACAGAGGGTGGTGAATCTTCGGAATTCTCTACCCCAGAGGGCTGTGGAGGCTCAGTCATTGGGTATATTCAAAACAGAAGTCGATAGATTTCTGACTAGTAAAGGCATCAAGGGATATGGCGATAGGGCCGGTGAATGGAGTTGAGGCAGAAGATCAGCCATGATCTCATTGAATGGCGGAGCAGGCTCAAAGGGCCGAATGGCCTACTCCTGCTCCTATTTCTTAGGATCTTATGGTAACGGTTCTGTTAATGTAATCCAGAGAAATCCCACCGTGGCTGTTTGAGAATTTGAATTCAATTTAAAATAAAAAGCTGGGATCAGTAAAAGTGACCATGAAGCTGTCGGATTGTTGTAAAAACCCAACTGGTTCACTACTGTTCTTTAGGGAAGGAAACCTGCCGTCCTTACCCGGTCTGGGCCTATATGTGACTCCAGACCCACACCAATGTAGTTGACTCTTAACTACCATCTGAATATAATGTGGGAAAGTGTGAGGTTATCCACCTTGGCAGGAAAAATAAAAATAAAAAATCAAATTATTTAAATGGGGAGAGAGATTACAAAATGCTACAGTTCAGAGGGACCTGGGGGTCCTTGTGCATGAAACACAAAAAGTTAGATAACTGTGGATAACAGGGGAAATTAGAGACCGCATAAAATCCAAAGATAGGGCGTATAAAATAGCCAAAAAAAGCGCCAGAGCGGAAGATTGGGAACAGTTTAAGATAGAGCAAAGGAGGACAAAGGGCTTAATCAAGAGGGGCAAAATAGCTTACAAAAGCAAGCTGGCGGAAAATATAAAAACTAACTCCAAAAGCTTTTATAAGTATATCAAGAGGAAAAGACTGGTGAAAACCAAAGTTGGTCCATTGCAGTCAGATACGGGGGAATATATAACGGGAAATAAGGAAATGGCAGACCAACTAAATGCATACTTTGGGTCAGTCTTTACGAAGGAAGACACAAAAAACCTCCCTGGGATATCGGGAAAAATAGGGACATTTGCAAAGGAGGAACTGACGCAAATCAATATCTCTAAGGATATGGTGTTAAGGAAGCTAAAGGGATTGAAGGCGGACAAATCCCCAGGGCCTGATAACATGCATCCTAGGGTGCTGAAGGAGGTGGCCCTAGAGATAGCGGATGCACTAAGTATGATTTTTCAGAATTCATTAGACTCGGGAACAGTGCCCATGGATTGGAGGGTAGCTAACGTTACCCCACTATTCAAAAAGGGGGGTAGGGAAAAAGCAGGTAATTACAGACCTGTAAGCCTTACATCAGTTGTGGGCAAAATGCTGGAGTCCATCATTAAGGATGAAATAGCGGAGCACTTAGCAAATGGGGACAGGATAGGACAGAGTCAACATGGATTTACAAAGGGTAAATCGTGCTTGACTAATCTATTGGAATTTTTTGAGGGAGTAACTGGTAAAATAGATGGGGGAGAGCCAGTAGATGTGGTGTACCTGGACTTCCAAAAGGCCTTCGATAAGGTCCCACATAAAAGATTAGCAGGGAAAATTGAAGCTCATGGGATAAAGGGGAAAGTATTGACGTGGATAGAGAACTGGCTGTCAGATAGAAAACAGAGAGTTGGAATAAACGGCTCATTTTCTGAATGGCAGGCAGTAACAAGTGGGGTACCGCAGGGATCTGTCCTGGGTCCCCAGCTGTTCACAATTTACATTAATGACCTGGATCAGGGAGTCGGATGCAGCATTTCCAAATTTGCAGACGACACTAAACTAGGAGGGGGGGTGGGCTCAGAGGAGGAGACCAGGAAGCTCCAGAGCGATTTGGACAGACTGGGTGATTGGGCGGATAAATGGCAGATGCACTATAATGTGGACAAGTGCGAAGTTATCCACCTTGGGTGCAGGAACGGGAGGGCAAATCATTATTTGAATGGCAATAAATTGGGAGAGGGGGGAAGTACAGAGAGAACTGGGTGTTCTTGTACACCAGTCACTGAAGGCGAGCATGCAGGTGCAACAGGCGGTCAAGAAGGCAAACGGTATGCTGGCCTTCATAGCAAAAGGGTTGGAATACAGGAACAGGGATACCTTGCTGCAGCTGTACAGGGCACTGGTGAGACCACACCTCGAGTACTGTGTACAGTTTTGGTCGCCTCATCTGAGGAAAGATGTTCTTGCCATGGAGGGGGTGCAGCGGCGATTCACCAGGCTGATACCAGGAATGGCGGGATTGACCTATGAGGAGAGACTATGTAGTTTAGGGATGTACACACTGGAGTTTAGAAGATTGAGAGGGGACCTCATAGAAGTGTATAAAATTCTGATGGGTCTAGACAGACTAGATGCAGAAGGAATGTTTCCCTTGGCGGGTGAGAACAGAACTAGAGGACATAATTTAAGGATAAGGGCTAAACCATTTAGGACAGAAATGAGGGGGAATTTCTTCACTCAGAGGGTGGTGAACCTGTGGAACTCA
>CM059429.1:693780-761280 GCA_030390025.1 Squalus acanthias | reverse complement strand
CCTCTACCACCTAGAAGGACAAGGGCAGCAGGTGCATGGGAACACCACCACCTCCAAGTCCCACACCATCCTGACTTGGAAATATATCGGCCGATCCTTCATCAGCTGGGTCAAAATCCTGGAACTCCCTCCCTAACAGCACCATGGGAGTACCTTCACCACACGGACTGCAGCGGTTCAAGAAGGCGGCTCACCACCACCTTCTCGAGGGCAATTAGGAATGGGCAATGAATGCTGGCCTTGTCGGTGACGCCCACATCCCAGGAATGAGTAAAGAAAACCTTCAAATCCCGTATCCTACATGCTCTGCCTGCACCCTCAGTGCTGAAATTAAAACTCAGCGCTCCATCTCCTGCTCTAACTCTCTTTTTCTTGGACCCCAAAATTGTAGAACTCCTCACCTCCCTAATCTTCCTCGAGGGGGGAGAAGGTAAACTGACCTCAAATGAAAGTAAAACATGCGGCCAATCCCGTTCCACCAGTTCCTCGCTGGGCGCGTTGGGCTAAAATGGATCCCCGCGTCTCTCCTTGTTTTTCCAATCTTGTGCTGCTCTGCTTGGCCCTTCTGCTGGGTTTCAATAAATTGTGAGCGCGATTATCTCTCCGAGATGTCACTAGCACACTCTGGCCCAACAGTGGGGTCAGACGCTGATCTTTCCCCTTTGGGCCCTGGGCTTTGAATCCAGGCCAGAATGATGGGCTGAATGTTATGGCGGGGATTTTCTGTTTCTGTGATGTTCACCACGCGATTTTGATTTTTTTTTTTCTTCTTGCCCCCTTCAACTTCCATTCATGTTAATGGACAGGAAAACTGCAGGGTGACGAGTGCAGTGGTGCAAACCCTCGCCCATCTGCCTAGTTTTAAAGGCGCCCCATGTGAAATGGCTTTGGTCAGTCTCTACGCTCTTCTCAATGGCCCACAAGACAGGACTGGCGAATCGGACATTAAATTGGTAACTTTACCAGGGGCCTCGGGTGGCTGGTGTGGGGCATAGAGATGAAGAGATGTCCTATTGGTGCATTAGGGGCGTGTCTGAGCTTGCGAGTGAGGCAGATTATCCAGGCAGTCCGAAGGGGATTTTGTGACTGACACTTGGCGCAATCCTCAAGTTGCTGAACTGTGCTGGGGCATCGCTTGTTTCTTCATCCAATTGGCCTCTCGTCAATAGTGAGCCGAAACCGTGAATGTTGGCAGGCTATTCAGCCATGGTGGGGACTACGCCCTCGCCCAACCCCCTATACATGCACCATTTATCAAGTCTTACAGCACACAGGAGGAGGCCATTCGGCCCATCGTGTCTGTGCCGGCTCTTTGAAAGAGCTCTCCAATTAGTCCCACTCCCCCCTGCTCTTTCCCCATAGCCCTGCAAATTTTTCTTTTTCAAGTATTTATTTAATTCCCTTTTGAAAGTTACTATTGAATCTGCTTCCACCGCCCTTTCAGGCAGCGCATTCCAGATCACAACTCTGCATGTAGAAAAAAAAAATAAAAAAAAATTCTCCTCATCTCCCCCTCTGGTTCTTTTGCCAATTATCTTAAATCTGTGTCCTCCGGTTTCTGACTCTCCCGCCAGTGAAAACCATTTCTCCTTATTTACTCTATCAAAACCATTCATTATTTTGAACACTTCTATTAAATCTCTGCTCTGAGGAGAACAATCATAGCTTCTCCAGTCTCTCCTCATAACTGAAGTCCCTCATCCCTGGAACTATTCTAGTAAATCTCCTCTGCACCCTCTCCAAGGCCTTGACATCCCTCCTAAAGTGCGGGGCCCAGAATTGGCCACAATACTCCAGCTGGGGCCTAACTTTCTTGTTGATGTGATCTGCTGTTTTTTTAACTCTTTCCCCTCCCAGATGTTTGTGATCAATTATTGCGCAGCAGTTGGTGCCCTGAGTGAGATCGGTTAACTCAGGATGGATTGGGGGTTAAAGCTGGGTCTTGTCTAGCCGGTGTGGGCAGGTGTACCATGTTGGGCAGGTCCACTGAGACCTTTTGCCCTCATTACTGAGATAGTTGCAGCCAATGCCCCATCTCCGCCAATCAACAACAACTTGCATTTGGGAAAAATATATCCCAAGGAGGATCATAGAAGAAAATGGACACCAAGCCAAACAACAACAACTTGTATTTATATAGCACCTTTAATGTAGTAAAATGTCCCAAGGCGCTTCACAGGAGTATTATCAAACAAATTGACACCGAGCCACAAAAGATATTAGGACGAGCAATTAAAAGGTTGGTTTTAAGGAGTGTCTTGGAGGAGGAGGAGGACGAGCAATTAAAAGGTTGGTTTTAAGGAGTGTCTTGGAGGAGGAGGAGGAGGACGAGGAGGAGAGAGAGAGGCAGAGAGGTTTAGGGAGGGATTTGGTCAGACGGCTGAAGGCATAGCCGCCAATGGTGGCGCGACAGAGTGGGGGTTGCCCAAGAGGCCAGAATTGGAGGAATGCAGAGTTCTTGGAGGGTTGTAGGGCTGGAAGAGAGAAGGAGACACCCAATTCTTGGTCAGAGAACTGGGTTTGAAAGCGGATCTTCAAGCAGAGTGAGGCGGAAGTGGTTTGGGGAGAAAATTCCAGAAAGTGGGACCTACACAGCCGAAGGCACAACGGTCAATGGCGGGGAGGCCAGCGCAAGAGGCCAAATCCAAGGGACTGTGTCATGGCCCAGTGTAGAACCAGTGGAAGTATGGACCACTTGGCTCATTTGCAACCAGTCCACAAGCACCCTGACTTAATTACATAGAATTACAAAGAATTTCCAGCACCGAAACCGGTCACTTGGCCTTCCTGGTCTGTGCCGGTGTTTCTGCTCCACACGAGCCTCCTCCTATACTACTTCATCTCATCCCATCACCATAACCTTCTATTCCTTTCTCCCTCATGTGTTTATCCAGCTTCCCCTTTAATGCATCTCTGCTCTTCGCCTCAACCACTCCCTGTGGTAGCGAGTTCCACATTCTCCCCACTCTCTCTGGGTAAAGAAGTTTCTCCTGAATTCCATATTGGATTTATTAGTGACCGTCTTATATTTACGGCCCCGAGTTTTTGATTCCCCACAAGTGGAAACAGCTTCTCTACGTCTGCCCTATCGAACCCCTTCATAATGTTAAAGATCTCTATCAGGTCATCTCTCAGCGTTCCCTTTTCCAGAGGTCTTTAATGTAATGAAAGCTCCCGCTCCATCAACTCTTGGATCAGAAGGATCGGTTTTGTCGGTTGGACGAACAAATGCAAAACAAAAAATGAATTTATGTTGGAACAGAAAATGAGGCCAGATTCCAGCATCGAGCTCCAGGGAGGGCGGGCTGTGCGATGGAAATATTAAAACCCCACTGGGATCTAATTTTGTATAAACCAGGGAAAGGGTTAATATTCTGGAAAATACAATAAAATTGTTGGAAATACTGATGTTCAGATAATCTGGTATTTCCTCCTTCAGTTTCTATTGCCCAGACTGTCTGCTGAATTAACTGGAATTGTTAACACTTTGTCCAACCCGTGGAGAGCTTTTGCTTGAGTTAAACCCTCACCCTCCACCGTCTGCTCCTCCAGCTATCTCTGGATAGTGTTGTGGATTCAGTGATAGTCCTCCACCACACGACCTTGGC
The DNA here is from genome assembly GCA_030390025.1 of Squalus acanthias. Classification (NCBI taxonomy): domain Eukaryota; kingdom Metazoa; phylum Chordata; class Chondrichthyes; order Squaliformes; family Squalidae; genus Squalus; species Squalus acanthias. The sequence goes on along the minus strand of CM059429.1, from coordinate 757,672 downwards.
CCAGTTGCTCACTCTGTCCTAATCCGATCTCCACACGCACATTCCAGCAGGAATTGCTGGATGGAGGTTTGGAGTGGGATGGCCAGGTTTTCATTCTCCGTTTCCCCCACTACGCACACGCGTGCGCACACGTACATGTTCGAGTCATAGAATGGTTACAGCACAGGAGGAGGCCATTCGGCCCGTCGAGCCTGTGCCAGCTCTCTGCAAGAGCACTTCAGCTAGTCCCACTCCCCCGCCCTTTCCCCGTAGCCCTGCATATTTTTTTCTTTCTGGTACTTATCCAATTCCCCTTTTGAAAGCCATGATTGAGTCTGCCTCCACCACCCTTTCAGGCAGTGCATTCCAGATCATAACCACTCGCTGCGTAAAAAAGCTTTTTCTTGCGTCGCCTTTGGTTTTTCTGCCAATCACCTTAAATCTGTGTCCTCTGGTTCTCGACCCTTCCGCCAATGGGAACAGTTTCTCTCTATCTACTCTGTCCAGACCCCTCATGATTTTGAACACCTCTATCAAATCTCCTCTCAACCTTCTCTGCTCCAAGGAGAACAACCCCAGCTTCTCCAGTCTATCCACGTAACTGAAGTCCCTCATCCCTGGAATCATTCTCGTAAATCTTTTCTGCACCTTCTCTAAGGCCTTCACATCCTTCCTAAAGTGCGGTGCCCAGAATTGGACACAATACTCCAGTTGAGGCCGAACCAGTGTTTTCTAAGGGTTCATCAGTTCATTCAAGTACATAAATACACGCACGAACGCACATGCGCACACACACCGCTGAAGGATACTAAAGTTCCCCTGCTGCTGACCCTGCTGAAGTTCATGTAGACCATGGATTGAGCCCCCAGGCCTATCTTCCAGGCATCTGTCGCTGGAATGCCTGATCAGGGAGTGGGGGGAGGTGAGGGAGAAGATATCAAATGTCCCAAGTTTCCGCTGTCTGTAGCTTCTGTCTGGGAAACAAACCATTGAGTCTATCAGCTGATGATTGCTTGCAGTGAGCTAAATGAGTTTAGCAGGTGCTGTTATTCAACGCTAATCGAGACACTCCGATTGCACTCAGCGCTCTACTCTGGTACAGTGAGGAGCCCCGTTCCCAAGTGTTAATCCTCTAATCTCACTTAGAGGTCATGATGTGGAGATGCCGGCGTTGGACTGGGGTGGACAAAAATGAGAAGTCGCACAACACCAGGTTATAGTCCAACAGATTTATTTAATTTTTTTTATTTATTAATTTTATTTATAAATTAAATTTATTTAATTTAATTTAATTTAAAATTAAATAAATCTGTTGGACTATAACCTGGTGTTGTGCGACTTCTCATTTTAATCTCACTTAGACCAAGTACGATGAATGAAATGCAACTGGAGCACGCGCTGGTCGGAGGAGCAAAGGTCCCTTTCTCGTGATCACTATCCAGTGAGCCCTGCCTCCTGGAACACAATTGAGAGGTCGCACAACACCAGGTTATAGTCCAACAGTTTTATTTGAAATCACAAGCTTTCGGAGCTATCGATTTGCTCCTTCCTCAGGTGAAGGAAGGAGCAAATCGATAGCTCCGAAAGCTTGTGATTTCAAATAAAACTGTTGGACTATAACCTGGTGTTGTGCGACCTCTCAATTTTGTCCACCCCAGTCCAACACCGGCATCTCCGCATCCTGGAACACATGCAGGTATCAGTTGAGAACAAGACTCTGCCGTCAGTCACCGTGCAGAATCCACACTTGGTAACCTGAGACCCCGAGTATCTCCGGCAACTCTGATTGGAGGTTTCATCACCCGTCTTCCCACGCTCCCGCTATTGGTCGCCCGACACGTCCAGCCTCACGGCGCACCGCCAGTCCACGGCCAATTGGAAAGCCAACAGGCTCTCTGTTACCCGATTGGATAATTCTTGACTGTCAGTCAAACCGACCCCACCCCCCCGATTCCAATAACTAATAAACAAAGCTGTTCAAAGAAAATGGAAATAACACCTTTTTTTTAACGCTCCAATGATCTTTCTCCTGGGTGTTTGCTGGTAGCAGTGTCCCAGACATTAATCTTCAATGCCGGGAGACTCCAGGACAGTCCTGGAGGGTTGGTGACTCTGCCTGGAGTATCTGGCATTGTGCGTGTGTCACTGCCTTATAGGAGGGTAAACCCATTCATGAGTTCACTGGGGAAGAGATTTCCGATGCCACCTGGAGAACATCCTCCACCACGAGTTTTCAGAGGAGGGAGGATTCTGAGGCTCCGATAACTGTGTGAATAGGAAGCCCCGGATACCGTGGATAGGGCTCTCACTCCACCAATAGCTCTTCTCCTTTAACTAGAGTCTTAAATCCTCTTGTGTTTCTTGGCACCTGCAGTCTTGCCCTTGACTGAGCAAGCACAGCAGTAGATCCATTTTCATGCGGGAGATTCTGGCAGCCAGTGTGATCACCCTGTCAAAGTCCATTTTTAACACTGCAGGCTGAAATGAAACTCCGAAATATTTTTCAGACAGTCGATCTTTTTTTTGGCTGAGTGCTGTTTCATTCTGGAAAAAGTTTGGATAAGAAATTGGTAGAGAGAGGTGGAGGAGCTTGGTCCCGCACTTCCGTTACGCACTTTCTCTCCCGAAGGTGCTGACTTTTGCTGAGATCCACCCCAAGGACATCGGGCCTCCTCTGGTATCTCACCCACTCTTCAAATATGAATCTACTCAGTCAGGAATTACAGCCAAGCCCAAGCCTTTCCTCACCCGGTTACCACACACACTCGCTTCCAGCAAAGGATTCTGGCTGGTTTCCCATCCTCCATTAACCTGAGCTCGTCCAAACCCCGTATCCAATCCCGCACCAAGTCCTGCTCGCCGATCGCCGCTGTCCTGCTGACCCACACTGGCTCCTGGTTCCCCAACACCTCAAATTTAAAATCCTCATCTTTGTGCTTTACTCTGTATCTAACCCGTGCTGTACCTGTCCTGGGAGTGTTTGATGGGACAGTGTAGAGGGAGCTTTACTCTGTATCTAACCCGTGCTGTACCTGCCCTGGGAGTATTTGATGGGACAGTGTAGAGGGAGCTTTACTCTGTATCTAACCCGTGCTGTACCTGCCCTGGGAGTGTTTGATGGGACAGTGTAGAGGGAGCTTTACTCTGTATCTAACCCGTGCTGTACCTGCCCTGGGAGTGTTTGATGGGACAGTGTAGAGGGAGCTTTACTCTGTATCTAACCTGTGCTGTACCTGCCCTGGGAGTATTTGATGGGACAGTGTAGAGGGAGCTTTACTCTGTATCTAACGCGTGCTGTACCTGCCCTGGGAGTATTTGATGGGACAGTGTAGAGGGAGCTTTACTCTGTATCTAACCCGCGCTGTACCTGCCCTGGGAGTATTTGATGGGACAGTGTAGAGGGAGCTTTACTCTGTATCTAACCCGTGCTGTACCTGCCCTGGGAGTGTATGATGGGACAGTGTAGAGGGAGCTTTACTCTGTATCTAACCCGCGCTGTACCTGCCCTGGGAGTATTTGATGGGACAGTGTAGAGGGAGCTTTACTCTGTATCTAACCCGTGCTGTACCTGCCCTGGGAGTGTTTGATGGGACAGTGTAGAGGGAGCTTTACTCTGTATCTAACCCGTGCTGTACCTGCCCTGGGAGTGTTTGATGGGACAGTGTAGAGGGAGCTTTACTCTGTATCTCACCCGTGCTGTACCTGCCCTGGGAGTGTTTGATGGGACAGTGTAGAGGGAGCTTTACTCTGTATCTAACCCGTGCTGTACCTGCCCTGGGAGTGTTTGATGGGACAGTGTAGAGGGAGCTTTACTCTGTATCTCACCCGTGCTGTACCTGCCCTGGGAGTGTTTGATGGGACAGTGTAGAGGGAGCTTTACTCTGTATCTAACCCGTGCTGTACCTGCCCTGGGAGTGTTTGATGGGACAGTGTAGAGGGAGCTTTACTCTGTATCTCACCCGTGCTGTACCTGCCCTGGGAGTGTTTGATGGGACTCACTGAGAGCAGCAGCGAGAGCGGCCCTGGGTGGATACTGAGTGCAGAGACCGAGGATTTAAAGAGCGGGAGAGAGAGAAAAAGTTGAAGAGTGACGTCACTAGACAGCTGGTAACTGATTCGTTGGTAAAAGTCACATAGTTTTTTTTTTCGTTTTTTTTCTTGTTCGTCAAGGGGCCGGGGTTAAAAAGCTGGTTAGAGATAAAACAGAAACTTATTGATTGGTAACTGTTAATACTATATTAAATTAGTAACTGTAATACCATATTATATTAATTTGAATTAGATGCGTCTTAGTCTTAAGTTTCTGTATTGCAGTTAATAGTCTATTAAGTGGAGGCATGACAGGGCAGCTCAGTCCCGTGGAATGTACATCTTGTGCCATGTGGGGACTCCAGGACGCTTCTTGTGTCCTGGACAACCACATGTGCAGGAAGTGTCGTCAGCTGGCTGGAGCTCGAGCTCTGGGTTTCGGAGCTTGAGCAGCAGCTGGCGTCACTGTGGTGCATCCGTGAGGCTGAGAGCTTCGTGGATAGCACGTTTCAGGATGTGGTCACCCCGTAGCTAAAGAGTGTGAAGGCAGAGAGGGAATGGGTGACTGCCAGACAGACAAGGAGGACCAGGCAGGTAGTGCAGGAGTCCCCTGAGTGCACCTCACTCTCCAACCAGTATTCCATTCTGAGTACTGGTGAGGGCGATGGTTCCTCTGGGGAGTACAGCCAGAGCAAAGTCCACAGCACCACGGGTGGCTCATCTCTACAGAGGGGGAGGAAGAAGAGTGGGAGAGCAATAGTGGTCGGGGATTCATTGGTTAGGGGAGCAGACATGACTCCAGGATGCAATGTTACCTCCCTGGTGCCAGGGTTAAAAATGTCACTGAGCGGCTGCAGAACATTCTAAGGGGCGAGGGTGAACAGCCAGAGGTCCTGGTCCATATTGGTACCAACCACATAGGTAGAAAGAGGGATGAGGTCCTGCAGGCAGATTTCAGGGAGCTAGGACAGAGATTAAAAAGCAGGACTTCAAAGGTAGTAATCTCCGGATTACTCCCGGTGACACGCGCGAGTGGGTATAGAAATAGGAGGATGGAGCAGATGAATGCGTGGCTGGAGAGATGGTGCAGGAGGGAGAGCTTCAGATTCCTGGGGAATTGGGACCGGTTCTGGGGGAGGTGGGACCTGTACAGGCCGGACGGGTTGCACCTCAACAGGGCCGGAACCAATATCCTTGCGGGGAGTTTTGCTCGTGCTGTTGGGGAGGGTTTAAACTAATTTGGCAGGGGGATGGGCACCAGGATGTAACTTTAGAAAGTGGAAATGAAGTGCTCAAAGGATTGGTAGAGGCAGAGAGCACTAAAGTAAGAAATTGTAAGGTATTAGGTGGGGTCAAACTAAGAGAGAATACAGGATGGTCTAAGATGGGTTTGCAGTGTGTGTATGTGAACGCACGAAGCGTAGTAAACAAGGTAAGTGAGCTGCAGGTGCAAATAGCCACATGGGAATATGATGTTGTGGCAATAACTGAGACCTGGCCCAAAAAAGGCAGGATTGGGTATTAAATATTCCTGGTTATAAAGTGTTCAGGAAAGATAGGGAAGGAAAGATCGGAGGTGGTGTGGCAGTATTGGTCAAGGAGAATGTTACAGTGCTGGAGGGAGAGGATGTCCTGGAGGGGTCAAGGACAGAATCTGTATGAGAAGTCGCACAAGTAATTTTAAATAAATCTGTTGGACTATAACCTGGTGTTGTGCGACTTCTCATTTTTGTCCACCCCAGTCCAACGCCGGCATCTCCACATCAGAATCTATATGGTTAGAGTTAAGAAATAATAGAGGTGCCATTACACTACTAGGTGTATTCTATAGACCACCAAATAGTGGGAAAGATATGGAGGAGCAAATTTGCAGAGAAATTACAGAGAGGTGCAAGAACTATAGAGTAGTAATAATGGGGGACTTCAACTATCCTAATATAGACTGGGATAGTATTAGTGTAAAGGGCAGAGAAGGGAAAGAATTTCTGAAGTGTGTTCAGGAGAACTTTCTTGATCAGTACGTTTCTGGCCCAATGAGGGAGAAGGCATTGCTGGATCTGGTTCTGGGGAATGAGGTAGGTCAAGTGAAGCAAGTGTCAGTAGGCGAACATTGAGGGAACAGTGATCATAGTATCATAAGAATGAGAAGTCGCACAACACCAGGTTATAGTCCAACATTTTTATTTGAAATTACGAGCTTTCGGAGCGCTGCTCCTTCATCAGGTAAAGTGAGGGAATACAATTCAGATACAAAGCATATATAGACAGAGAATAATATGTTTTTGACTGCCCTCCATCACACCACCTCAGCAGAGATACAATCAGTCAGGAAGGCATTACATCAAAGACACAGCAGAATACAGCTAAGACAATGAGGTGGGGTCACAGGGGGTCCAACGTGTCAAATGCTGCAGTCTGCAGTTAAGCTTTTTACTTTTTTTTTAAACTGGAAATCACATCTGTGAACAAGCCAACGACGACTCGAGTCTGGATGACTCTACGTCCTGTAGCGTGACATGAAACCAAGATCCCGGTTGAGGCCGTCCTCATGGGTGCGGAACTTGGCTATCAGTTTCTGCTCGATGATTTTGCATTGTCGTGTGTCTCTAAGGCCGCCTTGGAGAACGCTTACCCGCAGATCCGAGGCTGAATGTCCTTGACTGCTGAAGTGTTCCCCGACTGGGAGGTAACAATCCTGCCTGGTGATTGTTGCGCGGTGTCCGTTCATACGTTGTCTCAGTGTCTGCATGGTCTCGCCAATGTACCATGCTGCGGTGCATTCTTTCCTGCAACGTATGAGGTAGACAACGTTGGCCGAGTCACATGAGTGTGTACCATGTACCTGGTGGGTAGTGTCCTCACGTGTGATGATGGTATCTGTGTTGATGATCTGGCATGTCTTGCAGAGGTTGCCGTGGCAGGGTTGTGTGGTGTCGTGGTCGCTGTTCTCCTGACAGCTGGGTAATTTGCTGCGAACAATGGTACTTTTGAGGTTAGGCGGCTGATTGAAGGCGAGTAGTGGAGGCGTGGGGATGGCCTTAGCAAGGTGTTCGTCGTCATCGATGACATGTTGAAGGCTGCGAAGAACATGGCGTAGTTTCTCCGCTCTGGGGAAGTACTGGACGACGTAGGGTACTCTGTTGGTTGTGTCCCGTGTTCGCCTTCTGAGGAGGTCTATGCGATTTTTCGCTGTGGCCCGTCGGAACTGTCGATCGACGAGTCGAGCATCATATCCCGTTCTTACGAGGGTGTCTTTCAGCGTCCGTAGGTGTCCATCTCATTGTCTTAGCTGTATTCTGCTGTGTCTTTGATGTAATGCCTTCCTGACTGATTGTATCTCTGCAAACACATTGTTCTCTGTCTATATATGCTTTGTAACTGATTTGTATTCCCTCACTGTACCTGACGAAGGAGCAGTGCTCCGAAAGCTCGTAATTTCAAATAAAACTGTTGGACTATAACCTGGTGTTGTGCGACTTCTCATTTTTGTCCACCCCAGTCCAACACCGGCATCTCCGCATCATAGTATCATAAGGTTTAGATTAGCTATGGAATAGGACAGGGAGCAATCTAGAGTAAAAATGTTAAACTGGGGGAAGGCCAATTTCAGTGGGATGAGGACGAATCTGGCCCGGGTAAACTGGAATCAAAGATTGGCAGGCAAAACCGTAATGGAACAATGGGCTGCCTTTTAAAGAGGAAATAGTTCAGGTACAGTTGAGGTACATTCCCACTCGGGGGAAAGGCAGGGTAACTAAAGTCAGGGCTCCCTGGATGATGAAACAGATAGAGCATATGATGAAGCAGAAAAAGAGTGCGTATGACAGATATCAGGTTGAGAATACATCTGAGAATCAGGCTATATATAGAAAGGTCAGAGGAGAAGTGAAAAAGTAAATAAGAGGGGCAAAGAGAGGGTATGAGAATAGAATGGCAGCCAACATAAAAGGTAATCCAAAAGTCTTCTATAGGCATATAAATAGTAAAAGGGTAGTGAGAGGAGGGGTGGGGCCAATTAGGGACCAAAAAGGAGACCTATGCATGGAGGCAGATGGCGTGGCTGAGGTACTGAACGCGTACTTTGCATCTGTCTTCACCAAGGAAGAGGATGGTGCCATAGAAATAGTGAATGAGGAGGTAGTGGCGACACTTGATAGTATAAAAATTGATAAAGAAGAGGTATTAGAAAGGCTGGCTCTATTTAAGTAGATAAATCACCAGGAACGGATTGGATGCATCCCAGGATGCTGAAGGAATTGAGGGATAAAATCGCAGAGGTACTGGCCATAATATTCCAATCCTCCTTAGATACAGGGGTGGTGCCAGAGGACTGGAGAATTGCAAATGTTGCACCATTGTTCAAAAAGGGTGTAAAGATAAACCCAGCAATTATAGGCCAGTCTGTTTAACCTTGATAGTGGGGAGGCTTTTAGAAACAGTAATCAGGGACAAAATCAACAGTCACTTGGATAGGGGTGGATTAATTAAGGAAAGCCAGCACGGATTTGTTAAAGGCAAATCGTGTTTAACCAACGTGATCGAGTTTTTTCATGAGGTAACAGAGAGGGTTGATGAGGGTAATGTGGTTGACATAGTGTACATGGATTTCCAAAAGGCGTTCGACAAAGTGCCACATAATAGGCTTGCCAGCAAAATTGAAGCCCATGGAATAAAAGGGACAGTGGCAGCCTGGATACAAAATTGGCTAAGTGACAGGAAACAGAGAGTAGTGGTGAACGGTTGTTTTTTGGACTGGAGGAAGGTATACAGTGGTGGTCCCCAGGGGTCCATTCTAGGACCAGTGCTTTTCTTGATATATATTAATGACTTGTACTTGGGTGTACAGGGCACAATTTCAAAATTTGCAGATGACATGAAACTTGGAAGTATAGTGAACAGTGAGGAGGAGAGTGACAGACTTCAGGAAGACATAGACAGGCTGGTGAAATGGGCGGACACGTGGCAGATGAAATTTAACACAATAAAAGTGTGAAGTGATGCATTTTGGTTGAATGAATGAGGAGAGGCAATATAAACTAAATGGTACAATCCTAAAGGGGGTGCACGAAGAGAGAGACCTGGGGGTATGTGTGAATAAATTGTTGAAGGTGGCAGGGCAGGTTGAGAAAGCAGTTAAAAAGGCTTACGGGATCCTGGGCTTCATAAATAGAGGTATAGAGTACAAAAGTGTGGAAATTATGATGAACCTGTATAAAACACTGGTTCGGCCTCAACTGCAATACTGTGTCCAATTCTGGGCATCGCATTTTATGAAGGATGTGAAGGCCTTAGAGAGGGTGCAGAAAAGATTTACGAGAATGATTCCAGGAATGAGGGACTTCAGTTACGTTGATAGACTGGAGAAGCTGGGGTTGTTCTCCTTAGAGCAGAGGAGATTTGATAGAGGTGTTCAAAATCATGAGGGGTCTGGACAGAGTAGATAGAGAGAAACTGTTCCCATTGGCAGAAGGATCGAGAACCAGAGGACACAGATTTAAGGTGATTGGCAAAAGAACCAAAGGCGACATAAGAAAAACTTTTTTAGACAGCAAGTGGTTAAGATCTGGAAAACACTGCCTGAAAGTGTGGTGGAGCCAGACTCAATCATGGCTTTCAAAAGGGAGTTGGATACGTACCTGAAGGAAAAAAAATTGCCGGGCTATGGGGAAAGTGCGGGTGAGTGGGACTAGCTGAATTGCTCTTGCAGAGAGCTGGAATGGGCTTGACGGGACGAATGGCCTCTTTCTGTGCTGTAACCATTCTATGATTCCATGATTCTGGACATTGTAGAGGGAGCTTTATTCTGTATCTAACCCGTGCTGTACCTGCCCTGGGAGTGTTTGATGGGACAGTGTAGAGGGAGCTTTACTATGTATCTAACCTGTGCTGTACCTGCCCTGGGAGTGTTTGATGGGACAGTGTAGAGGGAGCTTTACTCTGTATCTAACCCGTGCTGTACCTGCCCTGGGAGTGTTTGATGGGACAGTGTAGAGGGAGCTTTACTCTGTATCTCACCCATTGATGTACCTGCCCTGGGAGTGTTTCATGCTGTTACTGGCTGACATGGAACATGTTCTGTTGCTCACCTTGAAACACAAAGTTCATTTAAACTAACGGTTTCCCCGGTAACCTGTTGGGCAACAACTTCTCGTTTTTTAAAGAAGTGGAGTGCCTGTCATGGCGTCAGGCACTGAATGAACTGATCTCTGCTCCGGTTTATATGCAGTGTTACACCTCGCAGCCGTGATGTGGCATCGAGCAGGAGCTCGTTCCTCGAGAGTGGGAGACCGGACTGGCTGCCTCCAAATATAGAATCCTTGATTGAAGGGGGAATCTCAAATTGAATAGTGTCAGGATTATGATGCATTAAACTTTATAATCTACAAGGCTCTTCTGAAGGAATGAGAATTCAATAATGAGTGTGTGTCTCAAGTATTGAGTGTACAGGAAATTATGAGAATCTAATTACTAATGTTTGATCCCACAAGACCATTGTGTCTCAGTAACTACTGGGCCTTTGTTTTTGTACAGTCGCCCCTGGTCATTTATTTGGAGCTCACTGCTACAAGATGGCAATATTCTGGGCGGTTTGTCGAGATCCTAAGGTTGGGTCAGGATTACTGGTTCCACTGATGAAGGGTTCGCTGTTTTCACATGTAATGCTGTGGTTAACGTACAATGTCTGCTGCAACGTGTAATCGAAGCCGATTCTAGTTGCATCTGGAGAGTTTGTGCAGTTTGATGGTGATGTCTCCCGACTTGTACTCGAGTGTTTGGTTGTGCACCTCCGTATTCTCTCTGCTTTGTTGATTGCTCTTCTGTGGTGATCGCACAAGCCGAGTGTCGAGGAAACCAAAACCCCTTGATCTCTTTGTTGTTCCATGTACTGTGCGTGTTGCCCACTTTTTTCTTTCACTGTGTAGTACCTCACACATGTTAAACTGCATCTGCCAGCAATCTGCCCACTTGCGTACTTTTTTCGAACTCACTTGTAGTCCCTGAGCTGCCCCTTGCCATTCAGTTGCTACTCCTAGTTTGGGATTGTCTGCGGATTTGATCAGTTCGCATTGAGCTTCTGAATCCAAGTTGCTAACGGAAATTGTAAACAGTTGGTGTCCCGACACCGCTCAGCACGTGTCTCCACCCTGACAGCGGAACAGGAGGAGGCCATTCAGCCCCTCGAGCCTGTTCCGCCTTTCAGTTAAATCATGGCTGATCTGTATCTTAACTTCTTTTAGCCGCCATTGCTCCATATCCCTCGACACCCTCGCGCACCAAAAATATATTAATCTCAGTCTTAGACGTTTCAATTGATGCACAGCCTTTAGGGGGAGAGTTCCAGATTTCCACTGCCCTTTGTGTGAAAAGTGCTTCCTGACATCACCCCTGAATGGCCTGGCTCTAATTTTAAGGTTATGCCCCCTTGTTCTGGACTCCCCCCACCAGAGGAAATAGTTTCTCTCTCTCTACCCTATCGAATTCCTTTATCATTTTAAACACCTTAATTAGATCACCCCTCAACCTTCTAAACTCAAGGGAATACAAGCCTTCATGACTCCTTTAACACCTGGGATCCAACCTGGAGTCTTCTGTGTTGGTGCGACCGTTCCCACTGCTCCATTTACCAGCTCTGACATCCTTTACGCAGTGTACACGCACTGGGAATGGCACACATTTTATTAAGAGTGACGGCAAAGGGAATCAACACCCTGATCTCCTTCTAGTCCACATTTACCCTCAAAATACCAGCCCTTCCCGTCCCGTGTCCCTCTGTACTCACATGTGTTTAGTGATGTTGCCTGCGATTGTCGGAGTGTTTATGTTTAGATGTGTTGTATGAAGGCATGGAGCGGGGGTGAAACAGCAGGTGCCAGTATGGAACGAGCATGAATCTGAAAGCATGCTGATCCACACACACACAAGAACAGAACATAAGAACAAGGAGCAGGAGTCGGCCATTCGGCCCCTCGAGCCTGCTCCGCCATTCAATAAGATCATGGCTGATCATTGACCTCAACTCCACTTTCCCGCCCGATCCCCATATCGCTTGATTCACCTAGAGTCCAAAAATCTATCGATCTCAGCCTTGAATATACTCAAAGACTCAGCATTCACAGCCCTCTGGGGCAGAGAATTCCAAAGATTCACAACCCTCTGAGTGAAGAAATTCCTCCTCATCTCAGTCTTAAATGGCCGACCCCTTATCCTGAGACTGTGACCCCTGGTTCTAGACTCTCCAGCCAGGGGAAACAACCTCTCAGCATCTACCCTGTCAATCCCCTTCAGAATCTTATGTTTCAATGAGATCACCTCTCATTCTAAACTCCAGAGAGTATCGGCCCAATCTGCTCAATCTTTCCTCATAGGACAGCCCTCTCATCCCAGGAATCAGTCTAGTCAGTCCATCTCCAGAGACCCCAGCAAGCTGATTGCTACAGGATGAGCTTCTAGTCATAGTGTGCATGAGCACACCAACATTTCCTAATTATGGAGCTAAGTGATTAACGTCTCAAATCGCTCCGTGTAGATTGGGATTCTGCTTTTTTTTAAATTTGTTTATGGGATGCGGGCGTCGCTGGTAAGGCCGGCATTTATTGCCCATCCCTAATTGCCCTTGCGAAGGTGGTGGTGAGCCGCCTACTTGAACCGCTGCAGTCCGTGTGGTGAAGGTACTCCCACAGTGCTGTTAGGGAGGGAGTTCCAGGATTTTGACCCAGCGACGATGAAGGAACGGCGATATACTTCTAAGTCAGGATGGTATGTGACTTGGAGGGGAACTTGGAGGTGGTGGTGTTCCCATGCGCCTGCTGCCCTTGTCCTTCTAGGTGGAGGAGGTCGCGGGTTTGGGAGGTGCTGCCGAAGAAGCCTTGGCGAGTTGCTGCAGTGCATCTTGTAGATGGTACACACTGCAGCCACGGTATGCCGGTGGTGGAGGGAGTGAATGTTTAAGGTGGTGGATGGGGTGCCAATCAAGCGGGCTGCTTTGTCCTGGATGGTGTCGAGCTTCTTGAGTGTTGTTGGAGCTGCACTCATCTAGGCAAGTGGAGAGTATTCCATCACACTCCTTACTTGTGCCTTGTAGATGGTGGAAAGGCTTCAGGGAGTCAGGAGGTGAGACACTCGCCGCAGAATACCTAGCCTCTGACCTGCTCTTGTTGCCACAGCATTTATGTGGCTGGTCCAGTTAAGTTTCTTGTCAATGGTGACCCCCAGGATGTTGATGGTAGGGGATTCGCCAATGGTAATGCCGTTGAATGTGAAGGGGCAATGGTTAGACTCACGCTTGTTGGAGATAGTCGTTGCCCGGCACTTTGTGGCGCGAATGTTACCTGCCACTTACCAGCCCAAGCCTGAGCGTCGTCCAGGTCTTGTTGCATGCGGGCATGGACTGCTTCATTATCCAAACGATTCGGGAACTGTCCTCAGTGAGTGACTGACGGGCCGATGGCGTGTTTTAATAATGACTTGTGTTTAAAAGAGCTTTCTACATCTCCCTTAAATCTCAAAGGTCGTTGTGTGCAATGGATGTCTTGGAAACCCGGCGACTGTTGTAGAGAAACACAGCAACAATTTTGTGCACAGCAAGAGCCCACAAACAGTAATGAAATGAATGGCCAGTTAATCTGCTTTTTTGCGGCGCTCCCTCAGTACTGCCCCTCCGACAGTGCAGCGCTCCCTCAGTACTGGCCCTCCGACAGTGCAGGGCTCCCTCAGTACTGCCCCTCCGACAGTGCAGGGCTCCCTCAGTACTACCCCTCCGACAGTGCGGCACTCCCTCAGTACTGCCCCCCCGACAGTGCAGGGCTCCCTCAGTACTGCCCCTCCGACAGTGCAGGGCTCCCTCAGTACTGCCCCTCCGACAGTGCAGCGCTCCCTCAGTACTGCCCCTCCGACTGTGCGGCACTCCCTCAGTACTGCCCCCCCGACAGTGCAGGGCTCCCTCAGTACTGCCCCTCCGACAGTGCAGCGCTCCCTCAGTACTGCCCCTCCGACAGTGCAGCGCTCCCTCAGTACCGCCCCTCCGACTGTGCGGCGCTCCCTCAGTACTGCCCCTCCGACAGTGCAGCACTCCCTCAGTACTGCCCCTCCGACAGTGCAGCACTCCCTCAGTATTGCCCCTCCGACAGTGCAGCGCTCCCTCAGTACTGCCCCTCCGACAGTGCGGCGCTCCCTCAGTACTGCCCCTCCGACAGTGCGGCGCTCCCTCAGTACTGCCCCTCCGACAGTGCAGGGCTCCCTCAGTACTGGCCCTCCGACAGTGCAGCGCTCCCTCAGTACTGCCCCTCCGACAGTGCAACGCTCCCTCAGTACTGCCCCTCTGACAGTGCAGCGCTCACTCAGTACTGCCCCTCTGACAGTGCAGCGCTCCCTCAGTACTGCCCCTCCGACAGTGCAGCGCTCCCTCAGTACTGCCCCTCCGACAGTGCAGGGCTCCCTCAGTACTGGCCCTCCGACAGTGCAGGGCTCCCTCAGTACTGGCCCTCCGACAGTGCAGCGCTCCCTCAGTACTGCCCCTCCGACAGTGCAGCGCTCCCTCAGTACTGCCCCTCTGACAGTGCAGCCCTCCCTCAGTACTGCCCCTCTGACAGTGCAGCCCTCCCTCAGTACTGCCCCTCTGACAGTGCAGCGCTCCCTCAGTACTCCCCCTCCGACAGTGCAGCGCTCCCTCAGTACTGCCCCTCCGACAGTGCAGCGCTCCCTCAGTACTGCCTCTCCGACAGTGCAGCGCTCCCTCAGTACTGCCCCTCCGACAGTGCAGCGCTCCCTCAGTACTGCCCCTCCGACAGTGCAGCGCTCCCTCAGTACTGCCCCTCCGACAGTGCAGCGCTCCCTCAGTACTGCCCCTCCGACAGTGCAGCGCTCCCTCAGTACTGCCCCTCCGACAGTGCAGCGCTCCCTCAGTACTGCCCCTCCGACAGTGCAGCGCTCCCTCAGTACTGCCCCTCCGACAGTGCAGCGCTCCATCAGTACTGCCCCTCCGACAGTGCAGCGCTCCCTCAGTACTGCACTGCGACTGTCAGCCTAGATTTTTGTGCTCAAGTCTTTGGAATGGGACTTGACTGTAAGACCTTCAGAGGCGAGAGTGCTGCCACTGAGTCACGGCTGACACAGCGCACAAGTCCATGTCCACCCTCTCACCTGTTGCCTGTACCAAGCCTTTCAGCCTCTGTTGTCCACAGCACTGCGACTGTTAATAACGGGTACGGTAGTGCAGTTTTTATGTTACTGAACTAGTCATTCAGAAAACATGAGTTCTCATCGCACCGGGGCAGTTTGAGAATTTGAATTCAGTTTTAAAAATGTGTAATTAAAAATCTGGTGTCAGTAAAAGCGACCGTGAAGCTGTTGGATTGGCGTAAAAACCAAACTGGTTCACTAATGTCCTTTAGGGAAGGTAACCTGTCGCCCTTACCTGGTCTGGCCTACATGTGACTCCAGCCCCAAACCAAGGTGGAATCGAGGGAGGCAGTGGGAGCAGTTCTTGCTGATTCATTTAAATGCAAATTTGATAGATTTCTTTCAGAAAATAGTATTTCGGGATACATATGAGCAATGTGAGACATGATGTGTGGGGAGTGTCAGCGTGCTCGGGAGGAAGAGGAGACTTTGGACCTCTGATTCCCAAAGCTCTCCCCCACTGGGGGTTTTCCTTGCCTCATGTCTGGGTCTGTTGTAGACTCATTGATAGAGATTGATCGCTGTGATTAGTCAACAACTCCATTATAATTGGATCATGGGGATCCCAGGATGGGAGAAGGTGGACTAGATGGACCTCAGTCTGTTTTTCGTCCAGCGATTTCTCTGTTTCTAAGCAAGTTGAGCTTCTCTGACCCGAATAAGTTCCAGGGAGGTTGTCTCTCTTGTTGACATACCCAAGGTTTATGAATCTCCAGACGCGTGGAACTCTTTGGCAGGTTAGGCCTTAACGAGTTCATACAACATTCTGTGTAGCAGCTGGAAGAGGCACGACTCGTTTAAAATAACCACGTTCATTCCGAGGCCAACATGTTCCAACAGCATTCTCTCGCCAATAAGGGAACAAGCAGCAGTTTCTAACCTTGCATGTTTTTATAAAAATATCTCTCAGTTTGCGAAATCCTGTGGTGAAATTTGGTCTCTGAGATGGCTGCAGTGAAAGGGGACTTGGAGTGACGGGCCAGATAGATTCAGATGGTTTTCGATTAAGGCTGGATTCCTGGACTCTTCCAATAAATGACCGCTCAGTGAGTTTAGCCAGCGAGTTGCTTGCATTTATATAGCGCCTTTAACTAGAAAAACATCCCAAGGCACTTCACAGACACGCAATCGGAGGAAAATGGACTCTGAGCTAAAGAAGGAGATATTTGGAGGGTTGACTAAATGCTTGAACAAAGAGGTGGTTCTTAATCTTTGGAATTCTCTGCCCCAGAGGGCTGTGGATGCTGAGTCTTTGAGTATATTCAAGGCTGAGATCGATAGATTTTTGAACTCGAGGGGAATCGAGGGATATGGGAATCGGGCGGGAAAGTGGAGTTGAGGTAGAAGATCAGCCATGATCTTAATTGAATGGCGGAGCAGGCTCGAGGGGCCGTATGGCCGACTCCTGCTCCTAATTCCTATGTTTTGAAGGAGGCTTTAAAAGGGGGAGAGGACGATGGAGAGGGTTAGGTAAGGATTGATTTTTCTATTATTCATTCTCTGGATGTGGGTGTCATGGGAAAGTCCAGCATTTATTGTCCATCCCTAGCAACGTTCCCCCTAATTTTAAATTTGGGTGCGCGGTCCCTTTAACCGGCTGGGCGCCCCATTCAATGTTTCGCGCATGCACAACGTTTTACATTGGAAAACCCCGGGACCGGCAGACGGCCGCGCAGCTTAGAGGGAACGTTAATCCCTCATTGCCCTGAGAAGGCGGAGGTGGACCTTCTTTATACAACTGAGTGTCTCGCTCGGCCACTTCACAGGGCAGTTAAGAATCAACCATGTTGGTGCGGGACTGGAATCACATATAGGCCCAGACCGGGTAAGGACGGCAGGTCTTTTCCTTTTAAAGGACATTATTGAACCAGTTGGGCTTTTACGAACTCCCTACCTGACATTATTGTGGGAACACCTTCATCACATGGGACTGTGAGAATGCTCACCACCACCTTCTCGGGGCAATTAGGGATGGGCAATAAATGCCGGCCTTGCCAGCGACGCCCGCATCTCAAAATCGATTATAATTTTTTGTTTAAAAACCTGGACGGTGAGTGTCGCAAAATATTGCACACACGTGGCCCTTCCAGCAGAGAGTTGGTTTATAGTCTGAGTCAGATGGGTTTAAGTCCCACTCCAGAGACTTGAGCACAAAAATCTAGGCTGACACTCCAGGTCAGTGCTGAGGGAGCGCTGCACTGTCGGAGGGGCAGTACTGAGGGAGCGCTGCACTGTCGGAGGGGCAGTACTGAGGGAGTGCTGCACTGTCGGAGGGGCAGTACTGAGGGAGCGCCGCACTGTCGGAGGGGCAGTACTGAGGGAGCGCCGCACTGTCGGAGGGGCAGTACTGAGGGAGCGCCGCACTGTCGGAGGGGCAGTACTGAGGGAGCGCCGCACTGTCGGAGGGGCAGTACTGAGGGAGCGCCGCACTGTCGGAGGGGCAGTACTGAGGGAGCGCCGCACTGTCGGAGGGGCAGTACTGAGGGAGCGCCGCACTGTCAGAGGGGCAGTACTGAGGGAGCGCCGCACTGTCGGAGGGGCAGTACTGAGGGAGTGCCGCACTGTCGGAGGTGCGATCTTTCAGATGAGACATTAAACCGAGGCCCCGTCTGCTTTCTCAGGTGGACGTAAAAGATCCCACGGCCACTATTTCGAAGAAGAGCAGGGGAGGTCTCCCTGGTGTCCTGGGCCAATATTTAATCTTCGACCAACATCACTTTAAAAAACATATACTTTGGGACGTCCTGAGGTCGTGAAAGGTGCTATATAAATGCAAGTCTTTTTCTTTTTTCTTTCCCTCCTTCCTTCCTAGAGTTGGGTGCTCCAACTGAGGCCAAATAGCTCATCATAGACAAAGGAATGGGTCTGGGGCCTTCTGGTCCTTATCATTGATTTACACACTGGGAACCTCAAGGGGGAAAAATTCAGTTGGTTTGCGCCTCCCGTTAGCGCCTTAAGAGGGCGTTAATGGGACGCAAAGCATCTAACGCCCGGCGCGGCGATGTTTGCGCCTCTCGCGAAATTGACCAGACACTTTGCAGCGGCGCTAAACACTACTGCCACGATCTCCTGCGCCGGCAGATCGTGACGTCAGTCGAGTGCGCAGCGCCCCGGACCGGATATTGAGTGGCGCCCCCTGCCTTACCGCCTGCCGCTAGCAACGACAGGTTGAGGGGAGCGTTTTGCAGTCAGGAAGGGACTGGGGGAGCGCTATTTAAAGGCGAACGCTTCCTGCCTTTTTTTGTTGGTGACATTTTTGCACCACGCATTCTGAGAGAGAGAGAGAGAGAGAGACTTCTGGAGAGATTCAACGCTGTGTGAGGGAGTTTTGGGTACTGAGCAGCACTTTGCAGGTTCATTTTGATTTGCCCTTCCTTGCATCGATTTAGAAGAGACTGTGGGGGCTGCACTCTGAGCTCTTTCCCTGGTACTCGCCATTGTTCTTTCCAGCAGATTTGATGTACAGGTCTCTCCAGGCCGAGATTCAAAGCTGCAATGAGCAGGATGTGGATGGAAAGCAAGATTAACCATCCCCTTTAAGAACTGGCCGGCACCATTGTGTGTGTGTTCCATTGCTGACTGACATCACATGAACTTCGCCAGCGCTCTGAGTTAGCGCCTCGCTCCTCGGCCTTTGCGCCTTAAGACAGGTGTGAAGAGCCTGATTTAGCGCTCCAATCACCTCCAGCACCTTTAACGTAGTAAAACGTCCTCTATTTATAAAGCCCAGGATCCCATATGCTTTGTTAACTTGTCCTGCCACCTTCAAAGATTTGTGCACAAGTACTCCCAGGTCTCTCTGTTCTTGCACCCCCTTTAAAATTGTACCATTTAGTTTATATTGTCTCTCCTCATTCTTCCTACCAAAATGTACCACCTCACACTTCTCTGCATTGAATTTCATCTGCCACGTGTCTGCCTATTCCACCAGCCTGTCTATGTCCTACTGAAGTCTATCACTATCCTCCTCACTGTTCACTATACTTCCAAGTTTCGTGTCAGCTGCAACTTTTGAAATTGTGTCCTGTACCCCCAAGTCCAAGTCATTAATATATATCAAAACAGCAGTGGTCCTAGTACTGAACCTTGGGGAACACCACTGTATACCCACCTCCAGTCCGAAAAACAACCGTTCACCACTACTTTCTGTTTCCTGTCACTTAGCCAATTCCGTATCCATGCTGCCACTGTCCCTTTTATTCCATGGACTTCAACTTTGCTGGCAAGCCTATTATGTGGCACTTTATCAAACACCTTTTGGAAGTCCATGTACACCACGTCAACTGCATTGCCCTCATCCACCCTCTGTTACCTCATCAAAAAACTCAATCTAGCCAGTCAAACACGTGCTGGCTCTCTCTTATTAGTCCATACTTTCCAAGTGGCTGTTAATTTTCTCCCGGATTATTGTTTCTAAAAGCTTCCCCACCACCGACGTTAAACTGACTGGCCTGTAATTGCCAAGTTTATCCTTCTCCCCTTTTTTGAACCAGGGTGTAACATTTGCAATCCTCCAGTCCTCTGGCACCACCCCCGTATCTAAGGAGGATTGGAAGACTGTGGCCAGCACCTCCGCAGTTTCTACTCTTACTTCCCTCAGGATGCATCCCATCTGGACCGGGTGATTACCCACTTTAATTACCGCCAGCCTGTCTAGTGCGTCCTCTTTATCTATTTTTATCTCATATAGTATCCCAGCAACCTCCTCATTTACCATAGCTTTGGCAAAGTCCTCTTCCTTGGTAAACACCGATGCAAAGTACTCATTTAGTACCTCAGCCATGCTTTCTGCCTCCACCAATAGATCTCCATTTTGGTCCCTAATCGGCCCCATCACTCCTCTGACAATCGTTTTACTGTTAATATGTCTATAGAAGACCTTTGGATTCCCTTTTAAGTTAGCCGCCAATCTATTCTCGTACTGTCTCTTTGCCTCTCTTATTTCCTTTTTCACTTTTCCTCTGTACGTTTTATATTCAGCTTGAGATAAAACACTAGTTCGGCCCCAGCTGGAGTATTGTGTCCAATTCTGGGCACCGCACTTTAGGAAGGATGTGAAGGCCTTAGAGAGGGTGCAGAAAAGATTTATGAGAATGATTCCAGGGATGAGGAATTACAGTTATGTGGATAGACTGGAGAAGCTGGGGTTGTTCTCCTTAGAGCAGAGAAGGTTAAGAGGAGATTTGCTAGAGGTGTTCAAAATCATGAAGGGTTTTGATGGAGTAAATAAAGAGAAACTGTTTCCAATGGCTGAAGGGTCGATAACCAGAGAACACAGATTTAAGGTGATTCACAAAAGAACCAGAGGAGACATGAGGAAAAACTTTTTTACACAGAGAGTGGTTAGGATTTGGAATGCGCTGCCTGATAGGGTGGTGGATACAAAGTCAATAGTAGCCTTCAAAAGGGAATTGGATAAATACTTGAAGGAGAAAAAATTGCAGGGATATGGGGAAAGAGCGGGGGAGTGGGACTAACTGGATCGCTCTTCGAAAGAGCCGGCGCAGAGTCGATGGGCTGAATGGCCTCCTTCTGTGCTGTGCTATTCTATGATTCCACTTTCGTGCATAATGGGGACTACATTTGAAAAGTAAGTCATTGTTTGTGACGCACTTTGGGGGGGCCTGATGTTGTGAAGAGGTCCCCTCCCCTGAAAGCCTTCCACCTCTCCTGCGAGCCGAATCCTTTGACCAAGCTTTTGATCGCCTCTCCAACCCTCTCTCCGTACCGTTACTGAGCGCCGGCTGGCTGTATATCATCGGTGATTCACCGCGGGACAGTTTGTTAAACTAAAGGCGCTTTGTAAATACAAATTCTGTCAATGGTCTTTGCACGTGAAGGCATCGAACGTTCACTTTGAGAGATCAATTAACTGAGGTGGGATTTGGGCTTGTTTGAACATTTCTTTCACAAGTAAACTAAGACAGGCTTGCATTCATCTTGCATCTATTCAGGTCTCTCCAAAATAGCCCCCAGTTATTCGTGTATAACCAGGTACTCTGAAGTGTGATGGTTTAGTGGCTAAAAATGAAACCTGCAGCTTACCTAGGCACCGTTCCAAACTCTCAGTATTTTTTCCAAAGTACTGGGAGCATCAGCCTAGGTTATGCATTGAAGTCCTGGAGTGAGTTTTAAACCCACGGGCAGGCATTTAGACTTTCTCTGTACTGAGACTAATGGACAGCGAGTTGTTGGCATGGTGACCTCCTCAAATGAAGAGGTTGTGCTGTGTAGGGAAGGTGAAAGCTGGCTTTCGGTGAGGCGAATGTGAATGTTTTAGCAGCTGCGGAGCTGGAAGACTGACGATCAGGCATGTTTTCGATGTCTCGTGTTACACGGCAGCAGAAGATGTGTGTTTTTTTTTGAAGGGCCACTCTCCATTTAACTTTCTCCTGAGTGCCGTCCTTCCATTGCTGCAGAGAGTGTCTTCTCGCATCTCCCACTGCCTTCGCCCCACCATCGGTGGCTGTGCCTTCAGCTGTCTCGGCCCTAAGCTCTGCAGATCCCAGCGCCTCTCTCTCTCCTCCTTTAAGACCCTGCTTAAAAACCGCGTCTTTGACCAAACCTTTGGTCACCGGTCCTCATGTCTCCTTCTGAGGCTCCGGTGTGAGTTTTTGTCTGATTACGCTCCTGTGAAGCGCCTTGGGACGTTTTACTACGTTAAAGGCGCTATGTAAATGCACGTCGTTGTTGTGTGCCTAATTCATCTCTGTTCCCAAAACAACTGCTGGAGGCGAGGAATCCACGAGGGACCCTGCTCTTGATCCTGATCCCCATCCAGTGGCCTGTTTTGGAACACGCGGGTGTGAGGAATGTACGAGGGCTGGGCTGTGAGGACCAATGTAGTTGAATGTCGTGCCGGCACTCACTGTTTGTTTAAGTTCACACATTGCCATCGGGAACAGGAGTGTAGCGGTTCTGTTACTGGACAAGTAACCCAGGGAACGTGAGTTCAAATCCCACCGTGGCAGTTTGAGAGTTTGAATTCAGTTTAAAGAAATAAATCTGGAAATAAAAAATCTGGTGTCAGTAAGAGTGACCGTGAAGCTGTCGGATTGTCGTAAAAACCCAACTGGTTCACTAATGTCCTTTAGGAAAGGAAACCTGCCGGTCTGGGCCTATAGGTGACTCCAGTCCCACACCAACATGGTTGACTCTTAACTGCCCTCTTGAAGTGGCCTAGGAAGCCCCCTGTTGAATCATAGAATCATAGAAGATAGGAGCAGGAGTAGGCCATTCGGCCCCTCGAGCCTGTTCCGCTATTCAATGCGATCATGGCTGATCATCCAAATTCGGTACCCTGTCCCTGCTTTCTCCCCATATCCCTTGATCCCTTTAGCCTTAAGAAATATATCTAACTCCTTCTTGAATATATGTAATGTATTGGCCTCAACTGCCTTGTGTGGTAGAGAATTCCACAGGTTCACCACTCTCTGGGTGAAGAAATTCCTCCTCATCTCAGTCCTAAATGGCTTACCCCTTATCCTTAGACTGTGACCCCTGGTTCTGGACTCACCCGCCATCGGGAACATCCTTCCTGCATCTAGTCTGTCTATTCCTGTTAGAATTTTATAAGTTTCAATGAGATCCCCTCTCATTCTTCTAAACTCTAGCGAATATAAGCCTAATCGACCCAATCTCTCTTCATACGTCATTCCTGCCATCCCAGGTATCAGTCTGGTGAATCTTCGCTGCACTCCCTCCATGGCAAGAACATCCTTCCTCAGATAAGGCGACCAAAACTGCACACAATACTCAAGGTGTGGTCTCACCAAGGCCCTGTACAACTGCAGCAAGACATCCTTGCTCCTGTACTCGAATCCTCTCGCTATGAAGGCCAACATACCATTTGCCTTCTTAACCGCCTGCTGCACCTGCATGCTTACCTTCAGCAACTGGTGCACAAGGACACCCAGGTCTCGTTGCACTTCCCCTTTTCCCAATCTATTGCCGTTCAGATAATAATCTGCCTTCCTGTTTTTGCCACCAAAGTGGATAACCTCGCATTTATCCACATTATACTGCATCTGCCATGCATCTGTCCAATCACCCAACCTGTCCAAATCATACTGGAGTTTCTCTGCATCCTCCTCACTGCACACACGCCCACCCAGCTTTGTGTCGTCTGCAAACGTGGAGATATTACATCTAGTTCCCTCGTCTAGATCATTAATATATATTGTGAATAGCTGGGGTCCTAGCACCGATCCCTGCAGTACCCCACTAGTCACTGCCAGCCACTCGGAAAAAGACCCATTTATTCCAACTCTTTGCTTCCTGTCTGTCAACCAGTTCTCCATCCAAGTCAGTACCTTACCCCCAATCCCATGTGCTTTAACTTTACACGCTAATCTCTTATGCGGGACCTTATCGAAAGCCTTCTGAAAGTCCACATACACCACATCCACTGGTTCTCCCTTATCTATTCTACCAAAGTGAGAAGTCGCACAACACCAGGTTATAGTCCAACAGTTTTATTTGAAATCACAAGCTTTCGGAGCGCTGCTCCTTCGTCAGGTGAAGTAAAGGAATACGAATCGACAAAGCATATATAGACAGAGAACAATGCATGTGTAGCGTACAATGGCAGACGACTACAGTTAATCCTCCTGACTGCCTTTTATCACACCTCGGCAGAGAAACAATTAGGTCAGCCAGGAAGGCACCACATCAAAGACATAGCAAGATACAACTGAGACAATGAGGTGGGGTTACAGGGGGTCTAATGTGTCAAATGCTGCAGTCTGTATGGAAAACGATAAACTTTAAAATTTTTACTTTTTTTTTACTGGAAATCACATTTGTGAACAAGCCAACGACGACTCGAGTCTGGATGACTCTACGTCATGTATCGTGACATGAACCCTAGATCCTGGTTGAGGCCGTCCTCATGAGTGCGGAACTACACAGACTACGCTGAGAGACTCTGCCGTCGTACCTCTCGCACACTCCTCAACCATCTCGTACACCAGCTCTACAGCAAACGCCGCAACCTCGAAACCAAGATAGAGTCCATGCTCTCAGCCTGTGCTCAGGACACAGCAGACCAGCTACGAGACACCGCCAAACAGACGAGGCAATGGAACTACGCTGCCTACATACGCATCAAGAACAGGAAGCTTGAGAAACTCGGCCTCACCACCAGCAGCAACCAAGACTCCCCCGGTACCATGGTTGCAACCACAGGGAAGTCCATCGTCAACTTGTCCGACCACACCCTTCAACCAGACGAAATCAAAGTTCTCGCCCTAGGGCTCAAGTTCTGCCCCACCACCAAAATGGACCCCATCGGTCTCGCGGCAGACACAGAGGAATTCATCAGGAGAATGAGGCTCCGGGAATACTTCCACAAATCCCAAGATGTCAGCAACAAACCCAATGAGACAATCAATGATCCGGAACAGCAGACAGAGGGACTCGCAGTGCAGCAACCGAAGAAAAAAGAGTCAAATTGGACCCCTCCGGAGGGTCGCTGCCCTAAGCTTGACATGTATGCTCAAGCTGCCAGGAGATGCATCAACGCCAGATTCATCAGCCGCACTCACAAGACAGTCCAGAATGTCACCCGAGCACAACGCAACGCCATCCACGCTCTCAAGACCAACCGCAACATCGTCATCAAACCAGCGGACAAAGGAGGAGCCATCGTCATACAGAACAGAATGGACTATTGCAAAGAAGCATACCGACAACTGGACAACCTGGAACACTACAGAAAGTTACCCGCAGATCCGACCAAAGAACACACCCGCCAACTCAATAGACTGATCAAGACTTTCGATCCAGACCTTCAAAGCATCCTACGCGCTCTCATCCCACGTACTCCCTGCGTGGGAGACTTCTACTGCCTCCCAAAGATACACAAAGCCAACACACCTGGACGTCCTATCGTATCAGGCAACGGAACCCTGTGTGAGAACCTCTCTGGATACGTCGAGGGCATCCTGAAACCCATCGTACAGGGAACCCCCAGCTTCTGCCGCGACACCACAGACTTCTTACAGAAACTCAGCACCCACGGACCAGTTGAACCAGGAACACTCCTCGCCACGATGGATGTATCGGCACTCTACACCAGTATCCCCCACGATGACGGCATCGCTGCAACAGCCTCAGTACTCAACACCAACAACAGCCAATCTCCAGACGCCATCCTACAACTCATCCGCTTCATCCTTGACCACAATGTCTTCACCTTCGCCAACCATTTTTTTACCCAAACTCACGGAACAGCCATGGGGACCAAATTCACACCCCAATACACCAACATCTTCATGCACAAGTTCGAGCAAGACTTCTTCGCTGCACAGGACCTCCAGCCAACGCTGTACACCAGATACATCGACGACATTTTCTTCCTTTGGACCCACGGCGAAGGATCACTGAAAAGACTACACGATAACATCAACAAGTTCCATCCCACCATCAAACTCACCATGGACTTCTCCTCAGAATCGGTTTCATTCCTGGACACACGAATCTCCATCAAAGACGGACACCTCAGCACTTCACTCTACCGCAAGCCCACGGGCAACCTCACGATGCTCCACTTCTCCAGCTTCCACCCTAACCACGTTAAAGAAGCCATCCCCTATGGACAAGCCCTGTGAATACACAGGGTCTGCTCAGACGAGGAGGAACGCGATGGACACCTACGGACGCTGAAAAACGCCCTCGTAAGAACGGGATATGACGCTCGACTCATCGATCGACAGTTCCGACGGGCCACAGCAAAAAATCGCATAGACCTCCTCAGAAGGCAAACACGGGACACAACCAACAGGGTACCCTACGTCGTCCAGTACTTCCCCGGAGCGGAGAAACTACGCCATGTTCTTCGCAGCCTTCAACATGTCATCGATGACGACGAACACCTCGCTAAGGCCATCTCCACGCCTCCACTACTTGCCTTCAAACAGCCGCCTAACCTCAGAAGTACCATCGTTCGCAGCAAATTACCCAGCTTTCAGGATAACAGCGACCACGACACCACACAACCCTGCCACGGCAACCTCTGCAAGACATGCCAGATCATCAACACAGATACCATCATCGCACGTGAGGACACTACCCACCAGGTACATGGTACATACTCATGTGA
Source organism: Squalus acanthias (assembly GCA_030390025.1). Taxonomy (NCBI): domain Eukaryota; kingdom Metazoa; phylum Chordata; class Chondrichthyes; order Squaliformes; family Squalidae; genus Squalus; species Squalus acanthias. The sequence continues at coordinate 731,385 of CM059429.1, read as the reverse complement.
CTCGGCCAACGTTGTCTACCTCATACGTTGCAGGAAAGGATGCCCCAGAGCATGGTACATCGGCGAGACCATACAGACACTGAGACAACGTATGAACGGACACCGCGCAACAATCGCCAGGCAGGAGTGTTCCCTCCCAGTCGGGGAACACTTCAGCAGTCAAGGACATTCAGCCTCGGATCTGCGGGTAAGCGTACTCCAAGGCGGCCTTAGAGACACACGACAACGCAAAATCATCGAGCAGAAACTGATAGCCAAGTTCCGCACGCATGAGGACGGCCTCAACCGGGATCTAGGGTTCATGTCACGATACATGACGTAGAGTTATCCAGACTCGAGTCGTCGTTGGCTTGTTCACAGATGTGATTTCCAGTAAAAAAAAGTAAAAATTTTAAAGTTTATTGTTTTCCATACAGACTGCAGCATTTGACACATTAGACCCCCTGTAACCCCACCTCATTGTCTCAGTTGTATCTTGCTATGTCTTTGATGTGGTGCCTTCCTGGCTGACCTAATTGTTTCTCTGCCGAGGTGTGACGAAAGGCAGTCAGGAGGATTAAATGTAGTCGTCTGCCATTGTACGCTACACAGGCATTGTTCTCTATCTATATATGCTTTGTCGATTTGTATTCCTTTACTTCACCTGACGAAGGAGCAGTGCTCCGAAAGCTTGTGATTTCAAATAAAACTGTTGGACTATAACCTGGTGTTGTGCGACTTCTCACTTTTGTCCACCCCAGTCCAACACCGGCATCTCCGCATCATGGCCACTATTCTACCAGTTACATCTTCAAAAAATTCCACGACCAATGGTTCAAGAAGGCGGCTCACCACCACCTTCTCAGGGCATCTAAGGATGGGCAATAAGTGCTGGCCTTGCCAGTGACCTCCACATCCTGAGAATGAACAAGAATAAAATACTGCTGGATTCACCTTTCATTGCTAAATTAACTGTCTCCAAAATTGGCCCACCTGTGTTCAATAAGGAGGGCAGCGCCCTAGGCTGCAGCCATCGCTATGGTTACTGTGCAGGTATTCGAGCCACTCCTGGATACCGTGCCCACTTTTCCCCTCCATCACACAACCGTTCAACTCAGCACTCGCTCCTGATGTCAACCCCTCGGATGATCAGAAATGAGATAACAGCATTTAAAATAAAAAGAGGAGAAATATTAAATAAACTAATCAAACTCAAAGAGGATAAAACCCCTGGTCCCGACGGATCACATCCAGGCATTTTAAAAGAATCTAGGGAAGAGATAGCAGAGGCATTACTACACATATTTAATAATTCGTTAGAACAAGGTGTAGTGCCAGAGGACTGGCGGACAGCTAATGTAATACCGATATTTAAGAAGGGGCATAGAACATGTCTAGGGAATTATAGACCAGTCAGCTTAACATCGGTGGTAGGAAAAACAATGGAATCCCTACTAAAGGAGAAAATAGAAGAACATCTAGAAACCGATGAATATTCAACATGGATTTCAAAAGGGAAAGTCTTGCTTGACCAGCCTTATTGAATTTTTTGAAGAGGTAACAGAGAGAGTAGACAACGGTAATGCAGTAGATGTAATTTATCTGGATTTTGAAAAGGCCTTCGATAAGGTACCACATAATAGACTGATGAACAAGGTCAGAGAATGTGGAGTCAGGGGACAAGTAGCAGAATGGATTGCTGGCTAGTTTCAAGACAGAAAGCAGAGAGTAGGGGTAAAAGGCAGCTATTCACAGTGGCAGAAGGTGGGTAGTGATGTTCCACAAGGATCAGTGCTGGGACCACTGCTGTTCACAATTTACATTAACAATTTAGACTTTGGAATCAAAAACATAATTTCTAAATTTGCGGATGACACCAAATTGGGGGGGATAGTCAATACTGAGGAGGACTGCAACAAGTTACAGGAGAACATTATTAAACTTGCAGAATGGGCATATAATTGGCAAATGAAGTTTAACACAGATAAATGTGAGGTATTACATTTTGGTAGGAAGAATAGGGAGGTCACTTATCACTTGGAGGGTGCGAGTCTAGGTGGGGTAGAGGAACAAAGGGATCTCGGAGTACAAATACACAAATCACTAAAAGTTGCGACACAGGTTAGCAAAGCCATAAAAAAAGCAAACCAAGCACTAGGGTTTATTTCTAGAGGTATAGAATTGAAAAGTAGGGAAGTTATGCTAAACCTGTTTCGAACCTTGGTTAGACCACAAGAGTACTGCGTACAGTTCTGGTTGCCATATTATAAAAATGATATAGAGGCACTGGGGAGGATACAGATAAGATTTACAAGGATGATACCAGAAATGCGAGGGTATACATATCGGGAAAGGATGAACAGGCTGGGTCTCTTTTCTCTTGAAAAAAGAAGGCTGAGGGGTGACCTAATGGAGGTCTTTAAAATAATGGGCTGGATTTTGCCAGCCCTGGGGAGGCGGGACTGCCGGGAAAATGGCAGAATTTCCCAACCCGCCTCCGTGCCATTTTGCCAGGAGGCGGGTAGCCGTCCCGCGCCGGGTCCCATCTCCGTGGAGGTGGGAAGGGATTACAGCCACTTAACTGCGTGTTAACAGGTAGTTAACAGGCAGATAAGAGGATTATCCCCATTTTGCCCACACAAGCGCGGGCTTCCCGAAAGCTCCGAAACCCGTCAGGGTCACCGAGGCGAGCAGTGGGTCTGCGGGGGTCGGGGGGGGTCCAAAAGTGCGCTGTGAAGGTGAGTGATGGGTGCGTGTGGAGAGGTGAGTATGTGAGGTAAGTGCAAAGTGTTAGTAAAAGTGTACTTACTTTTGTTTCTTCCTGCAGGCTTCAATCGGTGTGTATGCGGAGAGTCTCGCACCTCCGCGTTGGCGATGACAGATGGCTGTTGCATTCTCCACTGCAGCAACCATCTCATTTCTGCAAAAGAAAGCTGTTTGATGAGGTCTTGAATTCAAGAACTCATCAAACAACAGAGAATGTCACTGTTTGACAGCTGGGCGGGCTTAACAAGGTCAATCAAGGGGAAATAGCGTGGGTTGGCCAGAAGTTGATGGAGGCGGGACTGAAACCTGACAAGTGGGAGTCCCGCCTCCAAAAGCTCCCCATTGGCAAAATCCAGCCCAATGAAAGGTTTTGATAGAGTGGATACAGAGAGAGTGTTTCCACTTGTGGGGAAGAGCAAAACTAGAGGCCACCAATATAAGATAGTCACCAAGAAATCCAATAGGGAATTCAGGAGAAACTTCTTTACCCAGAGAGTGGTGAGAATGTGGAACTCGCTACCACAGGGAGTGGTTGAAGCGAATAGTATAGATGCATTTAAGGGGAGGCTGGACAAGCACATGAGGGAGAAGGGAATAGAGGGTTATGCTGATAGAGTTAGATGAAGAAAGACTGGAGGAGGCTCGAGTGGAGCATAAATGCCAGCATGGACTGGTTGGGCCGAATGGCCTGTTTCTGTGCCGTATATCCTGTGTGATCCTGTGTAATCCTGTGATTTTGATCAGCTCCCTCCGCTAACTGCTAACAAAGAGTTAACATCATCACCCGGGGCTGTGGAACAGCCAAAGGGATAAACAAGGCCCCACGTGACTGTTGGAATGTGCGTGACACCACGGAATGGAAAGTTACTCCGTCCAGACAAAACATTTCAAACTCAAAGAGAATGATTCAGGTAGACGCGGGACTGTGCGTGAAACATCATCTGCGATAGAAGGAGAAGCTTGCTGCATTCCGATCGCAGTGTCTTTCCTCTAATGTTTCAGGACATCGCAGTCACCAGCTGAGTACCCCGGCTGCATTCCTCGCCTACGTCCTACCTTGCTCCCTAGGAGGTGACAGCTCTTGTTGGAGACAGATTTCACCGGGCATCCTCCAGTATCCCCAATCAATGGCCATTCTTCCTTCATTCTCGGGATGTGGGTGTCGCTGGCGAGGCCAGCGTTTGTTGCCTTGAGAAGGTGCTGGTGGGCCTTCTAGTGGTCAGACTGCTTGCCTAACATTTATTGTCGGATGAGCTGTAATTTCTTCCAATTAAACCTTGGGAAGACCAACGCCGCCATCTTCTGACTCTGTCCCCCTCCCTGGACACTGTCTCAGGCGGAACCAGACTGTTCACCGCCTCAGCATCTTATTCGATCACAAGCTGAGTTTCTGACCACACAGCCTCTCCGTCGCAAAGATCGCTGACTTCCACCTCCCGAATATTGCCCATCTGCTGCTGAAACCCTCATCCATGCCTTTGCACCCTCTGGACTCAGCTATTCCAATGCTCTCCTGGCCGGCCTCCCATTCTCCAGCCTTTGAAAACTTCTGATCATTCAAAACCCTCGGCTCCCCGTGTCCTAACTCGCACCAAGTCCGCTCACCCATCACCCCTGTGCTCACTGGCTCCCAGACCTCAATCCTCAGATGGAACATATTTAACTCTGCGTTTAAAATTCTTATCCCTGCGTGGCCTCCCCCTCCCTATCTCTTTAACCTCCTCCACTGATATACCCCCGAACTCTGCGTTCCTCCAACTCTGGCCTCTTGTAAATTCGCTCTCCCTTCACCCCACCATCGGCAGCCTTGCCTTCAGCTGCCTAGGCCCCACACTCTGGAATTCACTCCCTGAACCCCTCCACCTCCCTTTCCTCCAAAATGGCCCTCCTTAAAACTCACCTCTGACCGAGATACTCCTAATATTTCCTTTTTATGATTCAAGCCTCTGTGAGTTGCCTCGGGACGTTTTTCTCTGCTACAGGTGCTATATAAATACAAGTTCTGCATGAGGAATCGGATTTTTATTGTCCCAAAGGTCTGCTTGATGGGCGAGGGGATTTCCCGCCTCTTCACATGATGTCGGCCCATTGACTGACTGGGTGTCTGCAAAATATCATGAGCTGCTGAGTGTAGTTAGTGACCAACCCTTATTATTGAATGAAGTATTTGGTGACTTGTGGCCAACTGCACTAGATTCACTAAGAAGCTTCTAATGTCGATATTACTGTTTGAGTGTTCCCATCCATGGTGCCTTCAGTCCCTCCAGCGTGAGTAATAATCGAATCCCGCAAGGGTCACTGCCCATGGAATGCAGCATCTCAAACTCCTGCTTTCCTTTTTACAAGCCTCTTCTGACTCATGATGTCAATGACCTGTAGGTTCTGATTCTAAGCGCTGCCCTGCTTCATTTTTATTCTGTGGAATCTGGCTGAGAACTAATTGGGACTGGCTCTCTTACCCCTGCGGCCCCGGGAATCTACAACGGTGAATCCAGGGTCTGGAGTGTAGCATAAACCCCAGGACTGGACTTGCAGCTGGCCCCTTACAGTAATGTTTTCATATTAATACTGCTCTGATTGAAGCAGCAGATGGCAATGGGGCTCTCAGCAGTGTTTATGATTTTAATGTCTCCACAAAGTCACTGTACTTCTCAATACACGTGCCTGGTTGTTTATTATGATCGGGGGCAGGAATGAGGGGAATATGCAGAAGCTTTTATTTGCGTTGTCAGTCCTAGTGAAATATCAGTATTTTCGCAGCCTCTGTCCTGGCTCCTGCCGATCCATTGCATTTTCTACTCTTTTCCCCCCCCAGCTCCCCCACTCTGGTGCCTGACTTACTTGAGCTGTAGCTTTACAAGCTAATTGGCTGAGGTAATTGCTGCAGCACAGTGGGTAACCGGACATGTCCAAAGCTCTCTCCTGGACGGATAAACTTCTGGCTCAGAAATGTTCCGATGCGTTCCTGAGCCAAGTCTCGACTCGAGTCAGGGTCTCCCCTTCCCCCCTTTCTCACTGCTGGTGGAAGAGTCTGTCGCTGTGCAGAGATGTTGCTGAAAGAGACTGAGTCCACAGTAGCCGGCCCCTTACTCCGTCTGTGGCCAGAGCACATCAATTTATATTGCTGAAAAATAAATTTACAACAGATATTGGGAAGAACTTTTTTTTTTACTCCGAGTGAGGAATGGTTGAAATGATTTACCCAGCAATTTAATAGCAGCAAACACACTAGGGATATTCACGATACAATTAGATGGGAGAGTTAAAGTACCAGAGGGAGGGGCTTCGAGCGCACGCCTCTCATCCCTGAGCTTTCTTGTGTTACTGTGCTTATGTTAGCGTGTAGTCTTCTTCTACTTCTTTCGTATGGTAGTAACAAAAATCTAATTAATTGTCAATATCTAAGTTGGATATCCAGGCCAAAGCTTCCGGTGTAACAGTGTGGATATCGTGTAGGCTGCCTGTGAATTTCCTCTGAGGGCAGTGCTCAATGATGGGCTCCAGGGTCTGATCAGGAGCTCCACAGTCACATGATGGGGCTGCTTTAATCTTCTATCTATGGAGAAGGTGGCAGCGTCTAGCATGACCGGTTCTGAGGCAGTGTGTAGTCACCTCCAACTAGTGGAGCCTCCATTCAATGAGATATGGTGGTCTGGGAATGGCAATGCACTCACTGAAGTGTGCTCCTAAAAGAGAGACAATCACAGAATGATACAGCACAGCAGGAGGCCATTCGGCCCATCGTGCCTGTGCCGGCTCTTTGAAAGAGCTCTCCAATTAATCCCACTCCCCTGCTCTTTCCCCATAGCCCTGCAAATTTTTTCCCTTCATGTAATCTCTTTTGAAAGTTACTATTGAATCTGTTTCCACCGCCCTTTCAGGCAGCGTGTTCCCGATCACAACAACTCGCCGTGTTTAAGAGGAAAAAGTGTTTCCTCATCTCCCCTCTGGTTCTTTTGCCAATCATCTTAAATCTGTGTCCTCTGGTTCCTGACCCATCTGCCACTGGAAACAGTTTCTCCTTATTTACTCCATCAAAACCTTTCATGATTTTGAACCCCTCTATCAAATCTCCTCTTAACCTTCTCTGCTCTCAGGAGAACAATCCCAGTTTCTCCAGTCTCTCCACATAACTGAAGTCCCTCATCCCTGGAACTATTCTAGTAAATCTCCTCCGCACCCTCTCCAAGGCCTTGACATCCTTCCCAAAGAGCGGTGCCCAGAATTGGACACAGTACTCCAGCTGGAGCCTAACCAGTGATTTATAAAGGTTTAGTATAACTTTCTTGCTTTTGTACTCTGTGCCTCTATTACTAAAGCCCAGGATCCCATAGGCTTTTTTAACAGCTTTCTCAATCTGCCCTGCCACGTTCAACAATTTGTGCACATATACCCCCAGGTCGCTCTCTTCCTCAACCCCCTTTAAAATTGTACCATTTAATTCATATTGCCTCTCCTCATTCTTCCTATCGAGATTGATAGATTTTTGAATATTAAGGGATATGGGGATAGTGCAGGAAAGTGGAGTTGAGGTAGAAGATCAGCCATGATCTTATTGAATGGCGGAGCAGGCTCGAGGGGCCGAATGGCCGACTCCTGCTCCTAATTCTTATGTTCCTACCAAAATGTATCACTTCACACTTCTCTACGTTAAATTTCATCTGCCACATGACTGCCCATTTCGCCAGTCTGTCTATGACTCGGGGACGAGAGTGTTACCCACTGAGCCACGCTGACCCCTCAATGTTGACTGGGTGTGAGCACCGGCTAAAATGTTTTATAGATGTTTTCACATCATGAGGCGCAAGTCGAGGTTTAAAAAAACATGGACTGGTCTTTATATTTTGGACTGCACAGTCTGTACAGGTGACTGCAGTGGGCACGATGGTTAGGGCCACCTTGCCTGGTTTAGCTGTGATGCTTACCATGGTTAAATAGCCAGTGATACTCACTGTCCTGATTTGCATACGAACGAATGAACATTGACGGACAGGTAAAGACCATCTGGTCCATCGAGACTGCCCCACAAGAGGAGTGGTCACATGGATGAAGTATTGGGGATCCTTGAGGGATTGGGCGCTCCTGTAACCCACCCACTCCTCTCGGCTTCAGGAACACTTTATTGTTGTGATTGTGTTTGCTGTTTGATGTTCGGTATTTCTGATCAGCGGCTATTTCCTGGGCTTACTGAGCCCGCTCCGCGCAGTCTGTCAGAGCTCTTGGATCTGCAGACTGTGTGAGAAGCAGCCAAGTGAGGAAAAGAGGAGAGCGAGGAATGAAAAACAGCTGGGATTTTATTCACTGGCAAACTGAAGCCAGCAGCGCAGGAGCTTAAACTGGAGAGTGTTCGACAGGAAAGAGTCTGACTGCAGTCCAAGGCTGTGGAATATAAAGAATTTCTACTTAAATTGCTATAAGTATTAGACTACATTCTCCAGTGACACTGCACCCCATTCCCCAACATCACTGCACCCCATTCCCCAACATCACTGCATCCCATTCCCCAACATCACTGCACCCCATTCCCCAACATCACTGCACCCCATTCCCCAACATCACTGCACCCCATTCCCCAACATCACTGCATCCCATTCCCCAACATCACTGCATCCCATTCCCCAACATCACTGCACCCCTTTCCCCAACATCACTGCACCCCATTCCCCGACATCACTGCACCCCTTTCCCCAACATCACTGCACCCCATTCCCCAACATCACTGCACCCCATTCCCCAACATCACTGCACCCCATTCCCCGACATCACTGCACCCCATTCCCCGACATCACTGCACCCCATTCCCCGACATCACTGCACCCCTTTCCCCGACATCACTGCACCCCATTCCCCGACATCACTGCATCCCCTTCCCCAACATCACTGCATCCCATTCCCCAACTTCACTGCACCCCATTCCCCGACGTTGCTAGATCGCATGATCTGGCATCGCTGGACAGACCCTTCCACGGGAGTGATCTGGAAATTAAGCTTCCTCTTTTTGTGCAACTGGATGTTGTGACAACGTGAAGTCTTTTTGTTCATTTCTGGTTTGATGCTGTTTCTTCACCCAGCTGAGTGGCTATCTTGTATAGAGCCCATTCTAACACAGGGTTCTAAGTTTCATCTGTTCCACACTCAGGGCAGTGTCCTAGGCCCAACCATCTTCAGCTGCTTCATCAATGACCTTCCCTCCATCATAAGGTCAGAAGTGGGGATGTTCGCTGATGACTGCACAGTGTTCAATGCCATTCACAACTCCTCAGATAATGAAGCAGTCCGTGCCCGCATCCAACAAGACCTGGACAACAGTCAGACTTGGGCTGTTAAGTGGCAGGTAACATTCGCGCCACACAAGTGCCAGGCAATGACTATCTCCAACAAGTGAGAGTCTAACCACCGTCCCTTGACATTCATCGACATTACCATCGTTGAATCCCCCACCATCAACATCCTGGGGGGTCAACATCACAGAAGCCAGTCTTCAGCCAATTCGATTCACTCCACATGATATCAAGAAACGGCTGAGTGCACTGGATACAGTAAAGGCGATGGGCCCCGACAACATCCCGGCTATCGTGCTGAAGACTTGTGCTCCAGAACTAGCCGTGCCTCTAGCCAAGCTGTTCCAGTACAGCTACAACACTGGCATCTATCCGACAATGTGGAAAACTGCCCAGGTATGACCTGTCCCCAAAAAGCAGGACAAATCCAATATGGCCAATTACCGCCCCATCAGTCTACTCTCAATCATCAGCAAAGTGATGGAAGTTGTCATCGACAGTGCTATCAAGCGGCACTTACTCACCAATAACCTGCTCACTGATGCCCAATTTGGGTTCCGCCAAGACCACTCGGCTCCTGACCTCATTACAGCCTTGGTCCAAACATGGACAAAGGAGCTGAATTCCAGAGGTGAGGTGAGAGTAACTGCCCTTGACATCAAGGCAGCATTTGACCGAGTGTGGCATCAAGGAGCCCTAGTAAAACTGAAGTCAATGGGAATCGGGGAAAATGCTCCACTGGCTGGAGTTATACCTAGCACAAAGGAAGATGGTTGTGGTGGTTGAAGGTCAATCATCACAGCCCCAGGACATCGCTGCAGGAGTTCCTCAGGGCAGTGTCCTAGGCCTAACCATCTTCAACTGCTTCATCAATGACCTTCCCTCCAGATTTAAGGTCAGAAATGGGGATGTTCGCTGATGACTGCACAGTGTTCAGTGCCATTGACAACTCCTCAGATAATGAAGCAGTCCATGCCCGCATGCAGCGAGACCAGGAAGATGTTCAGGCCTGGACTAATAAGTGGCAGCTAACATTCGCGCCACAGAAGTGCCAGGCAATGACTATCTCCAACAAGCGAGAGTCTAACCACCGCCCCTTGACATTCAATGGCATTACCATCGCCAAATCTCCCACCATCAACATCCTGGGGGTCACCATTGACCAGAAACTTAACTGGACCAGCCACATAAATGCTGTGGCAACAAGAGCAGGTCAGAGGCTGGGTATTCTGCAGCGAGTGTCTCACCTCCTGACTCCCCAAAGCATTTCCACCATCTACAAGGCACAAGTCAGGAGTATGATGGAATACTCTCCACTTGCCTGGATGAGTGCAGCTCTAACAACACTCAAGAAGCTTGACATCATCCAGGACAAAACAACCCGCTTGATTGGCACCCCATCCACCACCTTAAACATTCACTCCCTCCACCACTGGCGTACCGTGGCTGCAGTGTGTACCATCTACAAGATGCACTGCAGCAACTTGCCAAGGTTTCTTCGACAGCACCTCCCAAACCCGTGACCTCTTCCACCTAGAAGGACAAGGGCAGCAGGCGGATGGGAACACCATCATCTCCAGGTTCCCCTCCAAGTCACACACCATCCTGACTTGGAAATATATCGCCATTCCTTCATCGTCGCTGGGTCAAAATCCTGGCACTCCCTCCCTAACAGCACTGTGGGAGTACCTTCACCACACGGACTGCAGCGGTTCAAGAAGGGGGCTCACCACCACCTTCTCGAGGGCAACTAGGGATGGGCAATAAATGCCGGCCTTGCCAGCGACGCCCACATCCCGTGAATGAATTAAAAAAAGGTGAATAATTCAGACTTCAACGGTGCTCTGTGACTGGTTCTGTTTGTCTATAAATTTGAATGGTCAAATATTCAACATCCAGAAAGCCCTGGTAATTTTTTTCCAGGATATATAAAGTGCTGTCCTGTTCAAATCAAAGCATCTGTTTGAAAATCTCCCAGAAGGAACTGGTCAGTTTGAATTTCCAAGCAATGGTTTAGATCAATGAGCCTCTCTGTGTTGAGACATTCCAAAACAATGAACACTAACATTTAAAAGTTATTTGAGTATAGAAAGATTAAAGACTTGCATTTCTCCAGCACCTTTCATGACCTCGGGACATCCCAAAGCGCTTCACAGCCAATGAAGTACTTTTTGAAGTGTAGTCGCTGTTGTAATGTAGGAAACGTGGCAGCCAAATAGCAAACAGCAGTGTGATAAATGACCAGATAATCTGTCTTAGTGATGTTGATTGAGGGATAAATATTGGCCCCAGGACACCGGGGAGAAACTCCCCTGCTCTTCAAAATAGTGCCGTGGGATTTTTTATGTCCGCCTGAGAGAGCAGACGGGGCCTCGGTTTAACGTCTCATCCAAAGGACAAATGAACAGAAATGTCTTTACACAGAGGGTTGTGAGCCCATGGAAAGCTTTGCCACAGGCAGTGGTTGAGACCGAGACCATTGCAAAGTTACACGCAAAAGGTGGTAGAAGTTTGGAACTCTCTTCCGCAAACGGCAATTGATGCTAGATCAATTGTTAATTTTAAATCGGAGATTGATAGCTTTTTCTGAACCAAAGGTATTAAGGGATATCGGCCAAAGGCGGGTATATGGAGTTAGGTCGATGATCAGCCATGATCTTATTGAATGGCGGAGCAGGCTCGAAGGGCCGTGTGGCCAACTCCTGCTCCTAATTCTTATGTTCTTATGGAGTAAGAAGGGTTGGAAAGACCCAATTCTGACAGATATTCTGGCGTTTCTAGTAGCATCAAAAGATAGATTTTCTAATACCTAAAAGGAATTTTTTTAAGCATCGATGCATTAAGTTAACCCAGGAAGAAGGGATGAGATTGAGATTCAAGGCAGTGTAAGAAGTATTATTGCAAGTGTTGACAGCGATGGTTAGGCAGATGTGTCACATTCAAATCATAAAGTCAGTCTATCTTTAATTTCCGCGTATCGGGTTTGGCTGGTCCCTATACTCTGTTTCCTGTATCAGACAGTAGAGCTGAACGAAACTCTACAGCAGACAATATCCAGGGCCTTTGGCACTCACTTGGGAGAGAGGCAATGCTCAGATGTAAATCTTCTTTGTTTGCAACGCAAATAGAAACTGTTTGACACAGACCACCGGTGGCTTTGTCCTAAGAACAGTCCATTTAAGGTAACACAGCAAGTTATCATGTGCCCACCAAGCAGCTGAGGTTCTCCAGCCCGTGCGCACCTCTGTGGCAGACTATCTGTCCGATAGTAAGCCATGGGTAGGTCACAGCTTCCTCCAACCAAACACCTGGACGGCCAAAGCCATCATTTTCTGCTCCTACCAGAAGCTCTGATGCTTTTGCCACTGACTGGGATATCGACAGGTTAAGTGAGTGGACAATAAGGTGGCAGATTAAGTATAATGTGAGGAAATGTGAGGTTATTCACTTTGGTAGGAAGAATAGAAAAAGAGAAATAGAACATTTTTTAAATGGTGAGAAACTATTAAATGTTGATGTTCAGAGAGATTTAGGTGTCCTCGTACAGGAAACACAGAAAGTTAGCATGCAGGTACAGCAAGCAATTAGGAAGGCAAATGGCATGTTGGCCTTTATTGCAAGGGGGTTGGAGTATAAGAGTAAGGAAGTCTTGCTACAATTGTACAGGGGCCTTAGTGAGATCACACCTGGAGTACTGTGCACAGTTTTGGTCTCTTTATCTGAGGAAGGACATACATTCACCATCTACAAGGCACAAGTCAGGAGTGTGATGGAATACTCTCCACTTGCCTGGATGAGTGCAGCTCCAACAACACTCAAGAAGCTCAACACCATCCAGGACAAAGCAGCCCACTTGATTGGCACCCCATCCACCACCTTAAACATCCACTCCCTCCACCACCGGCGCACCGTGGCTGCAGTGTGGACCATCTACAAGATGCACTGCAGCAACTCGCCAAGGCTTCTTCAGCAGCACCTCCCAAACCCGCGACCTCTTCCACCTAGAAGGACAAGGGCAGCAGGCGCATGGGAACACCACCACCTCCAAGTTCCCCTCCAAGTCACACACCACCCTGACTTGGAAGTATATCGCCGATCCTTCAGCGTCGCTGGGTCAAAATCCTGGAACTCCCTCCCTAACAGCACGGTGGGAGTACCTTCACCACACGGACTAAGGCGGTTCACCACCACCTTCTCAAGGGCAATTAGGGATGGGCAATAAATGCTGGCCTTGCCAGCGTTGCCCATATCTCATGAACGAATATTTTTTTTTAAATTCCTTAGAGGCGGTGCAACAAAGGTTCACAAGATTGATCACTGGGATGAGAGGGTTGTCCTATGAGGAGAGATTGAGTAGATTGGGCCGATACTCTCTGGAGTTTAGAAGAACGAGAGGTGATCTCATTGAAACATATAAGATTCTGAGGGGGATTGACAGGGTAGATCAAGGGATATTGATCTACCCTGCCAATCAGGCCTCTGACCAACCTCCTGCTCCTCATTCTTATGTTCTTATGACACCATCCCTCTGTCAGCTGCTCATACTGAACCAGACTGTGTGAACACTCGACTATGGTTCAACCCTATCCACTCTATCTAAGCCCCTCATCATTTTATACACCTCAATTAAGTCTCCCTCAGCCTCCTCTGTTCCAAAGAAAACAATCCCAGCCTATCCAATCTTTCCTCATAGCTAAAATTCTCTACTCCCGGCAACATCCTTGTAAATCTCCTCTGTACCCTCTCTAGTGCAATCACATCTTTCCTGTAATGTGACCAGAACTGTACTATTCTATGTTACGGAGGGGGGAGTCAGTGATCTAGGACTTGAAGCAACATAGAATCATGGAATAGTACAGCACAGAAGGAGGCTATTCGGCCCATCGAGTCTGTGCCGGCTCTTTCGAAGAGCAATCCAGTTAGTCCCACTCCCCCCGCTCTTCCCCCCCTATCCCTGCAATTTTTTCTCCTTCCAGTATTTCTCCAATTCCCTTTTGAAGGCTGCTATTGAATCTGCCTCCACCGCCCTATCAGCCTTGAATAGTGACTGTGCCTGTCTGGAGGCTGGCCTATCATTTGGGGAGGGGAAGCCATTGCAGCCAATCTCAGTCATTTGACATCCGCACAAACACATGCACACAGGTCATGTAAGGAGTGAGTATCCTCCCCCCGGGACACTGAAGGCAATTGTAGCACTCCACGAGCAACATGGCTAAGATAGGAACTCAGCAGAGACTGGGAATTGAACTTGGGATCTTCCTTGTCCGTGAAACTGAGCTGTACACCAGATATTGCACTTCCCTCCTGTGCAGTCACAGTCAGGGAGCTCTTTTCGTTCACTTGTCCAAACTCAACCTCTTGTTGATCTCTTTGTGCACTAACTATTCTGGATGGTTTGCATTTTGCATCTGGTGAATTTACCCTTCGTAAGAACATAAGAAATAGGAGCAGGAGTCGGCCATACAGCCCCTCGAGCCTGCTCCGCCATTCAATAAGATCATGGCTGATCATCGACCTCAACTCCACTTTCCCGCCCGATCTCCATATCCCTTGATTCCCCTAGAGTCCAAAAATCTATCGATCTCAGCCTTGAATATACTCAACGACTGAGCCTCCACAGCCCTCTGGGGTAGAGAATTCCAAAGATTCACCACCCTCTGAGTGAAGAAATTTCTCCTCATCTCAGTCCTAAATGGCCGACCCCTGATTCTGAGACTGTGACCCCTGGTTCTAGACTCCCCAGCCAGGGGAAACATCCTCCCTGTAAGAACCTTGTATGTATCTTATAGCCGTTGAGATCAAACAGAGCCCCGGGGTGGCAGCGAGTGACGTTGGTTCACTTCACAGCGGAGGGGAGCTGAGAGCAGCTTTAATAACACTTCCATCTTTCTCTTAACTGGTCTTTATATATAATGCAATCCTTCATCGGGGAGTCTTATGAGAAAGAGAGGGTGTTTAAATTGAAACGTCTTTCACTGAAGTACATTGTTTTTGTATCCGAAGCCTCCAGTACCACACTGCCATTCTTTGTACAGTGAGCGGCCAAGGCTGTTCAACCTTGTAGTGCATCACAGCCATCCCCCCACCACTCAACGTTCTCGCAGGCCCACATTAATAGGGTCACTAGATCGGAATCAATGACGCAGGGCCTGGATGATTCAGGGGTGCTGAGGCTAAATATAGTGGGGGAGAAATTCAGTATCGCCCCGTTTGGGGTGCAATTATCGGCCGGGCGCAAAGTTTAGCACCTGGCGCTAATTATCACCTCCGACTGCAAACTTGGCTTCTATCGCCCCTGGAGGTGATTGGAGCGCTAAATCAGGTGCTACACACCTCTCTTAAGGCGCTAACGCCGAGGAGCGAGGCGCTACCTCAGAGCGCTGGCGAAGCTCATGTGATGTCAGTCAGCAATGGAACACAGACACACTGGCGCCGGCCAGTTCTTAAAGGGGAGGGTTGATCTTGCTCTCCATCCACATCCTGCTCATTGCAGCCTTGAATCTCGGCCTGGAGAGACCTGTACATCAAATCTGCTGGAAAGAACAATGGAGAGGCCCAGGGAAAGAGCTCAGAGTGCAGCCCCCACAGTCTCTTCTAAATCGATACAAGGAAGGTCAAATCAAAATGAACCTGCAAAGTGCTGCTCAGTACCCAAAACTCCTTCACACAGCGTTGAATCTCTCCAGAAGTCTCTCTCTCTCTCTCTCAGAATGCGTCGTGCAAAAATGTCACCGACAAATAAAGGCAGGAAGCGGCCGCCTTTAAATAGCGCTCCCCCAGTCCCTTCCCGACTGCAAAACGTTCCCCTCAACCTGTCATTGCTAGTGGCAGTCGGAAAGGCAGGGGGCGCCACTCAATATCCGGTCTGGCGCGCTACTGGGGTGCTGCACGCTCGACTGACGTCACGATCTGTGGGCGCAGGAGATCGTGGCGGTAGTGTTTAGCGCCGCCTCAAAATGTCTGGTCAATTTCGCGAGTGGCGCAAACATCGCCGCGTCCGGGCACTAGTTGCTTTGCGTCCCCTTAGCGCCCTCTTAGGGCGCTAACGGGAGGCGCTAATCAACCTAATTTTTCCCCCAGTGACTCGATTAGTAGTCGAACACTAGTTAGGCCACAGCTAGAGTACTGCGTGCAGTTCTGGTCACCACATTACAGGAAGGATGTGATTGCACTAGAGAGGGTGCAGAGGAGATTTACGAGGATGTTGCCTGGGCTGGGGAATTTTAGCTATGAGAAAAGATTGGATCGGCTGGGGTTGTTTTCTTTGGAACAGGGGAGGCTGAGGGGAGATTTAATTGAGGTGTATAAAATGATGAGGGGCCTCGATAGAGTGGATAGGAAGGACCTATTTCCCTTAGCAGAGAGGTCAATAACCAGGGGGAATAGATTTAAAGTAATTGGTCGAAGGATTAGAGGGGAGTTGAGGAGAACTTTTTTCACCCAGAGGGTGGTGGGGGTCTGGAACTCACTGCCTGAAAGGGTGGTAGAGGCAGAAACCCTCATCACATTTAAAAAGTACTTGGATATGTCCTTGAAGTGCCGCAACCTACAGGGCTACGGACCGAGAGCTGGACAGTGGGATTAGGCTGGATAGCTCTTTGTCGGCCGGTACAGACACGATGGGCTGAATGGCCTCTCTGTGCTGTAAATTTCTGTGATTCGACTTGACTAAGATGAGCTAGCTCAGCCCGGACCAGTGGCGGACCGTGGGACCTGCTGCTCTGTGGCTCAGTACCACATTCGGCACTTGCCACACTGAGCCAGAGAGCAGGGGGCGCTGACCGTCCCGGCATCGAGCGCAGTGCCCGGCTCCAGTGGGAAGTGCTCAGTGAGGTGAGCCGGGCGCGTGGACCCAGCTCTGCCCCCATTGCTTCCATTCGATCTGAAGACATTGGCTCCCTCTTCAATCGACAAACCTCGTGGAGAGACAAGAGCAGCTTTGTGCTGCCTCTGCCTCTCCTCCAGCAGCCTGACATTTCGTTGTGACCCGTGAGAGACTGACTGTGTTTAAAAAAAGAATCCCAATTTCTACTGCATCTGGGGATGTTTTTGTAAAGGAAAGCGTCTGAGTGGAGGGAGCAGGACAGCAATGGAAAATTGGGTGAATTTGCAGCCACACTAGGCCGATTGTTCAGCGCACACACAGTGGGTTTTCAAAGTATTATAAATCAGTTCTACCCTTCGCAAGCGCCCTCTACACATGGAGACTTTCAGCTCCAGACAACAGAAAAACAAACAAGGGCTTGTGTTTCGACCCTTGGGTACTAACTTTTTCCTTGCAGTATTTAAAATAATATAACATATCTTGATGAAGACCAGTGTCGGTGCCTATTGCAGCATAACAGGAGCAGGAGAAGGCCACTCAGCCCATTGAACCTACTCTGCAATTCCGAGCTGATCAGTACCTCAACTCCCTGACACTGAAGAAGGGATAGATGGACTTGCATTTATATAGCACCTTCTCACACAGCGACTTTAAAGTGCCGTGACTTCATGTAGGGAGACGTGGCAGCCACGCACTGCAGAGCAAGATCCCACAGGCAACGTTGGGTAAATGCCCAGTCAATCTGTTTTTGTTGGTTGTGAGAGAAGTGTTGGCCAGGATACTGGGAGAACTCCCTAGTCCAGTCGTAGTGTAGGATAAAGTCCATCTGGCCCACTGAGAATAGGCAGACGGAGCTTTGGTTTAACGCCACAACTGAAAGACGGTACCTCCGACAGTGCAGCACTCCTTCAGTACTGCCCCTCCGACAGTGCGGTGCGCTCCCTCAGTACTGCCCCTCCGACAGTGCAGCGCTCCCTCAGTACTGCCCCTCCGACAGTGCTGCGCTCCCTCAGTACTGCCCCTCCGACAGTGCAGCACTCCCTCAGTACTGCCCCTCCGACAGTGCAGCGCTCCCTCAGTACTGCCCCTCCGACAGTGCAGCGCTCCCTCAGTACTGCCCCTCCGACAGTGCAGCGCTCCCTCAGTACTGCCCCTCCGACAGTGCAGCGCTCCCTCAGTACTGACCCTCCGACAGTGCAGTGCTCCCTCAGTACTGCCCCTCCGACAGTGCAGCGCTCCCTCAGTACTGCCCCTCCGACAGTGCAGCGCTCCCTCAGTACTGCCCCTCCGACAGTGCAGCGCTCCCTCAGTACTGCCCCTCCGACAGTGCAGCGCTCCCTCAGTACTGCCCCTCCGACAGTGCAGCATTCCCTCAGTACTGCCCCTCCCACAGTGCGGCGCTCCCTCAGTCCTGCACTGGGAGCGTCGGCCTAGATTACGTGCTCAAGTCTCTGGAGTGGGGCTTGAATGCACGACCTTCTGACTCCGAGTGAAGGAGTGCTACGCACTGAGCCATGGCTGACACTGGCCCAAGGTTTTCTCCTGAGAACTATGTACCATATTGGATCAAACATTAATACAACACACCTGAGGTGTGAGTGAGAAAGAAAGAGGGAACATAGGAATTCCTAGACAAAACACAGACCAGGGTCCATCTAGTCCACCTTCTCCCATCCTGGTAGTCGCACGATCCAACAATGGGGTTGTTGACCAATCACAGCGATCAATCTCTATCAATGAGACTACAACAGACCCAGACACGAGGCGAGGAAACCCCCAGTGGGGGAGAGCTTTGGGAACCAGAGGTCCAAAGTCACCCGTTCCTCCCGAGCACGCTGCACTCCCCACACGGCATGTCTCCAATTACTCGCATGCTGTATCCCAAAATGGAAATAATAGGAAACTGATGCAACAGGAGATGACCTCAGGCAACAAATCTGCTGCTGTGATGTCATCTTTGGAGAGCCCACAGTTGGTTCAGGATGGTGCAGCAGACATTATGTGGCCCAGGGGGTTGCAGCCTGTGAGCTGAGTCCTCCACAGAGTGGAGCTCCAGGCCCTGGACTCATACTTCCACCACCTGGGGGTGAGTTCAGCAGCTGGGAGCTGGATGCCCAAGGAGATGAGCTGAAGGGAAGGTTCTTCTGAGCTGCTCGTTCCAAAGGACACGGTAGAATTTGCCTGTTCGGAGCCTCCTCGCTCTGGAGTCGATGGTGTGTGTAGAGCGGGGAGGGCTCATTCTCCAGTCGCTTCAGTTAAATAACATGACGTAAATTACTGCTGATAGAGACCTGCAGAGGATCTGTTGATGGCGTGGAGAGTAAACGGCGACAAGCACTGGTTGGGCTGAATGGCTGTTTCCCTGTTGTAACTTCTATGTGTAACAGGATGAGGGACTTCAGTTACATGGAGAGAGTGGAGAAGCTGGGGTTGTTCTCCTTGGAGCAGAGAAGGCTAAGAGGAGATTTGATAGAGGTGTTCAAAATCATGAGGGGGTCTGGACAGAGTAGAGAGAGAGAAACTGTTCCCAGTGGCTGAAGGGTCGAGAACCAGAGGACACAGATTTAAGGTGATTGGCAAAAGAACCAGAGGTGACATGAGGGAATTTTTTTTACACGAGTGGTTAGGATTTGGAATGCGCTGCCTGATAGGGCGGTGGAGACAGATTCAATAGTGGCCTTCAAAAGAGATAAATACCTGAAGGAGAAAGAATTGCAGGGCTATAGGGAACGGTCGGGGGAGTGGGACTGACTGGATCGCTCTTTGAAAGAGCCGGCGCAGACTCGATGGGCTGAATGGCCTCCTCCTGTGCTGTACTATTCTACGATTCTAGCTGTCTGTCCATCACCATAAACAGCTGGTCAGTACCTCGTAACTACAACAGCTGTGCCGACTGCTGCATGTAGCCTGTGCTTCTCCTGCGTTTACTCACAGTGACGTGCAGTCACACTCTGCAGCTGTCTGCGATGTTAGCTGACATGACTGTGTGCGTGCATAGCATGCTCCTCCAAACCCTCTCCAGTAAATTCCACCAGTAAATTGCCAATATCTCCATCCCTGGGGATGCCTAATTATCACTGTCTGTAAACTGACTCTTGTCTCCGACCCCTTGCAAAACCCAATTGAAGAACTTTCTGGAATGCTTTAGAGACAGAAGCTCATTGCTAATTAAGCAACAAAATCATCCTCTTCGCTCGTCCCAGGGGCTCAAAGTGCCATGTTTATGGATACTTTGGGAATTGTGCATTCCTACATTAGTGACTACACTTCATTGGCTGTGAAGCGTTTGGGATGTCATGAGGTGGTGAAAGGCGCTGGAGAAATAGGAGTTCCTACTTTATGATGGTGTCAACAAGAGTTTGTCAAATGAGATTCCAGGCTTGTTATTACATCGAATTACGTAAAAGATGACACCACGGAACTGGCCCATTTGACCCAACCAGTAGGCATAGGTATTTATCCCTCACCCGAGCAGTATCCTAATCCCATGTGCCCGCCCTGTCCCCAGATCCCTTTATTCCCGTTCTTCAACCAGCTATCTGACCTATTGCTAATTGTTGATGAGGTCTCTGCTTCAATCATAAGAACATAAGAATTAGAAGCAGGAGCTTGCTCCGCCATTCAATGAGATCATGGCTGATCTTCCACCTCATCTCCACCTTCCTGCACTATCCCCATATCCCTTCATTCTCTTAGGGGGAAAAATTCAGTTGGTTGCGCCTCCCGTTAGTGCCTTAAGAGTGCGCTAATGGGGCGCAAAGCATCTAGCGCCCGGGCGCGGCGATGTTTGCGCCGCTTGCGAAATTAACTAGACATTTTGCGGCGGCGCTAAACACTACCGCCACGATCTCCTGCGCCGGCAGATCGTGACGTCAGTCGAGTGCGCAACGCCCCGGTATCGTTCCAGAGCAGATATTGAGTGGCGCCCCCTGCCTTACCGCCTGACGCTAGCAACGACAGGTTGAGGGGAACGTTTTGCAGTCAGGAAGGGAAAGGGGGAGCTCTATTTAAAGGCGACCGCTTCCTGCCTTTTATTGTTGGTGCCATTTTTGAACCACGCATTCTGAGAGAGAGAGACTTCTGGAGAGATTAAACGCTGTGTGAAGGAGTTTTGGGTACTGAGCAGCACTTTGCAGGTTCATTTTGATTTGCCATTCCTTGTAACGATATAGAAGAGATTGTGGGGGCTGCACTCTGAGCTCTTTCCCTGGTTCTCTCCATTGTTCTTTCCAGCAGATTTGATGTGCAGGTCTCTCCAGGCCGAGATTCAAGGCTGCAATGAGCAGGATGTGGATGGAAAGCAAGATCAACCATCCCCTTTAAGAACTGGCCGGCGCCATTGTGTCTGTGTTCCATTGCTGACTGACATCACATGAGCTTCGCCAGCGCTCTGAGTTAGCGCCTCGCTCCTCGGCCTTTGCGCCTTAAGACAGGTGTGCAGCGCCTGATTTAGCGCTCCAATCACCTCCAGGGGCGATAAAAGTCAAGTTTGCAGTCGGAGGCGATAATTAGCGCCAGGCGCTAATCTTTGCGCCCGGCCGATAATTGCTCCCCAAATGGGGCGATACTGAATTTCTCCCCCTTAGTATCCAAAAATCTATCGATCTCAGCCTTGAATAGACTCAATGACTGAGCCTCCACAGCCCTCTGGGGTAGAGAATTCCAAAGATTCACCACCCTCTGAGTGAAGAAATTTCTCCTCATCTCAGTCCTAAATGGCCGACCCCTTATCCTGAGACTGTGACCCCTGGTTCTGGACTCCCCAACCAGGGGAAACATTTACTCAGCATTAACCCTGTCAAGCCCCTTAATAATTTTATGGGGGAAAAATTCAGTTGCTTTGCGCCTCCCGTTAACGCCCTAAGAGGGCGCTAACGGGGCGCAAAGCAACGAGCGCCCGGACGCGGTGCCGCCAACGCCTCCCGCGAAATTCAGCGGGAGGTTAGCGGCGGCGGTAACCGTTAGTGCCCCGCTGCGCCGCCGGCGATGATGTCATCGCCGTGTGCAGCGCCCCACTCGGTAGCGCCCCCTGACTTACCGCCGGATGCTATGTCCGCCGGGGTCAGGGGGGCCTACCTGCGGCCGGGGCGGAGCTAGTTAAAGGGGAGGTGGCGGGCGGCCATTTTTGTTGCTGGCCGCCTGCCAGCACCTGCCCCCGGTGCTGTCCCCGGCCCCCGGGAAGCCCCCCCGCGGGGTGCCGGCTGCTCTCCGTGAGCCCAGCACTCCTCTCGAGTGCTGGGTTCGTTTGCCGGCACTCCCGATCCCTGGTGGCCCAGCTGGGCGCCGGGACACGCTGCGCCAGGCCCCTCCCCTTTAATAAGGGGAGGAAGGCCTGCAGTACCGCGGCGCGATGTACCGCTGCACCATAATGCCACGAAATTGCCTCGCAGCGCCCCAAGAGGGCCGCGGGGCGCTTCCAGTAGTGCCCCTCCTCCCTCTCGGGGCGCAACCTGGGAAAATCGGCCACGAGGGCGCTAATTTTTTTGGGGCGCTATATGTTTCAATGAGATCACCTCTCATTCTTCTAAACTCTTCGGAATATAGGCCTAGTCTACTCAATCTCTCCTCATAGGACAATCCCCCCCCATCCCAGGAATCAGTCTGGTGAACTTTCGTTGCACTCCCTCTAAGGCAAGTATATCCTTCCTTCGGTAAGGAGACCAGAACTGTACACAGTACTCCAGGGGTGGTCTAAGCAATGCCCTGTATAATTGTAGTAAGACTTCTTTACTCTTATACTCTAATCCCTTTGTAACAAAAGCTAACATACCATTTGCTTTCCTAATTGCTTGCTGTACTTGCATGTTAACTTTCTGTGATCTGGTACATTCCACAGCCTCACAATCTCGTACAAACAGTTGGACAAGAGGAAAATGTTTAGTCTGTTTTTTAGAAATGTTTTTTGACAAGATGCTGCTCAACAGGCCCAAGCTGGACAGGAGGCGGGCGTGGGATCCGAGCTCCTCTTGTGCGGTTTGTTTTTGTTGATGAAAATAGCTCAGCAGCTGTCGATAACCACATTGCAAACACGAGCAGCACCGGGAGAAAGTGGGCTTTTAATCTCAGACTTCATGATGCACAAATATCCCAACGTGATGCTCGACACCCGAAACAGGGCCACGAGTGAAACACAAGTGGATTGTCCCTGGTTAGCCAGGTATCCGGAATATGGAACACCTTTACTGGTGACTCGCGGCCTGGCTGTGAGTAAAAGACACACCGGGTTTAAGCCGGAGAGACTCTGTACACATCCTGTTCTGGGCCTCTGCCCTCCCACTGGCTATCTCCGAGGGATGCCTGCAGCTGCCCAAGGACAGATGCTCTGTTCATAGAATCATAGAAGTTTACGGCACAAAAGGAGACCATTCGGCCCATCGTGTCTGTCCCGGCCGACAAAGAGCTATCCAGCCCAATCCCACTTTCCAGCTCTTGGTCGGTAGCCCTGTAGGTTACGGAGCTTCGGGTGAATATCCAAGTACTTTTTAAGTGATGAGGGTTTCTGCCTCTTCTTCTTAGGCAGTCCTTCGGAACCGAGGATGACTTGATTCCACGTTAAAAATTAGTTCTCAGGTGACTGATGAGTCCAATGCGGGACCTACAGTCTCTGTCACAGGTGGGGCAGACGGTGGTTGAAGGGGCGGGTGGGTGGGGTGCTTGGGTTGACGTGCGCTCCTTCCGCTGTTTGCGCTGGGCTTCCGCTTGCTCCCGGTGAAGAGACTCGAGGTGTTCAGCGCCTTCCCGGATGCTTCTCCTCCACTTTGTGCGGTCTTGGGCCAGGGATTCCCAGGTGTCGGTGGGGATGTTGCACTTTTTCAAGGAGGCTTTGAGGGTGTCCTTGAAGCGTTTCCTCTGCCCACCTGGGGCTCCTTTGCCGTGCCGGAGCTCCGAGTAGAGCGCTTGTTTTGGGAGTCTCGTATCGGGCATGCGGACGATGTGACCCGTCCATCGGAGCTTATCGAGCATGGTCAAAGCTTCGATGCTGGGGATGTTGGCCTGAGCGAGAACACTGATTTTGGTGCGCCTATCCTGCCAATGGATTTGCAGGATCTTGCGGAGGCAGCGTTGGTGGTACCTCTCCAGTGCTTTGAGGCGCCTGCTGTACATGGTCCATGTCTCTGAGGCTTACAGGAGGGCGGGAATCACTACTGCTCTGTAGACCATGAGCTTAGTGCCGGGTTTGAGGTCCTGGTCTTCAAACACACTCTTCCTCAGGCGACCGAAGGCTGCACTGGCACACTGAAGGCGGTGTTGGACTTCGTCATTGACATCTGCCCTTGTTGAAAGTAGGCTCCCGAGGTATGGAAAGTGGTCCACGTTGTCCAAGGCCTTGTCATGAATTTTGATAATCGGGGGGGGCAGTACTGTGTGGCGGGGGCAGGTTGGTAGAGGACCTTTGTCTTACGGATGTTTAGTGTAAGGCCCATGCTCTGATACGCTTCGGTGAAGGTGTTGATGATGGTTTGGAGATTGGTCGGTAGCCCTGTAGGTTACGGAGCTTCGAGTGCATATCCAAGAACTTTTTAAGTGATGAGGGTTTCTGCCTCTCCCACCCTCTCAGGCAGTGTTGAGGAGACTGTTGTGGAGACTCTTCACACAGTGCAGCCATCAGAGACAGAGTGAAAGGGCAGAATACCAGCTTCCTCTCTCCTGATGGCCGAATCACACGGTCTTCTTGGATTGGAGGTGACTGGACGTTTTCTGCAGTAAAGGTGGTCTTATACAGCCGGTAAACTCAAAAAATCCACTCGTCTTTGACCCGCGCCCCGTTTCCGCCCCCGCCTGTGACCCTCGCCCCTCTTTCCCCCCCACCCTGACCCTCGCCCCTATTTTCCCCCCCGCCCTGACCCTCGCCCCGCTTTCCCCCCCGCCCTGACCCCCGCCGTGACCCTCGCCCATCTTTCCCCCCCGCCGTGACCCTCACCCCTCATTACCCCCCGCCGTGACCCTCGCCCCTCTTCCCCCCCGCCCTGACCCTCGCCCCACTTTCCCCCCCGCCGTGACCCTCGCCCCTCTTTCCCCCCCGTCCTGACCCTCGCCCCTCTTTCCCCCCTCGCCCTGACCCTCACCCCACTTCCCCCCCCCCGCCCTTACCCTCGCCCTTCTTTCCCCCCCGCCCTGACCCTCGCCCCACTTTCCCCCCCCGCCCTGACCCTCGCCCCACTTTCCCCCCCCCGCCCTGACCCTCGCCCCTCTTTCCCCCCCCGCCCTGACCCTCGCCCCTCTTTCCCCCCCGCCCTGACCCTCGCCCCTCTTTCCCCCCGCCCTGACCCTCACCCTGACCCCCGCCCTGCCACTTGCCCCTCTTTTGCCCCCACCCTGACCCTCACCCCTCTTTCCCCCCTGCCCTGACCCTCGCCCCTCTTTCCCCCCCGCCCTGACCCCCGCCCTGACCCTCGCCCCTCTTTTGCCCCCACCCTGACCCTCGCCCCTCTTTCCCCCCTCACCCTGACCCTCGCCCCTCTTTCCGCCCGCCCTGACCCGAGCCCCTCTTTCCCCCCGCCCTGACCCTCGCCCCTCTTTCCCCCCCGCCTTGACCCGCGCCCCTCTTTCCCCCCGCCCTGACCCTCGGCCCTCTTCCCCCCCGCCCTGACCCTCGCCCCTCTTCCCCCCCCGCCCTGACCCTCGCCCCGTTTCCCCCCGCCCTGACCCTCGCCCCTCTTCCCCCCCCGCCCTGACCCTCGCCCCTCTTTCTCCCCTCGCCCTGACCCTCGCCCCGTTTCCCCCCGCCCTGACCCTCGCCTCTCTTTTCCCCCTTGCCCCTCTTTTAACCCCTCGCCCTGACCCTCGCCCCTCTTTCCCCCCTCGCCCTGACCCCCGCCCTGACCCTCGCCCCTCTTTCCCCCCGCCCTGACCCACGTCCCTCTTTCCCCCCGCCCTGACCCTCGCCCCTCTTTCCCCCCGCCCTGACCCACGTCCCTCTTTCCCCCCGCCCTGACCCACGTCCCTCTTTCCCCCCGCCCTGACCCACGCCCCTCTTTACTCATGCCCTGACCCTCGCCCCTCTTTTCCCCCCACCCTGACCCTTGCCGCGCTTTCCCCCCGCCCTGACCCGCGCCCCTCTTTCCTCCCGCCCTGACCCTCGCCCCTCTTTCCCCCCGCCCTGACCCGCGCCCCTCTTTCCCCCCGCCCTGACCCGCGCCCCTCTTTCCCCCCGCCCTGACCCTCGCCCCTCTTTCCCCCCCACCCTGACCCTCGCCCCTCTTTCCCCCCGCCCTGACCCTCGCCCCTCTTTCCCCCCCCTGACCCACGCCCCTCTTCCCCCCCACCCTGACCCACGCCCCTCTTTCCTCCCGCCTGACCCTCGCCCCTCTTTCCCCCGCCCTGACCCACGCCCCTCTTTCCCCCCGCCCTGACCCGCGCCCCTCTTTCCCCCCGCCCTGACCCGCGCCCCTCTCCCCCCCCACCCTGACCCACGCCCCTCTTTTCTCCCGCCCTGACCCTCGCCCCTCTTTCCCCCCGCCCTGACCCACGCCCTCTTTCCCCCCCACCCTGACCCTCGCCCCTCTTTCCCCCCGCCCTGACCCTCGCCCCTCTTTCAGCACCTGGTTTTCTGCCGATAGAGGAATTAAAACCACATTTCTATTTTCAACGTCTCAATCTAATTACCTGGGCACTATAGTAGGGTGTGATTGTGGGACGGAGTCTGAAAGCTGCCTTAAACGTTGACACTTGTGAGAAACGAGTTGAAATTCCAGAATCTTCACCGTCGATAATCGTTCCTTTCAAATGTCACCCAGGTCGGGCAGAAAAAAAAAGAGCAGAACGATTTGCAAATTGAATCAAAGGCCTCTTACTATTTTTCTCTCCCTCATACATGTCTAATTTTTGGCTAGACATCATCCTCACCTTGTGCCAACCCAGTGTCACTGGAACCCACTGCAGCCATCGCTTGGCATCGACCCGCGGTGTTCAAGGTGGGTTTTTAACGCAGTTCTCTGAGGTGTAATTCATTACTCATTAGGAAGCGGCCAAACAGAGGCGGACTAAAAACAGCAGTTGTTAATTTAGCTCAAAAACTCTCAGCTATGTAGAGGAAAGTGTTCGAGCAGTGAATGGAATGACTGAGATGCTGTTTGTTGATTCTTGAGTTCCTGTAGAGGAAGCTGGTATTCGGTACATTACGGCAAGTACATAAAACATCACTAATGTGAACAGCATTCGATCCTGTGCCCGGTTTTTTCAATGATCCCATTGATCAAGACTTTAGGATGTAGGCCCTCAGGCTGAAACCTGCTGTGGTCCCCACGCTGCGGTAAATTTTAGAGTCTCGCTCACACACACCCTCTTCTGATGTGAAGTTGGCCAAAAATAGCACATGGACTTTTTTCAGAGATGGCACGGTGCCCGAGTACCTGGATGCTAAGAATCTAAAGTATGCGTTGCAGTGACCATGATGTGAAGTGCCAACTTTTACATCTCTACATAACACGCTCTTTCATGTGCCGAGCTTTTTGATGGAACCTGTGTTGTTTATCATTCCATCTGCAATCGAGAGTGTGGACAAATACATCTCTATGTGCCTCTTACTCTCTCTGATCCACCTTGACCTGGTCTCTTTAATATATCCCTTAACATAAGAACCTAAGAAATAGGAGCAGGAATAGGCCATTTGGCCCTTCGAGCCTGCTCCGCCACTCAATGAGATCATGGCTGATCTTCTGCCTCAACTCCATTCACCGGCCCTATCGCCATATCCCTTGATGCCCTTACTAGTCAGAAATCTATTGACTTCTGTTTTGAATATACCCAATGACTGAGCCTCCACAGCCCTCTGGGGTAGAGAATTCCAAAGATTCACCACCCTCTGTGTGAAGAAATTTCTTCTCATCTCAGTCCTGAATAGCCTACCCTTTATCGTGAGGCTGTGGCCCCTGGTTCTAGACTCCCCAGCCAAGGGAAACATTCTCCCAGCATCCACCCTATCAAGCCCTGTAATAATTTTGTATGCTTCAATGAGATCCCCTCTCATTCTTCTGAATTCAAGAGAATACAGGCCTAGTTTACTCAATCTCTTCTCATATGACAGTCCCGCCATCCCAGGAATCAGTCTGGTGAACCTTCATTGCACTCCCTCTATGGCAAGTATATCCTTCCTTAGGTAAGGAGACCAAAATTGTACACGATACTCCAGGTGTGGTCTCACCAAGGCCCTATATAATTGGAGTAAGACTTCTTTACTCCTGTACTCAAATCCTCTTGTAATGAAGGCCAGCATACTATTTGTCTTCCTAATGGCTTGCTGCACCTGCACATTCACTTTCAGTGACTCATGTACAAGGACACCCAGGTCCCTTTGCTATAAGATGGAGTTCAACGTGGGCAAGTGTGAGGTCATCCCCTTTGGTTCCGAGAAAGACAAATCGGAATATATTCTTAATGGTGAGAGACGAGGAGCTGTGGAGGAGTGAAGGGATTTGGGTGTCCATGTACACACATCATTAAAAGCTAGTGCACAGGTACAAAAAACAATCAGAAAGGCTAATGGAATGTTGGTCTTTATCTCGAGGGGGCTGGAATACAACAGTGAGGAAGTGAAGCTTCAGTTGTACAGAGCTCAGGTCAGACCCCATCTGGAGTAACTGTGTTCAGCTCTGGGCATCACACCAGGGGGGGCAGCACAGATTCACCAAAATTATACCAGGGCCTAAAGGGTTAAATTATGAGGACAGGTTGCATAAACTTGACTTGTAATCCCTCGAGTTTAGAAGGCTGAGGGGTGATCTGCTCGAGCTGGTTAAAATGATAAAGGGATGTGATGGAGAGAAACTATTTCCTTTGGTGGGTGCGGGGTGGGGGGGGGGAGTCCAGAACAAGGGGACACAATAAGAACATAAGAATTAGGATCAGGAGTCGGCTATTCGGCCCCTCGAGCCTGCTCCGCCATTCAATAAGATCGTGGCTGATCTTCTGCCTCAACTCCACTTCTTAAAATTAGAGCCAGGCCGTTCAGGGGTGATGTCAGGAAGCACTTCTTCACACAAAGGGTGGAGGAAATCTGGAAAACTCTCCCCCCCACAAATGGCTGTGGATGCCGGGGGTCAATTGGAGCTTTCAAGTCTGAGATCGATAGATTTTTGTCAGGTAAAGGCATCAAGGGATATGGAGGTACGGGCGTCAAGGGATATGGAGGTAAGGGCGTCAAGGGATATGGAGGTAAGGGCATCAAGGGATATGGAGGTACGGGCATCAAGGGATATGGAGGTACGGGCATCAAGGGATATGGAGGTACGGGCATCAAGGGATATGGAGGTACGGGCGTCAAGGGATATGGAGGTACGGGCATCAAGGGATATGGAGGTAAGGGCGTCAAGGGATATGGAGGTAAGGGCATCAAGGGATATGGAGGTACGGGCATCAAGGGATATGGAGGTACGGGCATCAAGGGATATGGAGGTAAGGGCATCAAGGGATATGGAGGTAAGGGCGTCAAGGGATATGGAGGTACGGGCATCAAGGGATATGGAGGTAAGGGCGTCAAGGGATATGGAGGTACCGGCGTCAAGGGATATAGAGGTACGGGCGTCAAGGGATATGGAGGTAAGGGCGACAAGGGATATGGAGGTAAGGGCGTCAAGGGATATGGAGGTAAGGGCATCAAGGGATATGGAGGTACGGGCATCAAGGGATATGGAGGTAAGGGCATCAAGGGATATGGAGGTAAGGGCATCAAGGGATATGGAGGTAAGGGCGTCAAGGGATATGGAGGTAAGGGCGTCAAGGGATATGGAGGTAGGGATAGGGAGGTACGGGCGTCAAGGGATATGGAGGTAAGGGCATCAAGGGATATGGAGGTACGGGCGTCAAGGGATATGGAGGTACGGGCATCAAGGGATATGGAGGTAAGGGCGTCAAGGGATATGGAGGTACGGGCATCAAGGGATATGGAGGTATGGGCGTCAAGGGATATGGAGGTACGGCAGGTAAATGGAGTCGAGGCACAGATCAGCTGTTGATCTAATTGAGGGGCTGAATGGCCTCCTCCTGTTACAGTGCTCTGTCTGCTATTCCCTCCGAGAACCACCAGGCAGGCCCTGAGTATTGGTGCCATGGCAACCCCCAAACCTTTGCTGATTTTGTGCTGTAAACATTGACTGATTCAAAAGGTTTTTTTTTGCTCTATATGCCGCAGTGATTTAATTAACAACGGGCGAGCTGAAAATGGGCTCCTGAATCGGCTGGGGCACATGGTCATTAAAGCTCTTTGATCCTGGTCTGGCCGCATCTGCCGTTTTACTGAATAAACTTAATCCCGAGCCAGGTGTTTACACTGCCGGAGGGTAGGGGTTGAGAATGTTTCTGACACTGCGCTGCAGTTAATCTTCGAGCAGCTAAGTACACTCGTGGCTGAAACCAGCTCCTGTAGTGAAGAATGAACCCACACTGTTGGCTGTTTTATTGGGTTAGATTGTGCAGGAACTGGAATTTTTGGGGCTCTCGAAACAACCATTTCTGGGGCTTCTTCTGGGTGACCCGATTTTCAAATGCACCCGCCTCGCGGCACTGAGCCCAGGTGCATCCCCAGGGCCCCACCTCCGTTCCCATTCTGTGTGATTAATGTCCACTTAGAATAGAATCCTAGAAAGTTACAGCACGGAAGGAGGCCATTCGGCCCATCGTGTCCGCACCAGCCAACAAAGAGCTATCCAGCCTAATCCCACTTCCCAGCTCTTGGTCCGTAGCCCTGCAGGTTACAGCATCCCAAGTGCACATCTAAGTACTTTTTAAATGTGGTTAGGGTTTCTGCCTCTACCACCCTTTCAGGCAGTGAGTTCCAGACCCCCACAACCCTCTGGGTGAAGAAATTTCCCTTCAAATCTCCTCTAAACCTTCCCCCAATTACTTTAAATCTGGGCCCCCTTGTTTTTGACCCCTCTGCTAAGGGAAATAGGTCCTTTCTATCCACTTTATCTAGGCCCCTCATAATTTTAAACACCTCAATAAGGTCTCCCCTCAGCCTCCTCTGTTCCAAGGAAAACAGACCCAGCCTATCCAGTCTTTCCTCACAGCTAAGGGCAGTGGGCAGTGGTTGTGATTGGCCACTGTGCTCCTGGCTGAGAGAGGGGAAGAACCAGACAGGGATCCCACTTGTAATCACTGTCCTTTGATCCCTTGCTGGACAGAAGAATTAGGAGCAGGAGTCGGCCATTCGGCCCCTCGAGCCTACTCCACCATCCAATAAGATCGCGGCTGATCTTCGACCTCAACTCCACTTCCCTGCCCTATCACCATATCCCATGATTCCCCTAGAGTCCAAAAATCTATCGATCTCCGTCTTGAATATACTCAACGACTCAGCATCCACAGCCCTCTGGGGCAGAGAATTCCAAAGATTCACAACCCTCTGAGTGAAGAGATTTCTCCTCATCTCAGTCCTAAATGGTGGACCCCTTATCCTGAGACTGTGACCCCTGGTTCTAGACTCCCCAGCCAGGGGGAAACATCCTCTCAGCATCTACCCTGAATCCCCTTCAGAATCTTATATGTTTCAATGAGATCACCTCTCGTTCTTCTAAACTCCAGAGAGTATAGGCCCAATCTACTCAATCTCTCCTTATCTTCTCTTCTTAGGCAGTCCCTCGGAACCGAGGATGACTTGCTTCCACATTAAAAATTAGTTCTCAGGTGACTGATGAGTCCAATGTGGGACCTACAGTCTGTCACAGGTGGGGCAGACGGTGGTTGAAGTGGCGGGTGGGTGGGGTGCTTGGGTTGACGTGCGCTCCTTGCGCTGCCTGCGCTTGGCTTCCGCTTGCTCCCGGCGAAGAGACTCGAGGTGTTCGGCGCCTTCCCGGATGCTTCTCCTCCACTTTGTGTGGTCTTGGGCCAGGGATTCCCAGGTGTCGGTGGGGATGTTGCACTTTTTCAAGAAGGCTTTGAGGGTGTCCTTGAAGCGTTTCCTCTGCCCACCTGGGGCTCTCTTGCCGTGCCGGAGCTCTGAGTAGAGCGCTTGTTTTGGGAGTCTCGTATCGGGCATGCGGACAATGTGACCCGTCCATCGGAGCTGATCGAGCGTGGTCAAAGCTTCGATGCTGGGGATGTTGGCCTGAGCAAGAATACTGACGTTGGTGCGCCTATCCTGCCAATGGATTTGCAGGATCTTGCGGAGGCAGCGTTGGTGGTACCTCTCCAGTGCTTTGAGGTGCCTGCTGTACATGGTCCATGTCTCTGAGGCATACAGCAGGGCGGGTATCACTGCTGCTCTGTAGACCATGAGCTTAGTGCCGGGTTTGAGGTCCTGGTCTTCAAACACTCTCTTCCTCAGGCGACCGAAGGCTGCACTGGAACACTGAAGGCGGTGTTGGACTTCGTCGTCGACATCTGCCCTTGTTGACAGTAGGCTCCCGAGGTATGGAAAGTGGTCCACGTTGTCCAAGGCCTTGTCGTGGAATTTGATAATCGGGGGGCAGTACTGTGTGGCGGGAGCAGGTTGGTAGAGGACATTTGTCTTACGGATGTTTAGTGTCGGGCACATGCTCTCGTACGCTTCGGTGAAGGTGTTGACGATGGTTTGGAGTTCGACCTCCGATTGTGCGCAGACGCAAGCGTCGTCTGCATACTGTAATTCGACAACAGAGGATGGGACGACCTTGGATCTGGACTGGAGGCAACGGAGGTTGAACAGTTTCCCGTTCTGTAAATTAGCTCCACTCCAGCGGGGAGCTTACTGAGGGTGAGATGGAGCATTGCAGCAAGGAAGATCGAGATCGAGATAGGACAACCCTCTCACCCCAGAGATCAATCCTTCCAGCAACTTTCTGTACCTCTGACTCTGGCCTCCTAAGCATTCCACTCTCTTCCACCAAAAGGCTGTGGATGCTGGGGCAATTCAAATTTTCAAGACTTGGATTGATAGATTTTTGTTGGGTCAGGGTATCGAGGGATACGGAGCAAAGGTTGGTAAATGGAGTTGAGATACAGATCAGCCATGATCTGATTGAATGGCAGAATAGGCTCGAGGGGCTGAATGGCCTCCTTCTGTTCCTGTTGGCATCCATACCTCCAGCCGCCTAAGCCCTACACTCTGCAATTTCCTCCCTAAACCTCTCTACCCATCTCTGTGACCAGGCTTTTGGCCACCCCGTCTAATATCTCCCTCTGGTTTGGCATCTTGGTAAGGTTTTTTCTACATTAGGTCATCCAAAACATGGCTGTCTGTCCTAACTCGCACCAAGTCCCGTTCGCCCATCACCCCCTGTGCGCGCTGACCTACATTGGCTCCCGGTTAAGCAATGCCTCGATTTCAAAATTCTCATCCTTGTTTTCAAATCCCTCCATGGCCTCGCCCCTCCCTATCCCTGTAATCCCTCAACTATTGACGGCCGTGCCTTCAGCTGCCTGGGCCCTAAGCTCTGAAACTCCCTCCCTAAACCTCTCTGCCTCTCTCTCCTCCTTTAAGACGTTCCTTAAAACCTACCTCGTTGACCACCTGTCCTAATATCTCCTTATGTGGCTCGATGTCAAATTTTGTTTTATAATACTCCTGTGAAGCACCTTGGGATGTTTTACTACGTTAAAGGTGCTATATAAATGCAAGTTGTTGTTGTTACTTAGTAAGCCACTTGGGTACGGTTCCATGGGCACTACCCACCCTCCAGCATCTTTCCCCAACAAGGAGTCAGCGCCTTCAGGAGACGGGAGGGAGTGAAAATCGGAAGGACCGACCTCTGACTTGGAACGGAAGGGCAACTAATAAGTCTGTTGCAGCAGGTCCTGTAGAATACATAACGGAGCAAACTCGATTAACTGGAGCGAGGAGGTAGAGAGAGAACTCACAGCTCATTGCATGATCAGAGCACTCTGCAATGGGTGTAACATATGTTGGTGTCTGCCCTTAGCTGAACCTAGACCATGGATGAGAAATGACTTGACATCCTGAGCCTCGGGAATGCAAGTAATTGGCTTCTGTGGATGAGGGTTGAGCTTCATGTCTTGGGGCTGGATCAGGAACCCTGGAGTGAAGAGGAAGTAACGTGGCTGATGGCAGTTCTGCGCCTGTTTATCTGGAGCTGGCCATGTGGGGGAGGGTGGAGTGCTGCTTCTGATTCAATCCGAGGAAGATTTAAAACCTGATAATTCAGGGGAGGTTTTCCTAAAGAATTTGTGCTGCCTGTCCAACATCCAGTATTTGATGAGCAGAAATTGCCTCAAATTAGATATTGGGAAGACCAAAGCCATTGTCTTCGGTCCCCGCCACAAACTCCGTTCCCCAGCCACCGACTCCATCCATCCCTCTCCCTGGCCGCTGTCTGCGGCTGAACCAGACCGTTCACAACCTGGGTGTCCTATTTGACCCTGAGCTGAGCTTCTGACAACATAACCGCTCCATCACTAAGACCGCCTATTTCCACCTCCGTAACATCTCCCGTCTCCGCCCCTGCCTCAGCTCATCTTCTGCTGAAACCCTCATCCATGCCTTCGTTATCTCCAGACTCGAATATTCCAACGCTCTCCTGGCCGGCCTCCCACCTTACACCCTCCGTAAACTTCAGCTCATCCAAAACTCGGCTGCCCCGTGTCCTAATTTGCACCGAGCTGACCTACATGGTCTCCTGACCCGGCAATGCCTCGATTTTAAAATTCTCATCCTTGTCTTCAAACGCTTCCATGGTCTCGCCCCTCCCTACCTCTGTAACCTCCTCCAGCCTCACAACCCTCTGAGATCTCTGCGCTCCTCCAATTCTGGCTTCTTGTGCATCCCCGATTCCATGAGCACCGACAGCCCTCTGTTCATCTTCTCCTCCCCACCCCCTGGGCCATATTTCACCAGCGAGACTATCACCACCAATTCAACCACAGAAGTCACTGCAGCTCTCCCCAATCCTGCATAGACAGGCTCACGAGCCAACAGGGATACAAGGACCAGGAGTGGGAAGCCTGGTCTTCCCTAGCCCAGGAATGCTGTGACCAATTGCCGTGCCTCACCAGTTGGTGCAATTATCCCTCTTTAACTTTGAATGATTAGCACCATTTTGTTAGCGGAAAAAGTATTGCTTCTTATAAACTCGTTGAAAAAGCAATAAACACAGGCCAGATTGTGTTGTCTGAATTCCCTATTGGATTTCTTGTACGTAGTAACACATCCCAAGGCACTTCACAGGAGGCTACATAAGGAGATGTTAGGACAGGTGACCAAAAGCTTGATCAAAGAGATAGGTATTAAGGATCATTGTAGAGGTGGAAAGGTTTAGGGAGGGAATTCCAGAACTTAGGGCCCAAGCTGGAGGCACGGCCGGCAATTTGGCGAGCGTTTATAATGAGGGATGCTCAAGAGGCCAGAATTGGAGGAGTGCAGAGATCTCGGAGGGTTGTGGGGCTGGAGGAGGTCACAGAGATAGGGAGGGGCGAGGGCCATGGAGGGATTTGAAAACAAGGATGAGAATTTTAAAATCGAGGCGTTGTCGGACCGGGACCCAATGTAGGTCAGTGAGCACAGGGGTGATGGATGGATGGGACTTGGTGTGAGTTAGGACACGGGGCAGCAGAGTTTTGGATGAGCTGAAGTTTATGAAGGGTGAAGATGAGAGGCACCCCTCCTGAAATGAGCAGATGTCATTCTGCTCCTCACTGTTGGCTTTAAAATTCCTCTGTAACACTGGGTAGGGTGAGCTGCAAATTTCCCAACTGGCAGATAAGCCAAATTTTTTATTTAGCATCATTGTCACAGCTTTGACCTACAATTGGCATCATTCCAATCCGTTTGAGTCCGAGTGGAAAAACTGCCCTGGAAACTCTTGACCCGACGTCTTGCCCTTTCACCCAGAGCTTCTAAAGTTGGCTACAAACCATTCCTTCTGAGCCCTTTGGCACGGTGAGCAGGCACTGTGCAGAAATGTGCTCCCATTGTAAGCATTCCTACATTCTCACCCAGGCCACAGTAGGATATGTTTCTGCAGAACAGAATACACAAACCTCAAGAACATTGGCCGGAATTGGAAGAAAATGAGAGCTCGCCAACTTCGGGCTGCCTGCTGCAAGAGAGGAATTTAAACACCGACAGATGGCAACTCGGTTAAATCTGGGCGCGCACCCCTGGCCCCGCAGATTGCCTCCACCGCTACTGGTTTTGGAAAAAAACTTTTCCTTCTCAACAGCAACAACTTGCATTTATAAAGCGTCTTTAACTCCTGGGGTCACTGGCTCCTGGGGTCACTGGCTCCTGGGGTCACTGGCTCCTGGGGTCACTGGCTCCAGGGGTCACTGGCTCCAGGGGGCACTGGCTCCAGGGGTCACTGGCTCCAGGGGTCACTGGCTCCAGGGGTCACTGGCTCCAGGGGTCACTGGCTCCAGGGGTCACTGGCTCCAGGGGGCACTGGCTCCAGGGGTCACTGGCTCCTGGGGCACTGGCTCCAGGGGTCACTGGCTCCTGGGGTCACTGGCTCCAGGGGTCACTGGCTCCAGGGGTCACTGGCTCCAGGGGTCACTGGCTGCTGGGGGCACTGGCTCCTGAGGTCACTGGCTCCTGGGGTCACTGGCTCCAGGGGGCACTGGCTCCTGGGGCACTGGCTCCTGGGGTCACTGGCTCCTGGGGTCACTGGCTCCTGGGGTCACTGGCTCTGGGGTCACTGGCTCCTGGGGTCACTGGCTCCTGGGGTCACTGGCTCCAGGGGTCACTGGCTCCTGGGTCACTGGCTCCTGGGGTCACTGGCTCCTTGAATCATTGAAACTTACAGCACAGGTGGAGGCCATTCGGCCCATCGTGCCTGTGCCGGCTCTTTGGTAGAGCTCTTCAATTAATCCCACTCCCCCTGCTCTTTCCTCACAGCCCTGCAAATTAATCCTCTTCAAGTACGTGTCCAATTGCCTTCTGAAAGTTCCTCTGGAATCTGATTCCACAGCCCTTTCAGGTAGTGCATTCCAGAACTTAACAATCCTCTGAGAATTTTTTTCCCCTCATTTCCCTTCTAGTTCTTTTGCAATTATTTTAAATCTGTGACCTCTGGTTACCGACCCACTCTCCAGAGGAAACGGCTTCTCCCCACGTGCTCTATCAAAACCCCTCATAATTTTGAACACCTCTATTAGATTTTCCCTTAACCTTCTGCAATTCCAGCTTCTGCAGTCTCTCCACATAACTGAAGTCCCTCATCCCTGGTATCATCCTGGTAAACCTCCTTTGTACCTCCAGGGCCTTGATATCCTTCCTAAAGTGCGGTGCCCAGAATTGTACACACTACTCCAGCTGGAGCCTAACCAGTGATTTGTAAAGGTTTAGCATGACTTCCTTGTTTTTGTATTCAATGCCCCAATTTACAAAGCTAAGTATCCCTAACCACCTTGTCAACTTGCCCTGCTACCTTCAAAGATTTATGAATGTGAACCCCCAGGTCCCTCTGCTCTCGCACCCCCCTCGAAATAGTGCCGTTGAGATTATGCTGCCTCTCCGTGTTGTTTCTCCCAAAGTGCATCACTTCACACTTATCCACATTAAATTGCGCCCGCCGTGTGTCTGCCCAGTCTGTCTGTGTTCTCCTGAAGTCTGCTACTATCCTGCTCATTGTTTACTACCTTCCCAATTTTGGTATCATTCGCAAACTTCAAAATTGTACTCAGAGTGTAGTGTGTGCTTTTGGAGTCCAATGTATAGTGTGGCTGATGATGTTGGTTGGGGGCTATATATTGGCCGGGACATTTCGAAATAGCGCCATGCGATGTTTTTACATCCACCTGAGAGGGTAGACAGGGCCTCGGTTTAACGTTTCATCCGAAAGACGGCACCTCCGACAGTGCGGCACTCCCTCAGTACTGCACTGGAGT
>CM059429.1:601090-693580 GCA_030390025.1 Squalus acanthias | reverse complement strand
AGCCGTTCGCTGCACCCTGTGGGACGGACGGGTTGGCCGCGGTGACGACCTCCCGGAGGAGGACGGGGACTCGGTGGGGGCATCGAGGACGATTTGGAGTCCATCGGCACGAGGCTGATGGACGCCCTCGTGCCCTTCACCGACTCTCCCCTCATCCCCGTAGGGGAACTCCGGGATTTTATGGGCCGTGAGCCAGGGTCGTCACAAGAAGATCCGGCTGGCCCTCGACAAGTGGTCGGAGCTGGCGCTGCTCGTCGTGTCCGTCCGCGCCGCCGGTTAAAATCATGGGCGCGGACAAGGACGTTGGCCGGCTCGAGCTGCGTCGGCTCAAGAGCTTTCCACACTGGGCTGCTGAGGGAGTGGCGGTCGTCAGTGACCGCCCGCTCCCTCCCCTCCGTTAGGTAGAGGTTGCACTATGCTTCTGAGATGAAGATAACCATAGCCAGCCTCAACATCAACGGCAGCAGGGAGGCGCGCCGTAGATTCAATACTTCTCGGTCCTTCGGGACGGGAAATATGCGGTGTGCTTCCTGCAAGAAACCCACACCGTTCCGGGAGACGAGGCCACGTGGCTCCTGGAGTGGCAAGGAGGGGGTCAGCATGAGTCACCCTCTCCAACAATTCCTGCGGGGTGGCTGGTCTTGCTGGCCCCGCATTTTCAGCCGAGATCTTGAGGGTCAAGGAGCACGTTGCCGGGCCGCTTGCTCCAGGTCACTGTTCGCCTGGGAGGCGTGCCGCTCCATTTAGTGAACGTGTACGCCCCCCGGACCGGTGCGCAGCAAGTGCGCTTCTTCGGAGAGTGTCCGCTCTTCTGGGGCTCCATCGACGTGGGCGAGTGCGTCATCCTCGGGGGGGATTTCAATTGTACCCTCGAGGCGCGGGACCGGTCGGGTCCCCCGCGAAGCCCGGCGGCGATGGAGAAGTTGCGGGACCTGGTCGTGTCCTTCGACTTGGTGGACGTCTGGCGAAATCTCCATCCCGA
The DNA here is from genome assembly GCA_030390025.1 of Squalus acanthias. Taxonomy (NCBI): domain Eukaryota; kingdom Metazoa; phylum Chordata; class Chondrichthyes; order Squaliformes; family Squalidae; genus Squalus; species Squalus acanthias. The sequence continues at coordinate 692,598 of CM059429.1, read as the reverse complement.
CTCCAGCGCCTTCACTAGCGTGAGGTCTGGAGGAGGAAGGTCAGAATCGACCGCCTTTTTACATTTCCCGGGCGTACGTCTCCTGCGTTCCGGCGGCTTCCATGCGGCCGGTGCCGTGCACGGACCACCACCTGGTGTGGGCGGAGCTCGCTCGCTGCGCGCGCGGGGGGGGTCCGCGTACTGGCATTTAAACAACCTGCTGCTGGAGGACGCGCGGGTTCCAGGATTTCGGTTTTCGCCGGATCTGGGCCGACTGGAAGAAGGAAGCGGGGAGGCTTCCCCTCCTTGAGCTATGGTTGGGACGTGGGCAAGGCTCACGTCCGCGTCTTCTGTCAGGAGTACGCGATGGGTCGACAAGAGGCGGGAGGCCCGGGTCCGGGCGATTGGAGAAAGAAGGTGCTCGACCTGAAGTCCCGTCTCGGTCAAGTCGTCGAGGACCCGGCCCTGCGGAAGGTGTACGAAGAGAAGAAGGGCACGCTGAAGGACCTGCAGCTGGTCGGGTCCCGAGGCGCGTACGTGAGGTCGCGGATCCAGTTCCTGCGGGACCTGGACCGCGGCTCCCCCTTCTTCTACTCGCTGGAAAAAAGACGGGGGGGTCCGTAAGCAGCTCTTGGGGCTGCTGGCCGACGACGGATCTCTGGTCTCGGATCCGGAGGGCATCAGCGCGGAGGCCCGGGCCTATTACGGGGCTCTGTTCTCTTCGATCCGTCCAGCGAGGATGCGCGCAGAGTTTTGTGGGAGGACCTGCCGAAGGTCGGCCCGGAGGGCGCCGAGAATTTAGAAGCTCCGCTAAGCCTGGCGGAGCTGACCGGCGCCCTGCGCCAGCTCTCGAGGGGGCAAGTCCCCGGGCTGGACGGGCTGACCGTGGAGTCCACAGGGCGTTCTGGGACGTCTTGGGGGACGACTACGCGCGGGTCCCTGGGGGAAAGTATGGCGACCGGGGGAGATGCCCCCTCTCCTTGGCGCAGGGCAGTCATCGTCCTGCTGCCCGAAGAAGGGCGATCTCCGCCTACTTAAGAACTGGCGCCCGGTCTCCCCTCCTCAGCACGGACTACAAAATTTTCGCCAGGGGCTATGTCTGCTCGCCCTTGGCACCGTGCTGGCCCGCATGATCCACCCCGACCAGTCCTACACGGTCCCGGGCCGGAGTATCCACGATAACATCCATCTGGTCCGGGACTCTGGTCCACCATTCCCAGAGGGCTGGTCTGTCGGTCGCCTTCCTTTCCCTGGATCAGGAGAAGGCGTTCGACAGGGTGGATCACGAGTATCTTTTCGGGACTCTGCGCGCATTCGGGTTCGGGACGCATTTCGTCGCCCGGATCCGACTTCTGTACGCCGCCGCGGAGTGTCTGATTAAAGTTAACGGGTCTTTGACGGCGCCCCTTCGCTTCGGGAGGGGGGTGTGTCAGGGATGCCCCATGTCCGGTCAGTTATACGCCGTTTTGCGTGGAGCCTTTCCTGCGCCTCTTGCGGAAGAGGTTGACGGGACTGGCTCTGCAAGGGCCGGGCGTGGAGGTGGTCCTCTCGGCTTACGCCGATGACGTGCTCCTCGCGGTCACGGATCCCGTCGACTTGCGGAGGATGCGAGAATGCCAGCAGATTTACTCGGACGCATCCTCCGCCAAGATCAACTGGGAGAAATGTTCTGGACTCCTGGTGGGCCCATGGCAGGGTGGACTCCCTGCCGGAGGAGTTCGGGCCTTTCGCCTGGAGCACCACGCACCTCCTCTACCTGGGAGTCTACCTCAGCCCGGCCGAGGACGCCTGGCCGGCGAACTGGCAAGAGCTGGAGGCCAAAGTCACCGCTCGCCTAGGGACGCTGGACAGGACTGCTCCGAGTGTTGTCCTACAGGGGTCGAGCGCTGGTCATAAACCAGCTGGTGGCCGCCATGTTGTGGTACCGGTTGATCACTTTGATCCCTCCCCCTGCGTTTGTCGCCAAGATGCAGAAGAAGCTCGTCGACTTCTTCTGGGACAAAAGGAAGCACTGGGTCTCTGCCGCGGTTTTGAGTCTCTCCCGCTTAGGGAGGGCGGTCAGGCGCTGGTGTGCCTTCGCACCCAGGCGGCGACTTTCCGTCTTCAGACGCTGCAGAGATACCTGTACGTGGAGAATCCTCCTAGGTGGCGTGCGCTGGCGACGTATTTCTTCCGCCAGCTGCACGGCCTCAATTACGACACGCAGCTCCTGTTTGTGAGAGTGGGTGGCACGCGTGCCAGCCTGCGGGAGCTGCCTGTCTTCTACCAGGAACTGCTATGGGTTTGGAACAGCGTCGCCTCCGAGCGCAGTTCTCCCCCGTCAGGAGCGGCGGCCGTCCTTCGGGAGCCGCTGTTCAGGAATCCGCACCTCCACGACCGCGGGTTCGGCTGGCTGGCGGAGGGCAGGGCTGTGCCCGGTAAGGTGACCAGAGTCGGGGACCTGCTCGATGGCGGAGGAGCGGGCTGGATGGCGCCGGAGGAGTTGGCGAGGCGCATGTCTTGGGTCAACGTCCGGCTCGCGGTCAAAGCCATCGAGTCGCTAAAAGTGGCACTGGGCCCCGTCTCCACTAGGTGTGTCGAGGAGGCTCAAGCACGTGGGGCGATCCCGTCCGAACTGACCCCCGTTCGGACGGAATTCCTTATCGGCGCCCGGCCCCGAATCCTCCCTCGGGAGCCGCCGCCTCACCACTTGAGCCTTCTCGGAGAAATGCCCTCCGTGCCCTTTCAATCCGCACGGAGGCGTTTCCTGTACGGGCTGCTCCTGCACACTCTCCACTTTGCCATCTTCGTCTGCCGTCCGGACACGCCTTGGCGTACCATCCTGCCGTCCGGCGGAGGCGAAGGTCCCCATTGGAAGGCTCTCTACGCGGGAGTCTTCCCTTGTTCTATTGGGGACTTGGCCTGGAGGGTGTTGCACGGAGCAGTCCCGTGCAATAGGATTTTAAGTAGGTTTACGGACTCCCAGGCTGCTTGCCATTTCTGCGGCCTGGAGGAGTCCGTCTATCACATTTATGTTGAATGTGAGAGGTTGCAGCCCCTCTTTCATTATTTGAAGGGGCTGCTCCTCAATTTCTGGTTGCACTTCAGCCCCACGCTCCTGATCTACGGTCACCCGGTGCGGAGGGGAGCGGGTAGGTCGGAGGACCTCCTCGTAGGACTGCTCCTGGGCCTGGCCAAGAAAGCCATTAATTGGTCCAGGCAGCGGGCGGTCGAGGGGGTCGTTCGGCCCGATTGCCTGCCTCTCTTCCGCGGCCATGTTCGCGCCCGGGTGGCCCTGGAGATGGAGCACGCGGTGTCCGCCGGCACGCTTGAGTTTTTCCGCGACCGGTGGGCGCCGCGGGGACTGGAGTGCATCGTCACCCCGGACTTCCAAATTTTGATTTGATTTATTAAGTTTCATTTAAAGTTTTAATTGATTTACAGTAAATTTGTGTTTGTCCAACCAAAAGATCAACACCAGGTTATAGTCCAACAGCTTTATTTGAAATCACAAGCTTTCGGAGCTGCTGACGAAGGAGCAGCAGCAGCAGCAGAGTGGTGGTCTCTGTGACCAGGAAGAGGAGAAGGAGAAGGAGACCAGACAGCAGACCACCACCAACAACCAACAACCACTACTGAGGTGCCTGGAGAGAGAGGACAGGAGAGGAGAAAGTAAAGAAAAGCCAAGGCCAAGGCCATCAACACCAGAGGAGAGGCCTTTCCACACTGCCTCCTCAATTGGCCTCCATTTTAGGAGAGGGAGAGAGGGGAGAAAACATCAACAACAAACATCATCTGTTTGGAAGGAGGGAGGAAGGAAAGAATATCAGCTACAGGTGGGTGTGATTCTGGTGCACTCTCCCAGAGACTTTGTTTTGTAGGTGGGGGGAGGAAAGAAGTTAAGAAGAGGGCCGGAACATCCAAGGGGTGTGTGTGTGTGTGTGTGGCTTCTGTAAAAGCTAGGCCGCACACACCATATTAAACACCCCTTTCCCATTGCCTGACCTGGGACAGCTGGAGCTGCCTAGGTGAAGTCCCCAATTAATTTAATCTTATTGGGCATCGTTAAGACCTGGTGCAGGACTGAGCCTGGGCATCTCCAGCTATCCCAGGTGAAGACATCTTCTCCCCCCACCAGAAGACCACCACCAAAGACTTTTATTACATCGGAGAGTGCACCCCCCCTGCCAACACCCACCCACCCACCATCCTGAGTGGCGACCCTGCCCTTGCGGCTTCCCTCCTTCCCACCCCCCTCTCTCTCTCTCTCTTTGTCTCTTGTCTCTCTCTGCCTCTCTCTCTAAGAGGTACCTCATTATCTTTTAATTAAGTACCTATTGAGCAGAGGGGAGAAGGCCCCTCTCCTAATTAATTCATATAAAGGGAGAGGTGTGCCTTCAATTTAAGAGCTCCCTCTGCTCAGGGGAAAACAAAAACAAAAAAAAAACTGAGGCCATTAACACCTTCAGGCCTGTGACTTGGGGTGAGTGTAGCCCTTAAAGAACCCTCCATTATGGCGAGTACATCTTCGTCGGTGGCGGGGGCAGCGAGGACGTATGCGAGCGTGGCAGCCGCGGCCACGGCCGCAGCCACGAGTCCTCCTGTTACCCCGTCACCTTTTATCCTCCTTACGAGGAAGAATGGGGTCAAGAGCTACACTCACCCCAACATGACTATAGAGGCGTGCGTTAAAGCCATGGCTGGGGTTGTCGGCCCTTCAGCCATCGTCGCCGCCTCTAAAATGTACGGCAAGGCTGTGTTCTTCCTGGGGTCGGAGCGGGCGGTGTCCCTGGCCATCGAGAAGGGGCTCACCGTGGGCGGGACCTTCCTGCCGGTGGACCCCCTTGAGGCCACCGCGCAAAGGATTGTGGTTTCCAACGTCCCGCCCTTTGTTCCGGGTGAGCTCCTCCTCCCCCACCTACGTCAACTGGGGAGGTGAGGTCGGGGATCACACCCATCCCGCTCGGCTTCCGGGAAGCCAGCCTTCGGCACGTCTTCTCCTTCCGGCGCCAGCTTTTCGTCCGGCTGGCGCGGGAGGAGGACGCGGACGGCGCGTTCACGGTGCTCCACGGGGGGACCGCCCACCGCGTCTTCTGGACCTCGGACGGCGTGCGGTGCTACGCCTGTAAGGAGGTGGGGCACGTCCGCAAAAACTGCCCCGCCTCCAAGGCCGCCACGACACCTGGCGCGGCCAGGGTTGGCGCCGCCGCCCCCCCTCCCCCTGATACTGTCCGCGCGTCGACGGCGACGGATGCGCGGTCGAAATCGGAGGCCAACACCACCACGGCCTCCGGCGGGGAGGAGGGAGAGCGTCCGGGGGGAAGGAAGGCGCGTAGGAAAACTAAACACCTAAGGGCGGATCCCCTCGCGGAGGAAACATCGGAATTGACCGAACTCACGCCCGAGTATATCGCGGAGTTGGTCGGGACGCATGAGACTGGGGGGGGTCCTCGTGCCCGGGCCCGTGACCGTGACCGCAACCGCCGAGGCGGCTAAATCAAGACCTGCGGCCGGGCTCGGGCCCGAGGGGCCCAAGAAACCCAGTCGTCGGAAGGGGGCAGAGAGGGAGGCCCCAGCAGACATGGAGGCCTCCCCCTCTCCGGGCCCCAACTTGTTAAAAAGAAAGCTCCGCCCCCAGCAGGAGGACTGCGAGGAGGAAGGTCCCTCCGTAAAAGGGGGGCAGTCGCCCGCCGCGGGTGCTGCGCCCCACCCCACCACCGTCATCGTCGCGCGCAATCGGCAGGGGTCGTCTGTCCCTCGGGAGGGTGAGACAGCCGAGTCTGTCCGACCTGTGCCTCCCGGGGATGGGGAAGAGACCCTGCCCGTGGGGGGGGGGCGCGGAACAACCCGCGGAGGGAAATGTAGTTACGGAACCGTTGCTCCTCGCCGGGTCGGGCGTCCTGGGGACTGGGGCGGGCGAGGCCAAAGAGGCTGAAGCCGAGCCCGCCTTTTATAACCCAGATATCTCCCAGGGACTGCTCGACCTGGTGGAGGAGTGTAGCAATCCCCAGCCCGCTGGGTCGGAGGTTGGTGGCGGGGAGACGGAAAGCCCCCTGACTCCGTCTCTGTTGTTGGCGCCGGACGTGCTGGAGGAATTTGGGATTATTTTCTCCCCGGTTTCTCCGGTCGCCCCGGCGCCTGAGGCGGGGGGGGGCCCCGAACCGCCGCCGCCGCCTCCCGGCCCGGCGCCCCTAAAGGAGCCCAGGGTGGACTCCTCTGCCACCGAACCTGGGGGGTGGGATCGTGACGGAGGCGGGGCCGGCCGGTGCGGCCGAGCCGTTCGCTGCACCCTGTGTGACGGACGGGTTGGCCGCCGGTGACGACCTCCCGGAGGAGGACGGGGACTCGGTGGGGGGGCATCGAGGACGATTTGGAGTCCATCGGCAACGAGGTGATGGACGCCCTCGTGCCCTTCACCGACTCTCCCCTCATCCCCGTAGGGGAACTCCGGGATTTTATGGCCGTGAGCCAGGGTCGTCACAAGAAGATCCGGCTGGCCCTCGACAAGTGGTCGGAGCTGGCGCTGCTCGTCGTGTCCGTCCGCGCCGCCGTTAAAATCATGGGCGCGGACAAGGACGTTGGCCGGCTCGAGCTGCGTCGGCTCAAGAGCTTCCACACTGGGCTGCTGAGGGAGTGGCGGTCGTCAGTGACCGCGCTCCCTCCCCTCCGTTAGGTAGAGGTTGCACTATGCTTCTGAGATGAAGATAACCATAGCCAGCCTCAACATCAACGGCAGCAGGGAGGCGCGCCGTAGATTCAATAACTTCTCGGTCCTTCGGGACGGGAAATATGCGGTGTGCTTCCTGCAAGAAACCCACACCGTTCCGGGAGACGAGGCCACGTGGCTCCTGGAGTGGCAAGGAGGGGTCAGCATGAGTCACCTCTCCAACAATTCCTGCGGGGTGGCTGTCTTGCTGGCCCCGCATTTTCAGCCGGAGATCTTGAGGGTCAAGGAGCACGTGCCGGGCCGCTTGCTCCAGGTCACTGTTCGCCTGGGAGGCGTGCCGCTCCATTTAGTGAACGTGTACGCCCCCCGGACCGGTGCGCAGCAAGTGCGCTTCTTCGGAGAAGTGTCCGCTCTTCTGGGCTCCATCGACGTGAGCGAGTGCGTCATCCTCGGGGGGGATTTCAATTGTACCCTCGAGGCGCGGGACCGGTCGGGTCCCCCGCGAAGCCCGGCGGCGATGGAGAAGTTGCGGGACCTGGTCGGGTCCTTCGACTTGGTGGACGTCTGGCGAAATCTCCATCCCGACTCCAGCGCCTTCACGAGCGTGAGGTCTGGAGGAGGAAGGTCCAGAATCGACCGCCTTTACATTTCCCGGGCGTACGTCTCCTGCGTTCCGGCGGCTTCCATGCGGCCGGTGCCGTGCACGGACCACCACCTGGTGTGGGCGGAACTCGCTCCGCTGCGCGCGCGGGGGGGGTCCGCGTACTGGCATTTTAACAACCTGCTGCTGGAGGACGCGCGGTTCCGGGATTCGTTTCGCCGGTTCTGGGCCGACTGGAGAAGGAAGCGGGGAGGCTTCCCCTCCTTGAGGCTATGGTGGGACGTGGGCAAGGCTCACGTCCGCGTCTTCTGTCAGGAGTACGCGAAGGGGTCGACCAAGAGGCGGGAGGCCCGGGTCGGGCGATTGGAGAAAGAAGTGCTCGACCTGGAGTCCCGTCTCGGTCAAGTCGTCGAGGACCCGGCCCTGCGGAAGGTGTACGAAGAGAAGAAGGGCGCGCTGAAGGACCTGCAGCTGGTCGGGTCCCGAGGCGCGTACGTGAGGTCGCGGATCCAGTTCCTGCGGGACCTGGACCGCGGCTCCCCCTTCTTCTACTCGCTGGAAAAAAGACGGGGGGTCCGTAAGCAGCTCTTGGGGCTGCTGGCCGACGACGGATCTCTGGTCTCGGATCCGGAGGGCATCAGCGCGGAGGCCCGGGCCTATTACGGGGCTCTGTTCTCTTCGGATCCGTCCAGCGAGGAAGCGCGCAGAGTTTTGTGGGAGGACCTGCCGAAGGTCGGCCCGGAGGGCGCCGAGAATTTAGAAGCTCCGCTAAGCCTGGCGGAGCTGACCGGCGCCCTGCGCCAGCTCTCGAGGGGCAAGTCCCCGGGGCTGGACGGGCTGACCGTGGAGTTCCACAGGGCGTTCTGGGACGTCTTGGGGGACGACTACGCGCGGGTCCTGGGGGAAAGTCTGGCGACCGGGGAGATGCCCCTCTCTTGGCGCAGGGCGGTCATCGTCCTGCTGCCCAAGAAGGGCGATCTCCGCCTACTTAAGAACTGGCGCCCGGTCTCCCTCCTCAGCACGGACTACAAAATTTTCGCCAGGGCTATGTCTGCTCGCCTTGGCACCGTGCTGGCCCGCATGATCCACCCCGACCAGTCCTACACGGTCCCGGGCCGGAGTATCCACGATAACATCCATCTGGTCCGGGACCTGGTCCACCATTCCCAGAGGGCTGGTCTGTCGGTCGCCTTCCTTTCCCTGGATCAGGAGAAGGCGTTCGACAGGGTGGATCACGAGTATCTTTTCGGGACTCTGCGCGCATTCGGGTTCGGGACGCATTTCGTCGCCCGGATCCGACTTCTGTACGCCGCCGCGGAGTGTCTCATTAAAGTTAACGGGTCTTTGACGGCGCCCCTTCGCTTCGGGAAGGGGGTGCGTCAGGGATGCCCCATGTCCGGTCAGTTATACGCCGTTTGCGTGGAGCCTTTCCTGCGCCTCTTGCGGAAGAGGTTGACGGGACTGGCTCTGCAAGGGCCGGGCGTGGAGGTGGTCCTCTCGGCTTACGCCGATGACGTGCTCCTCGCGGTCACGGATCCCGTCGACTTGCGGAGGATGCGAGAATGCCAGCAGATTTACTCGGACGCATCCTCCGCCAAGATCAACTGGGAGAAATGTTCTGGACTCCTGGTGGGCCCATGGCAGGTGGACTCCCTGCCGGAGGAGTTCGGGCCTTTCGCCTGGAGCACCACGCACCTCCTCTACCTGGGAGTCTACCTCAGCCCGGCCGAGGACGCCTGGCCGGCGAACTGGCAAGAGCTGGAGGCCAAAGTCACCGCTCGCCTAGGGCGCTGGACAGGACTGCTCCGAGTGTTGTCCTACAGGGGTCGAGCGCTGGTCATAAACCAGCTGGTGGCCGCCATGTTGTGGTACCGGTTGGTCACTTTGATCCCTCCCCCTGCGTTTGTCGCCAAGATGCAGAAGAAGCTCGTCGACTTCTTCTGGGACAAAAGGAAGCACTGGGTCTCTGCTGCGGTTTTGAGTCTCCCGCTTAGGGAGGGCGGTCAGGCGCTGGTGTGCCTTCGCACCCAGGCGGCGACTTTCCGTCTTCAGACGCTGCAGAGATACCTGTACGTGGAGAATCCTCCTAGGTGGCGTGCGCTGGCGACGTATTTCTTCCGCCAGCTGCACGGCCTCAATTACGACACGCAGCTCCTGTTTGTGAGAGTGGGTGGCACGCGTGCCAGCCTGCGGGAGCTGCCTGTCTTCTACCAGGAACTGCTATGGGTTTGGAACAGCGTCGCCTCCGAGCGCAGTTCTCCCCCGTCAGGAGCGGCGGCCGTCCTTCGGGAGCCGCTGTTCAGGAATCCGCACCTCCACGACCGCGGGTTCGGCTGGCTGGCGGAGGGCAGGGCTGTGCCCGGTAAGGTGACCAGAGTCGGGGACCTGCTCGATGGCGGAGGAGCGGGCTGGATGGCGCCGGAGGAGTTGGCGAGGCGCATGTCTTGGGTCAACGTCCGGCTCGCGGTCAAAGCCATCGAGTCGCTAAAAGTGGCACTGGGCCCCGTCTCCACTAGGTGTGTCGAGGAGGCTCAAGCACGTGGGGCGATCCCGTCCGAACTGACCCCCGTTCGGACGGAATTCCTTATCGGCGCCCGGCCCCGAATCCTCCCTCGGGAGCCGCCGCCTCACCACTTGAGCCTTCTCGGAGAAATGCCCTCCGTGCCCTTTCAATCCGCACGGAGGCGTTTCCTGTACGGGCTGCTCCTGCACACTCTCCACTTTGCCATCTTCGTCTGCCGTCCGGACACGCCTTGGCGTACCATCCTGCCGTCCGGCGGAGGCGAAGGTCCCCATTGGAAGGCTCTCTACGCGGGAGTCTTCCCTTGTTCTATTGGGGACTTGGCCTGGAGGGTGTTGCACGGAGCAGTCCCGTGCAATAGGATTTTAAGTAGGTTTACGGACTCCCAGGCTGCTTGCCATTTCTGCGGCCTGGAGGAGTCCGTCTATCACATTTATGTTGAATGTGAGAGGTTGCAGCCCCTCTTTCATTATTTGAAGGGGCTGCTCCTCAATTTCTGGTTGCACTTCAGCCCCACGCTCCTGATCTACGGTCACCCGGTGCGGAGGGGAGCGGGTAGGTCGGAGGACCTCCTCGTAGGACTGCTCCTGGGCCTGGCCAAGAAAGCCATTAATTGGTCCAGGCAGCGGGCGGTCGAGGGGGTCGTTCGGCCCGATTGCCTGCCTCTCTTCCGCGGCCATGTTCGCGCCCGGGTGGCCCTGGAGATGGAGCACGCGGTGTCCGCCGGCACGCTTGAGTTTTTCCGCGACTGGTGGGCGCCGCGGGGACTGGAGTGCATCGTCACCCCGGACTTCCAAATTTTGATTTGATTTATTAAGTTTCATTTAAAGTTTTAATTTGATTTACAGTAATTTGTGTTTGTCCAACCAAAAGATCAACACCAGGTTATAGTCCAACAGCTTTATTTGAAATCACAAGCTTTCGGAGCTGCTGACGAAGGAGCAGCAGCAGCAGCAGAGTGGTGGTCTCTGTGACCAGGAAGAGGAGAAGGAGAAGGAGACCAGACAGCAGACCACCACCAACAACCAACAACCACTACTGAGGTGCCTGGAGAGAGAGGACAGGAGAGGAGAAAGTAAAGAAAAGAAGGCCAAGGCCATCAAACACCAGAGGAGAGGCCTTTCCACACTGCCTCCTCAATTGGCCTCCATTTTAGGAGAGGGAGAGAGGGGAGAAAACATCAACAACAAACATCATCTGTTTGGAAGGAGGGAGGAAGGAAAGAATATCAGCTACAGGTGGGTGTGATTCTGGTGCACTCTCCCAGAGACTTTGTTTTGTAGGTGGGGGGAGGAAAGAAGTTAAGAAGAGGGCCGGAACATCCAAGGGGTGTGTGTGTGTGTGTGTGGCTTCTGTAAAAGCTAGGCCGCACACACCATATTAAACACCCCTTTCCCATTGCCTGACCTGGGACAGCTGGAGCTGCCTAGGTGAAGTCCCCAATTAATTTAATCTTATTGGGCATCGTTAAGACCTGGTGCAGGACTGAGCCTGGGCATCTCCAGCTATCCCAGGTGAAGACATCTTCTCCCCCCACCAGAAGACCACCACCAAAGACTTTTATTACATCGGAGAGTGCACCCCCCTGCCAACACCCACCCACCCACCATCCTGAGTGGCGACCCTGCCCTTGCGGCTTCCCTCCTTCCCACCCCCTCTCTCTCTCTCTCTTTGTCTCTTGTCTCTCTCTGCCTCTCTCTCTAAGAGGTACCTCATTATCTTTTAATTAAGTACCTATTGAGCAGAGGGGAGAAGGCCCCTCTCCTAATTAATTCATATAAAGGGAGAGGTGTGCCTTCAATTTAAGAGCTCCCTCTGCTCAGGGGAAAACAAAAACAAAAAAAAAACTGAGGCCATTAACACCTTCAGGCCTGTGACTTGGGGTGAGTGTAGCCCTTAAAGAACCCTCCATTATGGCGAGTACATCTTCGTCGGTGGCGGGGGCAGCGAGGACGTATGCGAGCGTGGCAGCCGCGGCCACGGCCGCAGCCACGAGTCCTCCTGTTACCCCGTCACCTTTTATCCTCCTTACGAGGAAGAATGGGGTCAAGAGCTACACTCACCCCAACATGACTATAGAGGCGTGCGTTAAAGCCATGGCTGGGGTTGTCGGCCCTTCAGCCATCGTCGCCGCCTCTAAAATGTACGGCAAGGCTGTGTTCTTCCTGGGGTCGGAGCGGGCGGTGTCCCTGGCCATCGAGAAGGGGCTCACCGTGGGCGGGACCTTCCTGCCGGTGGACCCCCTTGAGGCCACCGCGCAAAGGATTGTGGTTTCCAACGTCCCGCCCTTTGTTCCGGGTGAGCTCCTCCTCCCCCACCTACGTCAACTGGGGGAGGTGAGGTCGGGGATCACACCCATCCCGCTCGGCTTCCGGGAAGCCAGCCTTCGGCACGTCTTCTCCTTCCGGCGCCAGCTTTTCGTCCGGCTGGCGCGGGAGGAGGACGCGGACGGCGCGTTCACGGTGCTCCACGGGGGGACCGCCCACCGCGTCTTCTGGACCTCGGACGGCGTGCGGTGCTACGCCTGTAAGGAGGTGGGGCACGTCCGCAAAAACTGCCCCGCCTCCAAGGCCGCCACGACACCTGGCGCGGCCAGGGTTGGCGCCGCCGCCCCCCCTCCCCCTGATACTGTCCGCGCGTCGACGGCGACGGATGCGCGGTCGAAATCGGAGGCCAACACCACCACGGCCTCCGGCGGGGAGGAGGGAGAGCGTCCGGGGGGAAGGAAGGCGCGTAGGAAAACTAAACACCTAAGGGCGGATCCCCTCGCGGAGGAAACATCGGAATTGACCGAACTCACGCCCGAGTATATCGCGGAGTTGGTCGGGACGCATGAGACTGGGGGGGGTCCTCGTGCCCGGGCCCGTGACCGTGACCGCAACCGCCGAGGCGGCTAAATCAAGACCTGCGGCCGGGCTCGGGCCCGAGGGGCCCAAGAAACCCAGTCGTCGGAAGGGGGCAGAGAGGGAGGCCCCAGCAGACATGGAGGCCTCCCCCTCTCCGGGCCCCAACTTGTTAAAAAGAAAGCTCCGCCCCCAGCAGGAGGACTGCGAGGAGGAAGGTCCCTCCGTAAAAGGGGGGCAGTCGCCCGCCGCGGGTGCTGCGCCCCACCCCACCACCGTCATCGTCGCGCGCAATCGGCAGGGGTCGTCTGTCCCTCGGGAGGGTGAGACAGCGGAGTCTGTCCGACCTGTGCCTCCCGGGGATGGGGAAGAGACCCTGCCCGTGGGGGGGGGGCGCGGAACAACCCGCGGAGGGAAATGTAGTTACGGAACCGTTGCTCCTCGCCGGGTCGGGCGTCCTGGGGACTGGGGCGGGCGAGGCCAAAGAGGCTGAAGCCGAGCCCGCCTTTTATAACCCAGATATCTCCCAGGGACTGCTCGACCTGGTGGAGGAGTGTAGCAATCCCCAGCCCGCTGGGTCGGAGGTTGGTGGCGGGGAGACGGAAAGCCCCCTGACTCCGTCTCTGTTGTTGGCGCCGGACGTGCTGGAGGAATTTGGGATTATTTTCTCCCCGGTTTCTCCGGTCGCCCCGGCGCCTGAGGCGGGGGGGGGCCCCGAACCGCCGCCGCCGCCTCCCGGCCCGGCGCCCCTAAAGGAGCCCAGGGTGGACTCCTCTGCCACCGAACCTGGGGGTGGGATCGTGACGGAGGCGGGGCCGGCCGGTGCGGCCGAGCCGTTCGCTGCACCCTGTGTGACGGACGGGTTGGCCGCCGGTGACGACCTCCCGGAGGAGGACGGGGACTCGGTGGGGGGCATCGAGGACGATTTGGAGTCCATCGGCAACGAGGTGATGGACGCCCTCGTGCCCTTCACCGACTCTCCCCTCATCCCCGTAGGGGAACTCCGGGATTTTATGGCCGTGAGCCAGGGTCGTCACAAGAAGATCCGGCTGGCCCTCGACAAGTGGTCGGAGCTGGCGCTGCTCGTCGTGTCCGTCCGCGCCGCCGTTAAAATCATGGGCGCGGACAAGGACGTTGGCCGGCTCGAGCTGCGTCGGCTCAAGAGTTTCCACACTGGGCTGCTGAGGGAGTGGCGGTCGTCAGTGACCGCGCTCCCTCCCCTCCGTTAGGTAGAGGTTGCACTATGCTTCTGAGATGAAGATAACCATAGCCAGCCTCAACATCAACGGCAGCAGGGAGGCGCGCCGTAGATTCAATAACTTCTCGGTCCTTCGGGACGGGAAATATGCGGTGTGCTTCCTGCAAGAAACCCACACCGTTCCGGGAGACGAGGCCACGTGGCTCCTGGAGTGGCAAGGAGGGGTCAGCATGAGTCACCTCTCCAACAATTCCTGCGGGGTGGCTGTCTTGCTGGCCCCGCATTTTCAGCCGGAGATCTTGAGGGTCAAGGAGCACGTGCCGGGCCGCTTGCTCCAGGTCACTGTTCGCCTGGGAGGCGTGCCGCTCCATTTAGTGAACGTGTACGCCCCCCGGACCGGTGCGCAGCAAGTGCGCTTCTTCGGAGAAGTGTCCGCTCTTCTGGGCTCCATCGACGTGGGCGAGTGCGTCATCCTCGGGGGGGATTTCAATTGTACCCTCGAGGCGCGGGACCGGTCGGGTCCCCCGCGAAGCCCGGCGGCGATGGAGAAGTTGCGGGACCTGGTCGGGTCCTTCGACTTGGTGGACGTCTGGCGAAATCTCCACCCCGACTCCAGCGCCTTCACGAGCGTGAGGTCTGGAGGAGGAAGGTCCAGAATCGACCGCCTTTACATTTCCCGGGCGTACGTCTCCTGCGTTCCGGCGGCTTCCATGCGGCCGGTGCCGTGCACGGACCACCACCTGGTGTGGGCGGAGCTCGCTCCGCTGCGCGCGCGGGGGGGGTCCGCGTACTGGCATTTTAACAACCTGCTGCTGGAGGACGCGCGGTTCCAGGATTCGTTTCGCCGGTTCTGGGCCGACTGGAGAAGGAAGCGGGGAGGCTTCCCCTCCTTGAGGCTATGGTGGGACGTGGGCAAGGCTCACGTCCGCGTCTTCTGTCAGGAGTACGCGAAGGGGTCGACCAAGAGGCGGGAGGCCCGGGTCGGGCGATTGGAGAAAGAAGTGCTCGACCTGGAGTCCCGTCTCGGTCAAGTCGTCGAGGACCCGGCCCTGCGGAAGGTGTACGAAGAGAAGAAGGGCGCGCTGAAGGACCTGCAGCTGGTCGGGTCCCGAGGCGCGTACGTGAGGTCGCGGATCCAGTTCCTGCGGGACCTGGACCGCGGCTCCCCCTTCTTCTACTCGCTGGAAAAAAGACGGGGGGTCCGTAAGCAGCTCTTGGGGCTGCTGGCCGACGACGGATCTCTGGTCTCGGATCCGGAGGGCATCAGCGCGGAGGCCCGGGCCTATTACGGGGCTCTGTTCTCTTCGGATCCGTCCAGCGAGGATGCGCGCAGAGTTTTGTGGGAGGACCTGCCGAAGGTCGGCCCGGAGGGCGCCGAGAATTTAGAAGCTCCGCTAAGCCTGGCGGAGCTGACCGGCGCCCTGCGCCAGCTCTCGAGGGGCAAGTCCCCGGGGCTGGACGGGCTGACCGTGGAGTTCCACAGGGCGTTCTGGGACGTCTTGGGGGACGACTACGCGCGGGTCCTGGGGGAAAGTCTGGCGACCGGGGAGATGCCCCTCTCTTGGCGCAGGGCAGTCATCGTCCTGCTGCCGAAGAAGGGCGATCTCCGCCTACTTAAGAACTGGCGCCCGGTCTCCCTCCTCAGCACGGACTACAAAATTTTCGCCAGGGCTATGTCTGCTCGCCTTGGCACCGTGCTGGCCCGCATGATCCACCCCGACCAGTCCTACACGGTCCCGGGCCGGAGTATCCACGATAACATCCATCTGGTCCGGGATCTGGTCCACCATTCCCAGAGGGCTGGTCTGTCGGTCGCCTTCCTTTCCCTGGATCAGGAGAAGGCGTTCGACAGGGTGGATCACGAGTATCTTTTCGGGACTCTGCGCGCATTCGGGTTCGGGACGCATTTCGTCGCCCGGATCCGACTTCTGTACGCCGCCGCGGAGTGTCTGATTAAAGTTAACGGGTCTTTGACGGCGCCCCTTCGCTTCGGGAGGGGGGTGTGTCAGGGATGCCCCATGTCCGGTCAGTTATACGCCGTTTGCGTGGAGCCTTTCCTGCGCCTCTTGCGGAAGAGGTTGACGGGACTGGCTCTGCAAGGGCCGGGCGTGGAGGTGGTCCTCTCGGCTTACGCCGATGACGTGCTCCTCGCGGTCACGGATCCCGTCGACTTGCGGAGGATGCGAGAATGCCAGCAGATTTACTCGGACGCATCCTCCGCCAAGATCAACTGGGAGAAATGTTCTGGACTCCTGGTGGGCCCATGGCGGGTGGACTCCCTGCCGGAGGAGTTCGGGCCTTTCGCCTGGAGCACCACGCACCTCCTCTACCTGGGAGTCTACCTCAGCCCGGCCGAGGACGCCTGGCCGGCGAACTGGCAAGAGCTGGAGGCCAAAGTCACCGCTCGCCTAGGACGCTGGACAGGACTGCTCCGAGTGTTGTCCTACAGGGGTCGAGCGCTGGTCATAAACCAGCTGGTGGCCGCCATGTTGTGGTACCGGTTGATCACTTTGATCCCTCCCCCTGCGTTTGTCGCCAAGATGCAGAAGAAGCTCGTCGACTTCTTCTGGGACAAAAGGAAGCACTGGGTCTCTGCCGCGGTTTTGAGTCTCCCGCTTAGGGAGGGCGGTCAGGCGCTGGTGTGCCTTCGCACCCAGGCGGCGACTTTCCGTCTTCAGACGCTGCAGAGATACCTGTACGTGGAGAATCCTCCTAGGTGGCGTGCGCTGGCGACGTATTTCTTCCGCCAGCTGCACGGCCTCAATTACGACACGCAGCTCCTGTTTGTGAGAGTGGGTGGCACGCGTGCCAGCCTGCGGGAGCTGCCTGTCTTCTACCAGGAACTGCTATGGGTTTGGAACAGCGTCGCCTCCGAGCGCAGTTCTCCCCCGTCAGGAGCGGCGGCCGTCCTTCGGGAGCCGCTGTTCAGGAATCCGCACCTCCACGACCGCGGGTTCGGCTGGCTGGCGGAGGGCAGGGCTGTGCCCGGTAAGGTGACCAGAGTCGGGGACCTGCTCGATGGCGGAGGAGCGGGCTGGATGGCGCCGGAGGAGTTGGCGAGGCGCATGTCTTGGGTCAACGTCCGGCTCGCGGTCAAAGCCATCGAGTCGCTAAAAGTGGCACTGGGCCCCGTCTCCACTAGGTGTGTCGAGGAGGCTCAAGCACGTGGGGCGATCCCGTCCGAACTGACCCCCGTTCGGACGGAATTCCTTATCGGCGCCCGGCCCCGAATCCTCCCTCGGGAGCCGCCGCCTCACCACTTGAGCCTTCTCGGAGAAATGCCCTCCGTGCCCTTTCAATCCGCACGGAGGCGTTTCCTGTACGGGCTGCTCCTGCACACTCTCCACTTTGCCATCTTCGTCTGCCGTCCGGACACGCCTTGGCGTACCATCCTGCCGTCCGGCGGAGGCGAAGGTCCCCATTGGAAGGCTCTCTACGCGGGAGTCTTCCCTTGTTCTATTGGGGACTTGGCCTGGAGGGTGTTGCACGGAGCAGTCCCGTGCAATAGGATTTTAAGTAGGTTTACGGACTCCCAGGCTGCTTGCCATTTCTGCGGCCTGGAGGAGTCCGTCTATCACATTTATGTTGAATGTGAGAGGTTGCAGCCCCTCTTTCATTATTTGAAGGGGCTGCTCCTCAATTTCTGGTTGCACTTCAGCCCCACGCTCCTGATCTACGGTCACCCGGTGCGGAGGGGAGCGGGTAGGTCGGAGGACCTCCTCGTAGGACTGCTCCTGGGCCTGGCCAAGAAAGCCATTAATTGGTCCAGGCAGCGGGCGGTCGAGGGGGTCGTTCGGCCCGATTGCCTGCCTCTCTTCCGCGGCCATGTTCGCGCCCGGGTGGCCCTGGAGATGGAGCACGCGGTGTCCGCCGGCACGCTTGAGTTTTTCCGCGACCGGTGGGCGCCGCGGGGACTGGAGTGCATCGTCACCCCGGACTTCCAAATTTTGATTTGATTTATTAAGTTTCATTTAAAGTTTTAATTTGATTTACAGTAATTTGTGTTTGTCCAACCAAAAGATCAACACCAGGTTATAGTCCAACAGCTTTATTTGAAATCACAAGCTTTCGGAGCTGCTGACGAAGGAGCAGCAGCAGCAGCAGAGTGGTGGTCTCTGTGACCAGGAAGAGGAGAAGGAGAAGGAGACCAGACAGCAGACCACCACCAACAACCAACAACCACTACTGAGGTGCCTGGAGAGAGAGGACAGGAGAGGAGAAAGTAAAGAAAAGAAGGCCAAGGCCATCAAACACCAGAGGAGAGGCCTTTCCACACTGCCTCCTCAATTGGCCTCCATTTTAGGAGAGGGAGAGAGGGGAGAAAACATCAACAACAAACATCATCTGTTTGGAAGGAGGGAGGAAGGAAAGAATATCAGCTACAGGTGGGTGTGATTCTGGTGCACTCTCCCAGAGACTTTGTTTTGTAGGTGGGGGGAGGAAAGAAGTTAAGAAGAGGGCCGGAACATCCAAGGGGTGTGTGTGTGTGTGTGTGGCTTCTGTAAAAGCTAGGCCGCACACACCATATTAAACACCCCTTTCCCATTGCCTGACCTGGGACAGCTGGAGCTGCCTAGGTGAAGTCCCCAATTAATTTAATCTTATTGGGCATCGTTAAGACCTGGTGCAGGACTGAGCCTGGGCATCTCCAGCTATCCCAGGTGAAGACATCTTCTCCCCCCACCAGAAGACCACCACCAAAGACTTTTATTACATCGGAGAGTGCACCCCCCTGCCAACACCCACCCACCCACCATCCTGAGTGGCGACCCTGCCCTTGCGGCTTCCCTCCTTCCCACCCCCTCTCTCTCTCTCTCTTTGTCTCTTGTCTCTCTCTGCCTCTCTCTCTAAGAGGTACCTCATTATCTTTTAATTAAGTACCTATTGAGCAGAGGGGAGAAGGCCCCTCTCCTAATTAATTCATATAAAGGGAGAGGTGTGCCTTCAATTTAAGAGCTCCCTCTGCTCAGGGGAAAACAAAAACAAAAAAAAAACTGAGGCCATTAACACCTTCAGGCCTGTGACTTGGGGTGAGTGTAGCCCTTAAAGAACCCTCCATTATGGCGAGTACATCTTCGTCGGTGGCGGGGGCAGCGAGGACGTATGCGAGCGTGGCAGCCGCGGCCACGGCCGCAGCCACGAGTCCTCCTGTTACCCCGTCACCTTTTATCCTCCTTACGAGGAAGAATGGGGTCAAGAGCTACACTCACCCCAACATGACTATAGAGGCGTGCGTTAAAGCCATGGCTGGGGTTGTCGGCCCTTCAGCCATCGTCGCCGCCTCTAAAATGTACGGCAAGGCTGTGTTCTTCCTGGGGTCGGAGCGGGCGGTGTCCCTGGCCATCGAGAAGGGGCTCACCGTGGGCGGGACCTTCCTGCCGGTGGACCCCCTTGAGGCCACCGCGCAAAGGATTGTGGTTTCCAACGTCCCGCCCTTTGTTCCGGGTGAGCTCCTCCTCCCCCACCTACGTCAACTGGGGGAGGTGAGGTCGGGGATCACACCCATCCCGCTCGGCTTCCGGGAAGCCAGCCTTCGGCACGTCTTCTCCTTCCGGCGCCAGCTTTTCGTCCGGCTGGCGCGGGAGGAGGACGCGGACGGCGCGTTCACGGTGCTCCACGGGGGGACCGCCCACCGCGTCTTCTGGACCTCGGACGGCGTGCGGTGCTACGCCTGTAAGGAGGTGGGGCACGTCCGCAAAAACTGCCCCGCCTCCAAGGCCGCCACGACACCTGGCGCGGCCAGGGTTGGCGCCGCCGCCCCCCCTCCCCCTGATACTGTCCGCGCGTCGACGGCGACGGATGCGCGGTCGAAATCGGAGGCCAACACCACCACGGCCTCCGGCGGGGAGGAGGGAGAGCGTCCGGGGGGAAGGAAGGCGCGTAGGAAAACTAAACACCTAAGGGCGGATCCCCTCGCGGAGGAAACATCGGAATTGACCGAACTCACGCCCGAGTATATCGCGGAGTTGGTCGGGACGCATGAGACTGGGGGGGGTCCTCGTGCCCGGGCCCGTGACCGTGACCGCAACCGCCGAGGCGGCTAAATCAAGACCTGCGGCCGGGCTCGGGCCCGAGGGGCCCAAGAAACCCAGT
Organism: Squalus acanthias; assembly: GCA_030390025.1. NCBI lineage: Eukaryota > Metazoa > Chordata > Chondrichthyes > Squaliformes > Squalidae > Squalus > Squalus acanthias. The sequence goes on along the minus strand of CM059429.1, from coordinate 672,717 downwards.
CGTCGGAAGGGGGCAGAGAGGGAGGCCCCAGCAGACATGGAGGCCTCCCCCTCTCCGGGCCCCAACTTGTTAAAAAGAAAGCTCCGCCCCCAGCAGGAGGACTGCGAGGAGGAAGGTCCCTCCGTAAAAGGGGGGCAGTCGCCCGCCGCGGGTGCTGCGCCCCACCCCACCACCGTCATCGTCGCGCGCAATCGGCAGGGGTCGTCTGTCCCTCGGGAGGGTGAGACAGCGGAGTCTGTCCGACCTGTGCCTCCCGGGGATGGGGAAGAGACCCTGCCCGTGGGGGGGGGCGCGGAACAACCCGCGGAGGGAAATGTAGTTACGGAACCGTTGCTCCTCGCCGGGTCGGGCGTCCTGGGGACTGGGGCGGGCGAGGCCAAAGAGGCTGAAGCCGAGCCCGCCTTTTATAACCCAGATATCTCCCAGGGACTGCTCGACCTGGTGGAGGAGTGTAGCAATCCCCAGCCCGCTGGGTCGGAGGTTGGTGGCGGGGAGACGGAAAGCCCCCTGACTCCGTCTCTGTTGTTGGCGCCGGACGTGCTGGAGGAATTTGGGATTATTTTCTCCCCGGTTTCTCCGGTCGCCCCGGCGCCTGAGGCGGGGGGGGGCCCCGAACCGCCGCCGCCGCCTCCCGGCCCGGCGCCCCTAAAGGAGCCCAGGGTGGACTCCTCTGCCACCGAACCTGGGGGTGGGATCGTGACGGAGGCGGGGCCGGCCGGTGCGGCCGAGCCGTTCGCTGCACCCTGTGTGACGGACGGGTTGGCCGCCGGTGACGACCTCCCGGAGGAGGACGGGGACTCGGTGGGGGGCATCGAGGACGATTTGGAGTCCATCGGCAACGAGGTGATGGACGCCCTCGTGCCCTTCACCGACTCTCCCCTCATCCCCGTAGGGGAACTCCGGGATTTTATGGCCGTGAGCCAGGGTCGTCACAAGAAGATCCGGCTGGCCCTCGACAAGTGGTCGGAGCTGGCGCTGCTCGTCGTGTCCGTCCGCGCCGCCGTTAAAATCATGGGCGCGGACAAGGACGTTGGCCGGCTCGAGCTGCGTCGGCTCAAGAGTTTCCACACTGGGCTGCTGAGGGAGTGGCGGTCGTCAGTGACCGCGCTCCCTCCCCTCCGTTAGGTAGAGGTTGCACTATGCTTCTGAGATGAAGATAACCATAGCCAGCCTCAACATCAACGGCAGCAGGGAGGCGCGCCGTAGATTCAATAACTTCTCGGTCCTTCGGGACGGGAAATATGCGGTGTGCTTCCTGCAAGAAACCCACACCGTTCCGGGAGACGAGGCCACGTGGCTCCTGGAGTGGCAAGGAGGGGTCAGCATGAGTCACCTCTCCAACAATTCCTGCGGGGTGGCTGTCTTGCTGGCCCCGCATTTTCAGCCGGAGATCTTGAGGGTCAAGGAGCACGTGCCGGGCCGCTTGCTCCAGGTCACTGTTCGCCTGGGAGGCGTGCCGCTCCATTTAGTGAACGTGTACGCCCCCCGGACCGGTGCGCAGCAAGTGCGCTTCTTCGGAGAAGTGTCCGCTCTTCTGGGCTCCATCGACGTGGGCGAGTGCGTCATCCTCGGGGGGGATTTCAATTGTACCCTCGAGGCGCGGGACCGGTCGGGTCCCCCGCGAAGCCCGGCGGCGATGGAGAAGTTGCGGGACCTGGTCGGGTCCTTCGACTTGGTGGACGTCTGGCGAAATCTCCACCCCGACTCCAGCGCCTTCACGAGCGTGAGGTCTGGAGGAGGAAGGTCCAGAATCGACCGCCTTTACATTTCCCGGGCGTACGTCTCCTGCGTTCCGGCGGCTTCCATGCGGCCGGTGCCGTGCACGGACCACCACCTGGTGTGGGCGGAGCTCGCTCCGCTGCGCGCGCGGGGGGGGTCCGCGTACTGGCATTTTAACAACCTGCTGCTGGAGGACGCGCGGTTCCAGGATTCGTTTCGCCGGTTCTGGGCCGACTGGAGAAGGAAGCGGGGAGGCTTCCCCTCCTTGAGGCTATGGTGGGACGTGGGCAAGGCTCACGTCCGCGTCTTCTGTCAGGAGTACGCGAAGGGGTCGACCAAGAGGCGGGAGGCCCGGGTCGGGCGATTGGAGAAAGAAGTGCTCGACCTGGAGTCCCGTCTCGGTCAAGTCGTCGAGGACCCGGCCCTGCGGAAGGTGTACGAAGAGAAGAAGGGCGCGCTGAAGGACCTGCAGCTGGTCGGGTCCCGAGGCGCGTACGTGAGGTCGCGGATCCAGTTCCTGCGGGACCTGGACCGCGGCTCCCCCTTCTTCTACTCGCTGGAAAAAAGACGGGGGGTCCGTAAGCAGCTCTTGGGGCTGCTGGCCGACGACGGATCTCTGGTCTCGGATCCGGAGGGCATCAGCGCGGAGGCCCGGGCCTATTACGGGGCTCTGTTCTCTTCGGATCCGTCCAGCGAGGAAGCGCGCAGAGTTTTGTGGGAGGACCTGCCGAAGGTCGGCCCGGAGGGCGCCGAGAATTTAGAAGCTCCGCTAAGCCTGGCGGAGCTGACCGGCGCCCTGCGCCAGCTCTCGAGGGGCAAGTCCCCGGGGCTGGACGGGCTGACCGTGGAGTTCCACAGGGCGTTCTGGGACGTCTTGGGGGACGACTACGCGCGGGTCCTGGGGGAAAGTCTGGCGACCGGGGAGATGCCCCTCTCTTGGCGCAGGGCAGTCATCGTCCTGCTGCCGAAGAAGGGCGATCTCCGCCTACTTAAGAACTGGCGCCCGGTCTCCCTCCTCAGCACGGACTACAAAATTTTCGCCAGGGCTATGTCTGCTCGCCTTGGCACCGTGCTGGCCCGCATGATCCACCCCGACCAGTCCTACACGGTCCCGGGCCGGAGTATCCACGATAACATCCATCTGGTCCGGGATCTGGTCCACCATTCCCAGAGGGCTGGTCTGTCGGTCGCCTTCCTTTCCCTGGATCAGGAGAAGGCGTTCGACAGGGTGGATCACGAGTATCTTTTCGGGACTCTGCGCGCATTCGGGTTCGGGACGCATTTCGTCGCCCGGATCCGACTTCTGTACGCCGCCGCGGAGTGTCTGATTAAAGTTAACGGGTCTTTGACGGCGCCCCTTCGCTTCGGGAGGGGGGTGTGTCAGGGATGCCCCATGTCCGGTCAGTTATACGCCGTTTGCGTGGAGCCTTTCCTGCGCCTCTTGCGGAAGAGGTTGACGGGACTGGCTCTGCAAGGGCCGGGCGTGGAGGTGGTCCTCTCGGCTTACGCCGATGACGTGCTCCTCGCGGTCACGGATCCCGTCGACTTGCGGAGGATGCGAGAATGCCAGCAGATTTACTCGGACGCATCCTCCGCCAAGATCAACTGGGAGAAATGTTCTGGACTCCTGGTGGGCCCATGGCGGGTGGACTCCCTGCCGGAGGAGTTCGGGCCTTTCGCCTGGAGCACCACGCACCTCCTCTACCTGGGAGTCTACCTCAGCCCGGCCGAGGACGCCTGGCCGGCGAACTGGCAAGAGCTGGAGGCCAAAGTCACCGCTCGCCTAGGACGCTGGACAGGACTGCTCCGAGTGTTGTCCTACAGGGGTCGAGCGCTGGTCATAAACCAGCTGGTGGCCGCCATGTTGTGGTACCGGTTGATCACTTTGATCCCTCCCCCTGCGTTTGTCGCCAAGATGCAGAAGAAGCTCGTCGACTTCTTCTGGGACAAAAGGAAGCACTGGGTCTCTGCCGCGGTTTTGAGTCTCCCGCTTAGGGAGGGCGGTCAGGCGCTGGTGTGCCTTCGCACCCAGGCGGCGACTTTCCGTCTTCAGACGCTGCAGAGATACCTGTACGTGGAGAATCCTCCTAGGTGGCGTGCGCTGGCGACGTATTTCTTCCGCCAGCTGCACGGCCTCAATTACGACACGCAGCTCCTGTTTGTGAGAGTGGGTGGCACGCGTGCCAGCCTGCGGGAGCTGCCTGTCTTCTACCAGGAACTGCTATGGGTTTGGAACAGCGTCGCCTCCGAGCGCAGTTCTCCCCCGTCAGGAGCGGCGGCCGTCCTTCGGGAGCCGCTGTTCAGGAATCCGCACCTCCACGACCGCGGGTTCGGCTGGCTGGCGGAGGGCAGGGCTGTGCCCGGTAAGGTGACCAGAGTCGGGGACCTGCTCGATGGCGGAGGAGCGGGCTGGATGGCGCCGGAGGAGTTGGCGAGGCGCATGTCTTGGGTCAACGTCCGGCTCGCGGTCAAAGCCATCGAGTCGCTAAAAGTGGCACTGGGCCCCGTCTCCACTAGGTGTGTCGAGGAGGCTCAAGCACGTGGGGCGATCCCGTCCGAACTGACCCCCGTTCGGACGGAATTCCTTATCGGCGCCCGGCCCCGAATCCTCCCTCGGGAGCCGCCGCCTCACCACTTGAGCCTTCTCGGAGAAATGCCCTCCGTGCCCTTTCAATCCGCACGGAGGCGTTTCCTGTACGGGCTGCTCCTGCACACTCTCCACTTTGCCATCTTCGTCTGCCGTCCGGACACGCCTTGGCGTACCATCCTGCCGTCCGGCGGAGGCGAAGGTCCCCATTGGAAGGCTCTCTACGCGGGAGTCTTCCCTTGTTCTATTGGGGACTTGGCCTGGAGGGTGTTGCATGGAGCAGTCCCGTGCAATAGGATTTTAAGTAGGTTTACGGACTCCCAGGCTGCTTGTCATTTCTGCGGCCTAGAGGAGTCCGTCTATCACATTTATATTGAGTGTGAGAGGTTGCAGCCCCTCTTTCATTATTTGAAGGGGCTGCTCCTCAATTTCTGGTTGCACTTCAGCCCCACGCTCCTGATCTACGGTCACCCGGTGCGGAGGGGAGTGGGTAGGTCGGAGGACCTCCTCGTAGGACTGCTCCTGGGCCTGGCCAAGAAAGCCATTAATTGGTCCAGGCAGCGGGCGGTCGAGGGGGTCGTTCGGCCCGATTGCCTGCCTCTCTTCCGCGGCCATGTTCGCGCCCGGGTGGCCCTGGAGATGGAGCACGCGGTGTCCGCCGGCACGCTTGAGTTTTTCCGCGACCGGTGGGCGCCGCGGGGACTGGAGTGCATCGGCACCCCGGACTTTCAAATTTTAATTTGAATTATTAAGTTTCATTTCAAGTTTTAATTGATTTACAGTAAATTTTGATTTGTCCAACCTGATTTGTCCAACCAAAAAGATCAACACCAGGTTATAGTCCAACAGTTTTATTTGAAATCACAAGTTTTCGGAGCGCTGCTCCTTCGTCAGGTGAAGTGAAGGAATACCTTTACTTCACCTGACGAAAGGGCAGCAGCTCCGAAAGCTTGTGATTTCAAATAAAACTGTTGGACTATAACCTGGTGTTGTGTGACTTCTCACTTTTAACTAGCATTAGAGTTTTAAAAAAATGAAAAATAAAATTTTATCACTCATGTATAAATTAAAATACATTTCAAAAAGGTAAGCTTATTTTTAGCCCCGTAAAAACATTTACATTTTTATTTTGAAAAATTTAATTTTTGTTTAAAATATTTAATTAAATTTCATTTTAATTTATTTCATGTGTTGGTGTATTTTTTAAGTGATCCCCATTGATACTTATGACATTTCCGTACGTGCGTATGAACGGGGATTCCCTTCTTTTATTATTTGAGCCGGCCCACGTGATCCCAGGAGCGCCTGTGAACCGCTTGTGGGCCCGGAGAGCCCCAGGATCACAAGCCACCCTTCTTCCCGGGCCAGCAGCTACTTTCAGAGACATTTTGCAGGTCGGGGGCGTCCGTCCGCGAGATGCCTCCGATCGCAAATGGTGGTCCAATGTTGACACCTTAAATATCTGAAGCTTAAATGTCTGGACTGCTCGCATATATTCAGGGGTTCTTTAATTGAAAGTACAATTGCTGAGATAATTCAAGGTTAAAATGGGAACTTTTAGAATTAAGTTGGTTCCCTGTGTGTTCCTTTCAACATCCACCTCCATGACCTGCTTTGTCAACATCTGTCCCCAATGTCTCCATGACCTGCTGATGGGTATTCTTTCTTCACTGCGTGGGGGGCTGAGCGTTGATTATGACTGGAGACTGGATACTTACCCCGAGCGGGAGTGACAACACTGGATGCTGAATGTGATCCGCAGCTGCCATTGGGATCAGTGCTGCGCCAGTGGCTCTGAGGTTGAAGAGTGGTTTGATCCCTGGGAGAAAAGGTACGGAGGGTGTTAAGCCCCAATTCCTCAAAGACTGGACCGGTGACAAAGTGAAGCACACAGACGAGATCGCAGAATTCTACTTTATTCAGCCGCTGCCGAAAGTTACATACATTAGTCTTGGCCAGCAACATTAAAGATCCACAATTTAGAGAGAAAGCATTCTTGGCGATGGTATACAATAGAAACAGGGTGGTCTAGTAAAAACCCAATTGGTTCACGAATGTCCTTTAGGGACTTCCACACCAACGTGGTTGACTCTTAACTGCCCTCTGAAGTGGCCGAGCAAGACACGCCGTTGTATCAAACTCGCTACCAGTAGCTCAAGAAGAAGTCCCACCACCACCTTCTCAGGGCAACTAGAGAGGGGCAATAAACGCCGGTCTTGCCAGCGATGCCCACATCCTGAGAATAAATTAAAAAGAAAACCTTGGGCTGTGTCTGGAAAGTTTATATCGAGGTGTTCAAGACTGGGGTGCGGTACTGGTGGGTATAGGTCTGTCACTGGGAGTGGGCATGATGTGGAGATGCCGGTGTTGGACTGGGGTGGACAAATGTGAGAAGTCGCACAACACCAGGTTATAGTCCAACAGTTTTATTTGAAATCACAAGCTTTCGGAGCGCTGCTCCTTCGTCAGGTGAAGTGAAGAGATGTATATAGGCACAGCATATATACATCTCTGACTATATATGCTGTGCCTATATACATCTCTTCACTTCACCTGACGAAGGAGCAGCGCTCCGAAAGCTTGTGATTTCAAATAAAACTGTTGGACTATAACCTGGTGTTGTGCGACTTCTCACAACTGGGAGTGGGAGCAATTTGAGGTGGTGAGTTAAGAGAATCGTACAAGAAATGTATCACACATTAGTGCATTGTTTTATGGGTGGCTTTTCTCTAGTGTGTTGGTACTGACACACTAAATACACCCAGGGACAATAAAATAATTAACCACAAGAGTACAGCTAGGCCATTTATTAATGTTGTTTTAACTCTTGTGATGTGTTACTGCCTTGGACCAATCTGTGGTCTGCGTTTGTTTGTTTAATATTCCCAGGCTGCACCTGCTTGTATATTGTGCGATTCGATAGGATTCAGTGCTCAATTAATGTCCTGAAATCTGTATTGTTAACGGTTGGTTTGATTAAAGGTTGATGTGCCATGATGCCAGCTGAACTAGGCCTTTGATACATGATTCTCCAAGTTTCATTATAATTCAGGTCTGAATGAAGAAACAATGACAAGACAAAAAAGGAAACCTTCAGAATTAAATGCAGACACAGGCCAAACGTGCAACCAGACTAGAACCCCACAGAGCCCCGAGCCAGTGAGTACCCCAGCTTGTTCTGATTGCTGAGGAGAGACACGACCCCAACATAGGTTTCAATGTGGATTGGACGTTCCAATATAAGCACCCCATTGGCCCTGCCAGGAACAGGCTCCGCTTGATAGGCTCTTTGCACAGCCTGAACTAGCTGTGCGTTGAAGTTTTCAAGCTGTAAAAAATAAGCGTGGGGAAGAGAATGAGTTTTAGTTCAGAACACCGAGAACACGCATGGACAAGGCTCGACTGACCGAGAACACGCATGGACAAGGCTCGACTGACCGAGAACACGCATGGACAAGGCTCGACTGACCGAGAACACGCATGGACAAGGCTCGACTGACCGAGAACACGCATGGACAAGGTGCCACTGTACACTAGGAATGGCAGAAAGACCACATCTCCAGGGTTCCAGTGTCACCACGTGTACAGGTCTGGACCGTGTGAAGCCGGACGAGCAGCGGGGGAAACCATCAGCTCACGGGACCTCATTTATTGTCTGTTTAAATGAATGAACCAAAAAGCTGACAATTTCCAGTCTCCTGAAATCTCCCAGAAGAGGAATCTCGGCCAACGTACATTTCAAATCCATTGGAAAACCCGTGTCAGCAATCCAGCCAGCAATTCTGACCAGAATCCCCCTGCGATTCACACCCCCACCCCCTGAATAACACTCCCCCCTGCCCCAATTCCCATTTCTATTCAACCCGAAATTGAAATTGTAAATTCACCCCCAAGTGTTTGGCAAACACAGCACGAACCACAAGAGTGGAACTGAAGTGTTTGTCACTTGTACATGACACACGAATCTTCCCATCCCAAACAAACAACCTGGATTTTTGGCAATAATACTTTTCTTCTGAGTACAACGCCCTTTGTAAACTTCAGGAGGCTCTGATCAGGTTACTGACCAAACATTAACGTCACGCAATGCTCGGCTTCTCCTCTCGCCTAATGACAGAGCCGATTGCTACTCCCTGCACCTTAGGCCACCAGCAGACACTCTCCTGCACTCCAGGGGAGTGCCGCACTGTGGAAGGGGCAGTACTGAGGGAGCGCCGCACTGTCAGAGGGGCAGTACTGAGGGAGTGCCGCACTGTCGGAGGGGCAGTACTGAGGGAGTGCCGCACTGTCGGAGGGGCAGTACTGAGGGAGCGCTGCACTGTCGGAGGGGCAGTACTGAGGGAGCGCTGCACTGTCGGAGGGGCAGTACTGAGGGAGTGCCGCACTGTCGGAGGGTCAGTACTGAGGGAGCGCCGCACTGTCGGAGGGTCAGTACTGATGGAGCGCTGCACTGTCGGAGGGTCAGTACTGAGGGAGCGCTGCACTGTCGGAGGGGCAGTACTGAGGGAGCGCCGCACTATCGGAGGGGCAGTACTGAGGGAGCGCCGCACTGTCGGAGGGGCAGTACTGAGGGAGCGCCGCACTGTCGGCGGGGCAGTACTGAGGTGCCATCTTTCAGATGAGATGTTAAACAGAGGCCCCCTCTGCCCTCTCAGATGGATGTAAAAGATCCCACGTCCACTATTTGAAGACGAGCAGGGGAGTTCTGCCCGGAGTCCAATGAAATGATCAAATCCACGTAATGATGCTGGATCACATGCTGGTGACATCATTTAAAATCCATCCGTACAGTGCTGGGAAAGGAACAAGTCTGGCACGAGAAGTGTAACGGGGATAATCCCCGAGAGTGGATTCCACATCCAGATTCACAATGGAAACCGAGCCCGGTGGGTCTAATCCTGGACCTCGTTGAGTTTCCAATCCCCACGCCCCGGGTGAGGGATCTCCGGGCAGGAGTCCCTGACTGCTCTCGCAGGACTCCCGACTATCCGCACACAGTGTTCCTGGATAACCAGATCCTTCGCAGGCTCCACTTGCTGATTATTTTTGTGATTTTAGTCAGTTTGTCTGTGTTGTTAAAAAAATTTGGCCAGACCACACCTGCCTGATACTTCAGGCCCCTTCAGCTTGACGATTGCTGGTGAGGGTTGGGCATTGCCCTGGGACTATCTTAAAATAAGATCCATGCACTCTGTAAATAGGCAGCGCGCAAATCTGTGTCGCACCTCAGAACAGACACAGCGAGCAGCAAACACCCCACATGCCAGAAGAATACAACTCAAAACAAAATCTACAAAATTCTTTGGCTATCTGCAAACTTCCTTCTTCCTAGCACACACGAGCACAGGTGTGTAGTGGTTAATGTTAATTGACGAATAACCCAGGGAATGTGAGTTCAAATCCCACCAGGGCATTTTGAGAATTTGAATTCAGTTTAAAAATCTGGAAAATAAAAGTCTGGGATCAGTAAAAGTGACCATGAAGCTGTCGGATTGTTGTAAAAACCCAACTGGCTCACTAATGTCCTTCAGGGAGGGAAACATAGAAACATAGAAGATAGGAGCAGGAGTAGGCCATTCGGCCCCTCGAGCCTGCTCCGCCATTCGATGAGATCATGGCTGATCATCCAAACTCAGTACCCTGTCCCTGCCTTCTCCCCATATCCCATGATCCCCTTAGCCTTAAGAAATATATCTAACTCATTCTTGAATATATTTAATGACTTGGCCTCAACTACCTTCTGTGGTAGAGAATTCCACAGGTTCACCACTCTCTGGGTGAAGAAATTCTTCCTCATTTACCCCTTATCCTTAGATTATGACCCCTGGTTCTGGACTCTCCGACCATCAGGAACATTCTTCCTGCATCTAGTTTGTCCAGACCTGTCAGAATTTTATATGTTTCGATGAGATCCCCTCTCATTCTTCTATACTCCAGCGAGTATAAGCCCAATCGACCCAATCTCTCCTCATATGTCATTCCTGCCATCCCAGGTATCAGCCTTGTGAATCTTCGCTGAACTCCTTCCATGGCAAGAACATCCTTCCTCAGATAAGGTGACCAAAAACCTGCCGTCCTTACCCGGTCTGGGCCTGTGTGTGACTTTCTTTATAGTCGTTCACGGGATGTGGGCGTCGCTGGCAAGGCCAGCATTTATTGCCCATCCCTAATTGCCCTGGAGAAGGTGGTGGTGAGCCGCCTTCTTGAACCGCTGCAGTCCGTGTGGTGAAGGTGCTCCCACAGTGCTGTTAGGGAGGGAGTTCCAGGATTTTGACCCAGCGACGATGAAGGAACGACTCCAGTTCCACACCAACGTGGTTGACCCTTAACTGCCCTCCTGAAGTGGTCACTCTGTTGTATCAAAAACGCTCCCAGCGGTTCAAGGCAGCGGCTCACCACCACCGTCTCAGGGCAACTAGGGATGGCCAATAAACACCGGCCTTGCCAGCGACGCCCACATCCCCAGAATGAATTTTATAAAAACATGATGCTAAACCAACACAAGAAAGTTTGGAATGAGGAATGTCCATTTGGGGAATTAGACAAGCTGTGCCTAGCTCGCTCGATGATGGACTCCCTCCTCTAACCGACCCCGGGTCTCGGCACTCGCTTCATAAACCCTGTGTAAAATCAAACACATCTATTATCATCTCCATTCCTTAATCCCCTGACCTTACAGGAATTGGTCTCGTTCCTTTTTAAAGGTGCCAGTTAACTCGGAATTCGGGTCAACGAACTTCCATAACTGACCTGGATTCTCCAGGAATTAAAAATTAATCCCCAGGACACGGCTGCGAATGACCAGAGAGAAAAGTCATAGCTCACTCCCCACACTGACCCCTGGGGTACCTCACTCCCCACACTGACCCCTGGGGTACCTCACTCCCCACACTGACCCCTGGGGTACCTCACTCCCCAGCACTGACCCCTGGGGTACCTCACTCCCCACACTGACCCCTGGGGTACCTCACTCCCCACACTGACCCCCGGGGTACCTCACTCCTCACACTGACCCCTGGGGTACCTCACTCCTCACACTGACCCCTGGGGTACCTCACTCCCCACACTGACCCCTGGGGTACCTCACTCCCCACACTGACCCCTGGGGTACCTCACTCCTCACACTGACCCCTGGGGTACCTCACTCCCCACACTGACCCCCGGGGTACCTCACTCCCAGCACTGACCCCTGGGGTACCTCACTCCCCACACTGACCCCTGGGGTACCTCACTCCCCACACTGACCCCTGGGGTACCTCACTCCCCACACTGACCCCTGGGGTACCTCACTCCACACACTGACCCCTGGGGTACATCACTCCCCACACTGACCCCTGGAGTACCTCACTCCTCACACTGACCCCTGACCTCACTCCCCACACTGACCCCTGGGGTACCTCACTCCCCGCACTGACCCCTGGGGTACCTCACTCCCAGCACTGACCCCTGGAGTACCTCACTCCCAGCACCGACCCCTGGGGTACCTCACTCCTCACACTGACCCCTGGGGTACCTCACTCCCCACACTGACCGCTGGGGTACCTCACTCCTCACACTGACCCCTGACCTCACTCCCCACACTGACCCCTGTGGTACCTCACTCCCCGCACTGACCCCTGGGGTACCTCACTCCCAGCACTGACCCCTGGAGTACCTCACTCCCCACACTGACCCCTGGGGTACCTCACTCCCCACACTGACCCCTGGGATACCTCACTCCCCAGCACTGACCCCTGGGGTACCTCACTCCCCACACTGACCCCTGGGGTACCTCACTCCCCACACTGACCCCTGGGGTACCTCACTCCCCAGCACTGACCCCTGGGGTACCTCACTCCCAGCACTGACCCCTGACCTCACTCCCCACACTGACCCCTGGAGTACCTCACTCCCAGCACTGACCCCTGACCTCACTCCCCACACTGACCTCTGGGGTACATCACTCCTCGCACTGACCCCTGGGGTACCTCACTCCCCACACTGACCCCTGGGGTACCTCACTCCCAGCACTGACCCCTGGGGTACCTCACTCCCCACACTGACCCCTGACCTCACTCCCCACACTGACCCCTGGGGTACCTCACTCCCAGCACTGACCCCTGGGGTACATCACTCCCCACACTGACCCCTGGAGTACCTCACTCCTCACACTGACCCCTGACCTCACTCCCCACACTGACCCCTGGGGTACCTCACTCCCCGCACTGACCCCTGGGGTACCTCACTCCCAGCACTGACCCCTGGAGTACCTCACTCCCAGCACCGACCCCTGGGGTACCTCACTCCTCACACTGACCCCTGGGGTACCTCACTCCCCACACTGACCGCTGGGGTACCTCACTCCTCACACTGACCCCTGACCTCACTCCCCACACTGACCCCTGGGGTACCTCACTCCCCGCACTGACCCCTGGGGTACCTCACTCCCCACACTGACCCCTGGGGTACCTCACTCCCCACACTGACCCCTGGGGTACCTCACTCCTCACACTGACCCCTGGGGTACCTCACTCCCCACACTGACCCCCGGGGTACCTCACTCCCAGCACTGACCCCTGGGGTACCTCACTCCCCACACTGACCCCTGGGGTACCTCACTCCCCACACTGACCCCTGGGGTACCTCACTCCCCACACTGACCCCTGGGGTACCTCACTCCACACACTGACCCCTGGGGTACATCACTCCCCACACTGACCCCTGGAGTACCTCACTCCTCACACTGACCCCTGACCTCACTCCCCACACTGACCCCTGGGGTACCTCACTCCCCGCACTGACCCCTGGGGTACCTCACTCCCAGCACTGACCCCTGGAGTACCTCACTCCCAGCACCGACCCCTGGGGTACCTCACTCCTCACACTGACCCCTGGGGTACCTCACTCCCCACACTGACCGCTGGGGTACCTCACTCCTCACACTGACCCCTGACCTCACTCCCCACACTGACCCCTGGGGTACCTCACTCCCCGCACTGACCCCTGGGGTACCTCACTCCCAGCACTGACCCCTGGAGTACCTCACTCCCCACACTGACCCCTGGGGTACCTCACTCCCCACACTGACCCCTGGGATACCTCACTCCCCAGCACTGACCCCTGGGGTACCTCACTCCCCACACTGACCCCTGGGGTACCTCACTCCCCACACTGACCCCTGGGGTACCTCACTCCCCAGCACTGACCCCTGGGGTACCTCACTCCCAGCACTGACCCCTGACCTCACTCCCCACACTGACCCCTGGAGTACCTCACTCCCAGCACTGACCCCTGACCTCACTCCCCACACTGACCTCTGGGGTACATCACTCCTCGCACTGACCCCTGGGGTACCTCACTCCCCACACTGACCCCTGGGGTACCTCACTCCCAGCACTGACCCCTGGGGTACCTCACTCCCCACACTGACCCCTGACCTCACTCCCCACACTGACCCCTGGGGTACCTCACTCCCAGCACTGACCCCTGGGGTACCTCACTCCCCACACTGACCCCTGACATCACTCCCCACACTGACCCCTGGGGTACCTCACTCCCCACACTGACCCCTGGGGTACCTCACTCCCCACACTGACCCCTGGGGTACCTCACTCCCCGCACTGACCCCTGGGGTACCTCACTCCCCACACTGACCCCTGGGGTACCTCACTCCCCACACTGACCCCTGGGGTACCTCACTCCCCACACTGACCCCTGGGGTACATCACTCCCCACACTGACCCCTGGGGTACATCACTCCCCACACTGACCCCTGGGGTACCTCACTCCCCACACTGACCCCTGACCTCACTCCCCACACTGACCCCTGGGAAACCTCACTCCCAGCACTGACCCCTGACCTCACTCCCCGCACTGACCCCTGGGGAACCTCACTCCCAGCACTGACCCCTGACCTCACTCCCCGCACTGACCCCTGGGGTACCTCACTCCCCGCACTGACCCCTGGGGTACCTCACTCCCCGCACTGACCCCTGGGGTACCTCACTCCCCGCACTGACCCCTGGGGTACCTCACTCCCCGCACTGACCCCTGGGGTACCTCACTCCCCGCACTGACCTCTGGGGTACCTCACTCCCCGCACTGACCCCTGGGGTACCTCACTCCCCGCACTGACCCCTGGGGTACCTCACTCCCCACACTGACCCCTGGGGTACCTCACTCCCCACACTGACCCCTGGGGTACCTCACTCCCAGCACTGACCCCTGGGGTACCTCACTCCCCACACTGACCCCTGGGGTACCTCACTCCCCACACTGACCCCTGGGGTACCTCACTCCCAGCACTGACCCCTGGGGTACCTCACTCCCCACACTGACCCCTGGGGTACCTCACTCCCCACACTGACCCCTGGGGTACCTCACTCCCAGCACTGACCCCTGGGGTACCTCACACCCCACACTGACCCCTGGGGTACCTCACTCCCCACACTGACCCCTGGGGTACCTCACTCCCCACACTGACCCCTGGGGTACATCACTCCCCACACTGACCCCTGGGGTACCTCACTCCCCACACTGACCCGTGGGGTACCTCACTCCCCACACTGACCCGTGGGGTACCTCACTCCCAGCACTGACCCCTGGGGTACCTCACTCCCCACACTGACCCCTGGGGTACCTCACTCCCTACACTGACCCCTGGGGAACCTCACTCCCAGCACTGACCCCTGGGGTACCTCACTCCCAGCACTGACCCCTGACCTCACTCCCCACACTGACCCCTGGAGTACCTCACTCCCAGCACTGACCCCTGACCTCACTCCCCACACTGACCCCTGGGGTACCTCACTCCCCACACTGACCCCTGGGGTACATCACTCCCAGCACTGACCCCTGGGGTACCTCACTCCCCACACTGACCCCTGGGGTACCTCACTCCCAGCACTGACCCCTGGGGTACCTCACTCCCCACACTGACCCCTGGGGTACCTCACTCCCCACACTGACCCCTGGGGTACCTCACTCCCCACACTGACCCCTGGGGTACATCACTCCCCACACTGACCCCTGGGGTACATCACTCCCCACACTGACCCCTGGGGTACCTCACTCCCCACACTGACCCCTGGGTTACCTCACTCCCCACACTGACCCCTGGGGTACCTCACTCCCCACACTGACCCCTGGGGTACCTCACTCCCCACACTGACCCCTGGGGTACCTCACTCCCCACACTGACCCCTGGGGTACCTCACTCCCCACACTGACCCCTGGGGTACCTCACTCCCCACACTGACCCCTGGGGTACCTCACTCCCCACACTGACCCCTGGGGTACCTCACTCCCCACACTGACCCCTGGGGTACCTCATTCCCCACACTGACCCCTGGGGTACCTCATTCCCAGCACTGACCCCTGGGGTACCTCACTCCCAGCACTGACCTCTGGGGTACATCACTCCCAGCACTGACCCCTGGGGTACCTCACTCCCCACACTGACCCCTGGAGTACCTCACTCCCCACACTGACCCCTGGGGTACCTCACTCCCCACACTGACCCCTGGGGTACCTCACTCCCCACACTGACCCCTGGGGTACCTCACTCCCCACACTGACCCCTGGGGTACATCACTCCCCACACTGACCCCTGGGGTACCTCACTCCCCACACTGACCCCTGGGGTACCTCACTCCCCACACTGACCCCTGGGGTACCTCACTCCCCACACTGACCCCTGGGGTACATCACTCCCCACACTGACCCCTGGGGTACCTCACTCCCCACACTGACCCCTGGGGTACCTCACTCCCCACACTGACCCCTGGGGTACCTCACTCCCCACACTGACCCCTGGGGTACCTCACTCCCAGCACTGACCCCTGGGGTACCTCACTCCCCACACTGACCCCTGGGGTACCTCACTCCCCACACTGACCCCTGGGGTACCTCACTCCCAGCACTGACCCCTGGGGTACCTCACTCCCCACACTGACCCCTGGGGTACCTCACTCCCCACACTGACCCCTGGGGTACCTCACTCCCCACACTGACCCCTGGGGTACCTCATTCCCAGCACTGACCCCTGGGGTACATCACTCCCCACACTGACCCCTGGGGTACCTCACTCCCCACACTGACCCCTGGAGTACCTCACTCCCCACACTGACCCCTGACCTCACTCCCCACACTGACCCCTGGGGTACCTCACTCCCCACACTGACCCCTGGGGTACCTCACTCCCCACACTGACCCCTGGGGTACATCACTCCCCACACTGACCCCTGGGGTACCTCACTCCCCACACTGACCCCTGGGGTACCTCACTCCCCACACTGACCCCTGGGGTACATCACTCCCCACACTGACCCCTGGGGTACCTCACTCCCCACACTGACCCCTGGAGTACCTCACTCCCCACACTGACCCCTGACCTCACTCCCCACACTGACCCCTGGGGTACCTCACTCCCCACACTGACCCCTGGGGTACCTCACTCCCAGCACTGACCCCTGGGGTACCTCACTCCCAGCACTGACCCCTGGGGTACCTCACTCCCCACACTGACCCCTGGGGTACCTCACTCCCCACACTGACCCCTGGGGTACCTCACTCCCCGCACTGACCCCTGGGGTACCTCACTCCCAGCACTGACCCCTGGGGTACCTCACTCCCCACACTGACCCCTGGGGTACCTCACTCCCCACACTGACCCCTGGGGTACCTCACTGCCCACACTGACCCCTGGGGTACCTCACTCCCCACACTGACCCCTGGGGTACCTCACTCCACACACTGACCCCTGGGGTACCTCACTCCCCGCACTGACCACTGGGGTACCTCACTCCCCACACTGACCCCTGGGGTACCTCACTCCCCACACTGACCACTGGGGTACCTCACTCCCCACACTGACCCCTGGGGTACCTCACTCCACACACTGACCCCTGGGGTACATCACTCCCCACACTGACCCCTGGGGTACCTCACTCCCCACACTGACCCCTGACCTCACTCCCAGCACTGACCCCTGGGGTACCTCACTCCCCACACTGACCCCTGGGGTACCTCACTCCCCACACTGACCCCTGGGGTACCTCACTCCACACACTGACCCCTGGGGTACATCACTCCTCACACTGACCCCTGGGGTACCTCACTCCCTACACTGACCCCTGGGTAACATCACTCCTCACACTGACCCCTGGGGTACCTCACTCCCAGCACTGACCCCTGGGGTACCTCACTCCCCACACTGACCCCTGGGGTACCTCACTCCCAACCAACGTTCCTGATAAGCTGCGCAGCGACATGGTGGTCTGGAGGTCCCGCGCAGGCCGCTCGCCGGCTTTTATATTTGAATGGGCCGTGCAGCCAGTTACAGTGACCGAGCAAGAAACAAAATTGCTCCCAGCCCTCCTCCAGACCCAGCAATACCCATTAATCCCAACTCTTTGTTTCTGTCTCTTGACCAACTTTCTCTCCAACCCGTTATATTTCCCTTGATCCCAAATGCCTGGCTTTTTGCACCAAGCCTCTTGAGACATCTCATCAAGCACCTATTGCATTTTGTTATTTATCAATTTAAATCAATCACTTCTTCAAAGAAACTGGACTAAATTTGTCAACCGGGCTTGCCTTTAACAAACATGCTGGCCTGAGAATTGTGAGCAAAGCCTCGACCATTTCCTCTCGGGCTCCTTTCAACTCCAGACTTTCCCTCTTTGACTTTGGCTAATCCTCTCTGAACCAGTTCCATTTCTCCAGGTACCATGAACACTTGTTCCAGATCCTCTCGTTCACCTCCGCTCTCACCGCCACCATTTGTAAAAATCCAGCCAAGGTATTTAGTAGCTCCACCATACCTTCACCTTTCAGTTAGACTTTCTCATTCATCGCTGAGTGGTCCTGCCCTCTCGTTAAGTTCATACAATCATAGAGGAAGGCCATTCAGCCCATCTAACCTCACCTAGCCAGAGAGAACTTCCATCCCCCACCATTGCAGCATCCATTTGTTTCTGAAATGATTCCAGGGCTTTCACCACCTACCCTGTCTGGGAGCTTATTCCACACACTCTGTTGTGAAGAAGAATTTCCTGATAACAGCTCTAAACGTAGACCTGACCCCCACAGTTTAAAGTAATATTCTGGGTTAACTATCTTATCCACCTGTCTGCTATCACCTCTCGGGCGCCCCACTTCCAGGGTGAGAAGCTCAAATCTCTTGGCCGTTCCGGATAACTCCAACCCTGGGGATTAGAGTCTTACCCCCTCAGGGTTGGATTCTGCTCCTGGTTATGTCGTTCAACATCCTATTGGCTTGTTTCATTGCTACTCTGCTATGCTTGGATATGTTTTGTGTTGAATTTACTCAGACTCCTAAATCTCTTTTGGCTTAATCCTTAGTTACTTCAACACCATTCATGGAGTACGGGTGTTGTCTATGTTTCCTCCCCATGTACACTTGTCTCTGTTGGGTTCCATCTACCACTGTCCTGACCATTTAAATATTTTGTCCAACATATTCTGTCATTTCTGCGCTCCTCCCCCGATTCCACTTCCCCTCGGAGTTTGGCACCATCTGTAAGGCTGGCCACTCAACAACCTGGATTGAGAAACAGAAAGTGTCTCAGCAGCGAGCCCACAGAGACCCCACTCAGTATATCGAGCCTTCGCTGACATAACCCTCTTCAACGACTCGTCGTTTCCTGCCCTTCAGCCAGTTCCTGGTCTATTCCCAGGTTTACCCTCAATCTCGACAGCCTGGAGTAAAATTAACTTTTGTTTTACTTTTCATAAAAGCTCAGGCTATTTCCTTTTAGCCTTTCTAATCCCCCTTTCCCCTCCCCACTACTCTCTCTATTTTCCTCATTATTATCTTTAATCCGTCTTTCAGATGAGACGTTAAACCGAGGCCCCGTCTGTCCTTAAGGTGGACGTAAAAGATCCCACGGCCACTATTCGAAGAAGAGCAGAGGATTTCTCCCCAGTGTCCTGGCCAATATTTATCCCTCAATCAACATCACAAAAACAGATTATCTGGTAATCATCACATTGCTGTTTGTGGGAGCTTGCTGTGCGCAAATTGGCTGCCGCGTTTCCTACATTACAACAGTGACTACACTTCAAAAAGTACTTCATTGGCTGTAAAGCGCATTGGGACGTCCGGTGGTTGTGAAAGGTGCTACAGAAATGCAAGTCTTTCTTCCTTTTAATATTGTTAACTTTATCACATGCCTCCCTTTTAAGTTTCAGGTTAGTTTTAATCCTTATTTATCCATGGAACTCTATTCTTTGATCCACCCTTTTTCACCTTATAGGAATGTATTTATTTTGGACTCTATCCTTCCCATAATTGAAGGTTTCCCTCTTCTGATCAGTTGAGCTGTTAATGAACTGAGTAGAAAGGTTAGTTAAGAACATAAGAATTAGGAGCAGGAGTCGGCCATTCGGCCCCTCGAGCCTGCTCCACCATTCAATGAGATCATGGCTGATCTTCTACCTCATCTCCACTTTCCTGCACTATCCCCATATCCCTGATTCCCTTCATATCCAAAAATCTAACGATCTCTGTCTTGAATATACTCAACGACTGAGCCTCCACAGCCCTCTGGGGTAGAGAATTCCAAAGATTCACCACCCTCTGAGTGAAGAAATTTCTCCTCATCTCAGTCCTAAATGGCTGACCCCTTATTCTGAGACTGTGACCCCTGGTTTTAGACTCCCCAGCCAGGGGAAACATCCTCCCTGCATCTAGCCTGTCAAGCCCTGTAACAATTTTGTATGTTTCAATGAGATCACCTCTCATTCTTCTAAACTCCAGAGAATATAGGCCTAGTCTACTCAATCTCTCCTCATAGGACAATGCCCCCATCCCAGGAACCAGTCTGGTGAACCTTCATTGCACTCCCTCTATGGCAAGTATATCCTTCCTTAGGTAAGGAGACCAAAACTGTACACAATACTCCAGGTGTGGTATCACCAGGGCCCTATATAATTGCAGTAAGACGTCTTTACTCTTATACTCAAATCCTCTTGTAATAAAGGCCAACATACCATTTGCTTTCCTAATTGCTTGCTGTACCTGCATGTTAACTTTCAGTGGTTCGTGTACAAGGAC
Organism: Squalus acanthias; assembly: GCA_030390025.1. Classification (NCBI taxonomy): domain Eukaryota; kingdom Metazoa; phylum Chordata; class Chondrichthyes; order Squaliformes; family Squalidae; genus Squalus; species Squalus acanthias. Next base: position 652,354 of record CM059429.1, on the reverse strand, counting down.
ACCCAGGTCCCTCTGAACACCAACATTTCTCAATCTCTCACCATTTAAAAAATACTCTGCTTTTTTATTTTTCTTACCAAAGTGGATAACTTCACATTTCTCCACATTATATTCCATTTGCCATGTTCTTGCCCACTCAGCTAGCCTGTCTATATCCCCTTGAAGCCTCCTGGCATCCTCCTCACAACTTACATTCCCACCCAGCTTTGTATCATCAGCAAACTTGGATATATTACATTTGATCCCCTCATCCAAATCATTGATATAGATTGTGAATAGTTGAGGCCCAAGCACTGATCCTTGCGGTACCCCACTAGTTGCAGCCTGCCAACCCGAAAATGACCCGTTTATTCCTACTCTCTGTTTTCTGTCCATTAACCAATCCTCAATCTATGCTAGTACATTACCCCCAATCCCATGAGCCCTAATTTTGTTTAATAACCTCTTGTGTGGCACCTTATCAAATGCCTTCTGAAAATCCCAATACACCACATCCACTCGTTCCCCCTTATCTCTTCTGCGAGTTACAATCTCAAAAAACTCCAACAGATTTGCCCCGATTCCCTTTAATCTCCCTGAACATTGCCATTTTCCCGTCCAGACTCCCTTACCGTTGACTCTTCATTGCCCATTCCTTACACTGAACCAAACGTACAATCCAAATGTACTTTTCCCATGGGTAGGGGAAGTGCTTTGGCGTCACTTGCCCAAGGACACAGTTGCTGCACAAGGTGAGCAGGGGTCAGTGAAAAGGCTGGTTTCTGAGCAGACCTGACCAATATCAGCCGGGCCCGGTAGTCTAGTGGTTATATTACTAGTAATGCACAGGCCTGGACTAATAACTCGGAGAACGCGAGTCCAAATCCTACCCGCTTGAGAATTTGAAATCGTTTATTTTTTAAATCTGGAAATAAAAAGCTGGTGTCATTAAGAGTGACCATGAAGCCGTCGGATTGTCGTAAAAACCCAACTGGTTCACGAATGTCCCTTTAGGGAAGGAAACCTGCCGTCCTTACCCGGTCTGGGACTGTATGTGACTCCAGTCCCACAGCAATGGTTGACCCTGAAGTGGCCCTTCAGTTGTATCAAACAGGGCAACTCGGGGACGGGCAATCTAGCCACAAAAGGCATCAAGGGGTGTGGGGAGAGAGCGGGAATGTGGTATTGAGATAGAGGATCAGCCATGATCATATTGAATGGCGGAGCAGGCTCGAAGGGCCGACTCCTGCTCCTATTTTTCTATGTTTAATAAACACCGGCCTTGCCAGTGACGCCCTCACCCTGAGAGTTAATAATAAGAGAAAGCAACAAGTGACCCACCCCATCCTCAGTCTTTCACTTCAGTCAGAGGTGTAATTCCAGATGAGAGCTGGGGGCACTGCACCAGGGGTGGTAGGGGTGGGGGGTAATTCCAGGATCTGGGGGAGAGGGGGAAAGAACCAAAGCCCTCAATAGCTCTGCCTAAGACTGAGATGTAATTGAGTCTAATTGGGATGGATTCACATGGCAAGGGTTCATTGTTTTACAGGTGTTTTGTTAAAAACACTAACTGCCCCAGGCATCGCCTGAACTGAAGGAAAGTGAGCCAGTTCATTTAAATACTGTGAGAACAAAATCCGGTTTAGTGACTCTACGCCAATAAAGGACATTAGACAGAGATTAAGCATCATCATTTTCATGAAAGCTTATTTGCCCGAGGGAAACGTGAGCACAGGTTTAAACTGTGGGAACTGACAGTGACTAACAGCTAAAGAATTGGCAGAAAGGTTTGGCTGTTATTGAGGTGACAGCTTGCACGCCTATTTTGGCCCATTGCATGAAGAACATCACACGGCAGGCCGAGGAAGACCGCTGCCATTTCAGGCATGGTTAACTAGATTCCATTGTTTAAGACCCCAGCGCTGAACAGAAAGAGAGAGTGTGGTTAACGGTGAAGAGGACTGTAAGTGACCTCAGGGGGACACAGATGTTAATAGGTCGGGTGGATGAAATTTAATGCGGAGAAATGGGAGGCGATACATTTTTGAAAGGAAGGAGTGGAAATATACACTAAATGGTATAACTTCAAAAGGACACAAGTCTTTAAAAGTGAGAGGACAAGTGAATATAATCGTTAAAAAAGTACACGGCTGCATAATTAGGGACATCGAGTATAAACACAAAGAGGTGACGCTAAACTTGTACAAACCAGTTAGATCGCAATTAGAATATCGCATCCAGTTTTTTTTTAATTCGTTCCTGGGATGTGGGTGTTGCTGGTAAAGCCAGCATTTATTGTCCATCCCTAGTTGCCCTTGAGAAGGTGGTGGTGAGCCGCCCTCTTGAACCGCTGCAGTCCGTGTGGTGATGGTACTCCCACAGTGCTGTTAGGGAGGGAGTTCCAGGATTTTGACCCAGCGATGATGAAGGATCGGCGATATATTTCCAAGTCAGGATGGTGTGTGACTTGGAGGGAAACTTGGGGGTGGTGGTGTTCCCATGCGCCTGCTGCCCTTGTCCCTCCAGGTGGAAGAGGTTGCGGGTTTGGGAGGTGCTGCTGAAGAAGCCTTGGGGAGTTGCTGCAGTGCATCTTGTAGATGGTACACACTGCAGCCACGGTGCGCCGGTGGTGGAGGGAGTGAATGTTTAAGGTGGTGGATGGGGTGCCAATCAAGCAGGCTGCTTTGTCCTGTATTGGCTCCTCACTTTAGGAAGGATGTGATGGGATCAGAGACTTTAGTTATGAGCAGAGTCCAGAGAAACTGGGGCTCTCTTCATTAGAACAAAGGTTAAGAGGAGATTGGATAAAAATGTTCAAAATTATGAAGAGTTTTGATGAGAAAAATGGGTAAAAACTATTTCCACTGGTCAGTGAATCAGTAAATTTGCATAAATGTTAGGAAATGAACAAAAGGAGAGTTTAAGAGAATTTTTTTTCCACACAGCAAGTTGTTTTTTAAAAATTAACTCTCGGGATGAGGGCGTCGCCAGCAAGGCCGGCATTTATTGCCCATCCCTAGTCGCCCTCAGAACATGGTGGTGAGCCTTCTTGGTGAAGTGGTTTGATATAACTTTGTGGCTTACTAGAGAGTCAACCACGTTGGTGTGGGACTGGAGTCACATATAGGCCCAGACTGGGTAAGGACGGCAGGTTTCCTTCCCTAAAGAAGGAATCCCGGGTTCGCTGGCAGCAGTATCCGGGAGATTAACCTTTCATTCCTGGAGACTCCAGGACAGTCCTGGAAGGTTGGAGGCCCGAACCTCTCAGTGGGTTGGGGGTGTGTGTGCTGCCCTCTGACTCTCTCTCAGCCACTTACACATCAGTACAGCTGGAGAACAGAGCCCGTGAGGTCACTCCGCACTCTCAGCCGGACCCAGTGAGCAACTGCGGAGAGTCCACAGGTTATTGGGCAGAATGCAGAGCGAGTCAGATCCTCCACAAAGTAAAACAAGTCCCGTAATTGAATAGGAAGACAATGGAGGGTCTCTGTGGCTTGTTTGATCACCCATGTTAAATGAAGAACTCATTGAATGATACCGCACAGGAGGTATCGTACCTGTGCCGGCTCTTTGAAAGAGCTCTCCAATTAGTCCCACTCCCTGCTCTTGCCCCATAGCCCATCAAATTTTCCCCTTCAAGTATTTATCCAATTCCCTTTTGAAAGTTACTATTGAATCTGCTTCCACCGCCCTTTCAGGCAGTGAATTCCAGATCACAACAACTCACTGCGGAAAAACATTTCTCCTCCTCTCCCCTCTGGTTCTTTTGCCAATCACCTTAAATCCGTGCCCTCTGGTTACCGACCCTCCTGCCACTGGAAACAGTTTCTCCTTATTTATTTGATCTATTATTGAACACCTCTATCAAATCTCCCTTAACCTTTTCTGCTGTAAGGAGAACAACCCCAGCTTCTCCAGTCTCTCCACATACCTGAAGTCCCTCATCCCTGGAACCATTCCAGTAAATCTCCTCTGCACCCTCTCCAAGGCCTTGACATTACTATTTGTACCAAGTGACAGGACTCAAATATGAGCGGGACCTCTTGGAATGTGGCTTATTACCCATGGTCTATCACGGTGATGTCGCTGCAACTCAACTGCTTCAGTGGCTGCTCCGACTTTGATAGTCACACAGAAGTAGCTCCCTTATATTGATAAGTTATATTTGCTTAGGTCTTGGTGCTTATATCACACACTCACTGAAGTCACATTACAAAGTGATAAGGTGCAACTTGGATACTGAGCAGTCACCATACTTTCGCCAATAAAAATCTAAATTGTACGATTAAAAAACCACACAGATCTAGTGTCTTTATGTTGATAAACCGGCCCAGGGCACTTTACACAGGAGAGCAGGCACAGGACAGGGTACAGGAGCTAAGACAGGTGACTGCGAACTCTGTCTGAAGCATTGGCACGGAGGGGGCTTTTAAAGGCGAAGAGATGAGAGAGGACGAGGCGAAGAGAGGAGAGAGGACGAGGCGAAGAGAGGAGCGAGGACGCGGTGAAGAGAGGAGAGAGGACGAGGCGAAGAGATGAGAGAGGACGAGGCGAAGAGATGAGAGAGGACGAGGCGAAGAGAGGAGCGAGGACGCGGCGAAGAGATGAGAGAGGACGAGGCGAAGAGAGGAGCGAGGACGCGGTGAAGAGAGGAGCGAGGACGCGGTGAAGAGAGGAGCGAGGACGCGGTGAAGAGAGGAGCGAGGACGCGGTGAAGAGAGGAGAGAGGAGAGAGGACGAGGTGAAGAGAGGAGAGAGGACGAGGTGAAGAGAGGAGCGACAAGGTGATGGGGAGGAGAGGGGACGAGGGGAAGAGAGGACGAGGTGAGGAGAGGAGAGAGGACGAGGTGAAGGGAGGAGCGACAAGGAGAAGAGAGGACGAGGGGAAGACAGGAGAGAGGACGAGGGTAAGAGAGGAGAGAGGAAGAGAGGAGAGTGGACGAGGGGTAGAGAGGACGAGGTGAGGAGAGAGGACGAGGGGAAGAGAGGAGAGAGGACAAGGTGAAGAGAGGAGAGTGGACGAGGGGTAGAGAGGAGAGAGGACGAGGTGAGGAGAGAGGACGAGGGGAAGAGAGGAGAGAGGACAAGGTGAAGAGAGGAGAGAGGACAAGGTGAAGAGAGGAGAGAGGACAAGGTGAAGAGAGGAGAGAGGACGAGGTGAAGAGAGGAGAGAGGAAAGAGGACGAGGCGAAGAGAGGAGAGAGGACGAGGCGAAGAGAGGAGAGAGGACGAGGCGAAGAGAGGAGAGAGGACGAGGCGAAGAGAGGAGAGAGGACGAGGCGAAGAGAGGAGAGAGGACGAGGCGAAGAGAGGAGAGAGGACGAGGCGAAGAGAGGAGAGAGGACGAGGCGAAGAGAGGAGAGAGGACGAGGCGAAGAGAGGAGAGAGGACGAGGCGAAGAGAGGAGAGAGGACGAGGCGAAGAGAGGAGAGAGGACGAGGCGAAGAGAGGAGAGAGGACGAGGCGAAGAGAGGAGAGAGGACGAGGCGAAGAGAGGAGAGAGGACGAGGCGAAGAGAGGAGAGACAAGGTGAAGAGAGGAGAGACAAGGTGAAGAGAGGAGAGAGGACGAGGTGAAGAGAGGAGAGAGGACGAGGTGAAGAGAGGAGAGAGGACGAGGTGAAGAGAGGAGAGAGGACGAGGCGAAGAGGAGCGACAAGGTGAAGAAATGAGAGAGGACGAGGTGAAGAGAGGAGCGAGGACGAGGTGAAGAGAGGAGCGAGGACGAGGTGAAGAGAGGAGCGAGGACGAGGTGAAGAGAGGAAAGAGGATGAGGTGAAGAGAGGAGAGAGGACGAGGTGAAGAGAGGAGAGACAAGGTGAAGAGAGAAGAGACAAGGTGAAGAGAGGAGAGAGGACGAGGCGAAGAGAGGAGAGAGGACGAGGTGAAGAGGAGCGACAAGGTGAAGAAATGAGAGAGGACGAGGCGAAGAGAGGAGTGAGGACGAGGCGAGGAGAGGAGAGAGGACGAGGCGAAGAGAGGAGAGAGGACGAGGCGAAGAGAGGAGAGAGGACGAGGCGAAGAGAGGAGAGAGGACGAGGCGAAGAGAGGAGAGAGGACGAGGCGAAGAGAGGAGAGAGGACGAGGCGAAGAGAGGAGAGAGGACGAGGCGAAGAGAGGAGAGAGGACGAGGCGAAGAGAGGAGAGAGGACGAGGCGAAGAGAGGAGAGAGGACGAGGCGAAGAGAGGAGAGAGGACGAGGCGAAGAGAGGAGGACGAGGTGAAGAGAGGAGAGAGGACGAGGTGAAGAGAGGAAAGAGGACGAGGTGAAGAGAGGAAAGAGGACGAGGTGAAGAGAGGAAAGAGGACGAGGCGAAGAGAGGAGAGAGGACGAGGCGAAGAGAGGAGAGAGGACGAGGCGAAGAGAGGACGCGGTGAAGAGAGGAGGACGAGGTGAAGAGAGGAGAGGGGACGAGGTGAAGAGAGGAGAGGGGACGAGGTGAAGAGGAGAGGGGACGAGGTGAAGAGGAGAGTGGACGAGGTGAAGAGGAGAGTGGACGAGGTGAAGGGAGGAGAGTGGACGAGGTGAAGGGAGGAGAGAGGACGAGGTGAAGGGAGGAGAGAGGACGAGGTGAAGGGAGGAGAGAGGACGAGGTGAAGGGAGGAGAGAGGACGAGGTGAAGGGAGGAGAGAGGACGAGGTGAAGGGAGGAGAGAGGACGAGGTGAAGAGAGGAGAGAGGACGAGGTGAAGAGAGGAGAGAGGACGAGGTGAAGAGAGGAGAGAGGACGAGGTGAAGAGGAGAGTGGACGAGGTGAAGAGGAGAGGGGACGAGGTGAAGGGAGGAGAGAGGACGAGGCGAAGGGAGGAGAGAGGACGAGGCGAAGGGAGGAGAGAGGACGAGGCGAAGGGAGGAGAGAGGACGAGGCGAAGGGAGGAGAGACAAAGTGAAGAGAGAAGCGACAAGGTGAAGTGAGTAGAGAGGACGAGGTGAAGAGAGGAGAGAGGACGAGGGGAAGAGAGGAGAGAGGACGAGGCGAAGAGAGGAGAGAGGACGAGGGGAAGAGAGGAGAGAGGACGAGGTGAAGAGAGGAGAGAGGCCGAGGTGAAGAGAGGAGCGACAAGCTGAAGTGAGGAGAGAGGACGAGGCGAAGAGAGGAGGACGAGGTGAAGAGAGGAGAGAGGACGAGGGGAAGGGAGGAGAGAGGACGAGGCGAAGAGAGGAGAGAGGACGAGGCGAAGAGAGGAGAGAGGACGAGGCGAAGAGAGGAGAGAGGACGAGGCGAAGAGAGGAGAGAGGACGAGGCGAAGAGAGGAGAGAGGACGAGGCGAAGAGAGGAGAGAGGACGAGGCGAAGAGAGGAGAGAGGACGAGGCGAAGAGAGGAGAGGACGAGGCGAAGAGAGGAGCGAGGACGAGGCGAAGAGAGGAGAGGACGAGGCGAAGAGAGGAGAGAGGACGAGGCGAAGAGAGGAGAGGACGAGGCGAAGAGAGGAGAGGACGAGGCGAAGAGAGGAGAGGACGAGGCGAAGAGAGGAGAGGACGAGGCGAAGAGAGGAGAGGACGAGGCGAAGAGAGGAGAGGACGAGGCGAAGAGAGGAGAGGACGAGGCGAAGAGAGGAGAGGACGAGGTGAAGAGAGGAGAGGACGAGGTGAAGAGAGGAGAGGAAGAGGTGAGGAGAGAGGACGAGGTGAAGAGAGGAGAGAGGAGAGAGGACGAGGTGAAGAGAGGAGAGAGGACGAGGTGAAGAGAGGAGAGAGGACGAGGTGAAGAGAGGAGAGAGGACGAGGTGAAGAGAGGAGAGAGGACGAGGTGAAGAGAGGAGAGAGGACGAGGTGAAGAGAGGAGAGAGGACGAGGTGAAGAGAGGAGAGAGGACGAGGTGAAGAGGGGAGAAAGGACGAGGGGAAGAGAGGAGAGAGGACGAGTGGAAGAGAGGAGAGAGGACGAGGGGAAGAGAGGAGAGAGGACGAGGGGAAGAGAGGAGGGAGGACGAGGGGAAGAGAGGAGGGAGGACGAGGCGAAGCGAGGAGAGAGGACGAGGCGAAGAGAGGAGAGAGGACGAGGCGAAGAGAGGAGAGAGGACGAGGCGAAGAGAGGAGAGAGGACGAGGCGAAGCGAGGAGAGAGGACGAGGCGAAGAGAGGAGAGAGGACGAGGCGAAGAGAGGAGAGAGGACGAGGCGAAGAGAGGAGAGAGGACGAGGCGAAGAGAGGAGAGAGGACGAGGCGAAGAGCGGAGAGAGGACGAGGCGAAGAGAGGAGAGAGGACGAGGCGAAGAGAGGAGAGAGGACGAGGCGAAGCGAGGAGAGAGGACGAGGCGAAGCGAGGAGAGAGGACGAGGCGAAGAGAGGAGAGAGGACGAGGCGAAGAGAGGAGAGAGGACGAGGTGAAGAGAGGAGAGAGGACGAGGTGAAGAGAGGAGAGAGGACGAGGTGAAGAGAGGAGAGAGGACGAGGTGAAGAGAGGAGAGAGGACGAGGTGAAGAGAGGAAGAGGACGAGGTGAAGAGAGGAGAGAGGACGAGGTGAAGAGAGGAAAGAGGACGAGGTGAAGAGAGGAAAGAGGACGAGGCGAAGAGAGGAAAGAGGACGAGGCGAAGAGAGGAAAGAGGACGAGGCGAAGAGAGGAGAGAGGACGAGGCGAAGAGAGGAGAGAGGACGAGGCGAAGAGAGGAGAGAGGACGAGGCGAAGAGAGGAGAGAGGACGAGGCGAAGAGAGGAGAGAGGACGAGGGGAAGAGAGGAGAGAGGACGAGGGGAAGAGAGGAGGACGAGGCGAAGAGAGGAGAGAGGACGAGGCGAAGAGAGGAGAGACAAAGTGAAGAGAGAAGCGACAAGGTGAAGAGAGGAGAGAGGACGAGGTGAAGAGAGGAGAGAGGACGAGGTGAAGAGAGGAGAGAGGACGAGGTGAAGAGAGGAGAGGGGACGAGGTGAAGAGGGGAGTGGACGAGGTGAAGGGAGGAGAGAGGACGAGGTGAAGGGAGGAGAGAGGACGAGGCGAAGAGAGGAGAGAGGACGAGGGGAAGAGAGGAGAGACAAGGTGAAGAGAGGAGAGAGGACGAGGGGAAGAGAGGAGAGACAAGGTGAAGAGGAGAGGACGAGGTGAAGGGAGGAGCCACAAGGTGAAGAGAGGAGCGAGGACAAGGTGAAGAGAGGAGAGAGGACGAGGTGAAGAGAGGAGAGAGGACGAGGTGAAGAGAGGAGCGACAAGCTGAAGTGAGGAGAGAGGACGAGGCGAAGAGAGGAGAGAGGACGAGGTGAAGAGAGGAGGACGAGGTGAAGAGAGGAGCGAGGACGAGGCGAAGAGAGGAGAGAGGACGAGGCGAAGAGAGGAGAGAGGACGAGGTGAAGAGAGGAGGACGAGGCGAAGAGAGGAGCGAGGACGAGGCGAAGAGAGGAGAGAGGACGAGGCGAAGAGAGGAGTGAGGACGAGGAGTAGAGAGGACGAGGCGAAGAGAGGAGAGAGGACGAGGCGAAGAGAGGAGAGAGGACGAGGTGAAGAGAGGAGAGACGACGAGGTGAAGAGAGGATAGACAAGGTGAAGAGTGGAGAGAGGACGAGGTGAAGAGAGGAGAGAGGACGAGGGGAAGAGAGGAGAGAGGACGAGGGGAAGAGAGGAGGACGAGGTGAAGAGAGGAGAGAGGACGAGGCGAAGAGAGGAGAGACAAAGTGAAGAGAGAAGCGACAAGGTGAAGAGAGGAGAGAGGACGAGGTGAAGAGAGGAGAGAGGACGAGGTGAAGAGAGGAGAGAGGACGAGGTGAAGAGAGGAGAGGGGACGAGGTGAAGAGAGGAGAGGGGACGAGGTGAAGAGGGGAGTGGACGAGGTGAAGGGAGGAGAGGACGAGGTGAAGGGAGGAGAGAGGACGAGGTGAAGGGAGGAGCCACAAGGTGAAGAGAGGAGCGAGGACGAGGTGAAGAGAGGAGAGAGGACGAGGTGAAAAGAGGAGAGAGGACGAGGTGAAGAGAGGAGCGACAAGCTGAAGTGAGGAGAGAGGACGAGGCGAAGAGAGGAGAGAGGACGAGGTGAAGAGAGGAGGACGAGGTGAAGAGAGGAGCGAGGACGAGGCGAAGAGAGGAGAGAGGACGAGGCGAAGAGAGGAGAGAGGACGAGGCGAAGAGAGGAGAGAGGACGAGGCGAAGAGAGGAGAGAGGACGAGGTGAAGAGAGGAGGACGAGGCGAAGAGAGGAGCGAGGACGAGGCGAAGAGAGGAGAGAGGACGAGGCGAAGAGAGGAGTGAGGACGAGGAGTAGAGAGGACGAGGCGAAGAGAGGAGAGAGGACGAGGCGAAGAGAGGAGAGAGGACGAGGTGAAGAGAGGATAGACAAGGTGAAGAGTGGAGAGAGGACGAGGTGAAGAGAGGAGAGAGGACGAGGTGAAGAGAGGAGAGAGGACGAGGTGAAGAGAGGAGAGAGGACGAGGTGAAGAGAGGAGAGAGGACGAGGTGAAGAGAGGAGAGAGGACGAGGTGAAGAGAGGAGAGAGGACGAGGTGAAGAGAGGAGAGAGGAGGACGAGGTGAAGAGAGGAGAGAGGAGGACGAGGTGAAGAGAGGAGAGAGGAGGACGAGGTGAAGAGAGGAGAGAGGAGGACGAGGTGAAGAGAGGAGAGAGGAGGACGAGGTGAAGAGAGGAGAGAGGAGGACGAGGTGAAGAGAGGAGAGAGGAGGACGAGGTGAAGAGAGGAGAGAGGAGGACGAGGTGAAGAGAGGAGAGAGGAGGACGAGGTGAAGAGAGGAGAGAGGAGGACGAGGTGAAGAGAGGAGAGAGGAGGACGAGGTGAAGAGAGGAGAGAGGAGGACGAGGTGAAGAGAGGAGAGAGGAGGACGAGGTGAAGAGAGGAGAGAGGAGGACGAGGTGAAGAGAGGAGCGAGGACAAGGTGAAGAGAGGAGAGAGGACGAGGTGAAGAGAGGAGAGAGGACGAGGTGAAGAGAGGAGAGAGGACGAGGTGAAGAGAGGAGAGAGGACGAGGTGAAGAGAGGAGCGACAAGCTGAAGTGAGGAGAGAGGACGAGGCGAAGAGAGGAGAGAGGACGAGGTGAAGAGAGGAGGACGAGGTGAAGAGAGGAGCGAGGACGAGGCGAAGAGAGGAGAGAGGACGAGGCGAAGAGAGGAGAGAGGACGAGGTGAAGAGAGGAGGACGAGGCGAAGAGAGGAGCGAGGACGAGGCGAAGAGAGGAGAGAGGACGAGGCGAAGAGAGGAGTGAGGACGAGGCGAAGAGAGGACGAGGCGAAGAGAGGAGAGAGGACGAGGTGAAGAGAGGAGAGACTAGGTGAAGAGTGGAGAGAGGACGAGGTGAAGAGAGGAGAGAGGACGAGGTGAAGAGAGGAGAGACAAGGTGAAGAGTGGAGAGAGGACGAGGTGAAGAGAGGAGAGAGGACGAGGTGAAGAGAGGAGAGAGGACGAGGTGAAGAGAGGAGAGAGGACGAGGTGAAGAGAGGAGAGAGGACGAGGTGAAGAGAGGAGAGAGGACGAGGTGAAGAGAGGAGAGACAAGGTGAAGAGAGGAGAGTGGACGAGGTGAAGAGAGGAGACGGACGAGGTGAAGAGAGGAGGACGAGGTGAAGAGAGGAGGACGAGGTGAAGAGAGGAGAGAGGACGAGAGGAGAGACGAGGGGACGAGAAGAGAGTGGATGAGGTGAAGAGAGGAGCGACAAGGTGAAGAGAGGAGAGAGGACGAGGTGAAGAGGAGAGTGGACGAGGCGAAGGGAGGAGAGAGGACGAGGCGAAGGGAGGAGAGAGGACGAGGCGAAGAGAGGAGAGAGGACGAGGCGAAGAGAGGAGAGAGGACGAGGCGAAGAGAGGAGAGAGGACGTTGCGAAGAGAGGAGAGAGGACGAGGCGAAGACAGGAGAGAGGACGAGGCGAAGAGAGGAGAGGACGAGGCGAAGAGAGGAAAGGACGAGGTGAAGAGAGGAGAGGACGAGGCGAAGAGAGGAGAGGACGAGGCGAAGAGAGGAGGACGAGGTAAAGAGAGGAGCGAGGACGAGGTGAAGAGAGGAGAGAGGACGAGGCTAAGAGAGGAGAGAGGACGAGGCGAGGAGAGGAGAGAGGACGAGGAGAGGAGAGAGGACGAGGCGAAGAGAGGAGAGAGGACGAGGCGAAGAGAGGAGAGAGGACGAGGCGAAGAGAGGAGAGAGGACGAGGCGAAGAGTGGAGAGAGGACGAGGCGAAGAGTGGAGAGAGGACGAGGCGAAGAGTGGAGAGAGGACGAGGTGAAGAGAGGAGAGAGGACGAGGTGAAGAGAGGAGAGAGGACAAGGTGAAGAGAGGAGAGAGGACAAGGTGAAGAGAGGAGAGAGGACAAGGTGAAGAGAGGAGAGAGGACAAGGTGAAGAGAGGAGAGAGGACAAGGTGAAGAGAGGAGAGAGGACAAGGTGAAGAGAGGAGAGAGGACAAGGTGAAGAGTGGAGAGAGGACGAGGTGAAGAGAGGAGAGAGGACAAGGTGAAGAGAGGAGAGAGGACAAGGTGAAGAGAGGAGAGAGGACAATGTGAAGAGAGGACAAGGTGAAGAGAGGAGCGACAAGGTGAAGAGAGGAGCGAGGACAAGGTGAAGAGAGGAGAGAGGACAAGGTGAAGAGAGGAGAGAGGACAAGGTGAAGAGAGGAGAGAGGACAAGGTGAAGAGTGGAGAGAGGACGAGGTGAAGAGAGGAGAGAGGATGAGGTGAAGAGAGGAGCGAGGACAAGGTGAAGAGAGGAGCGAGGACGAGGTGAAGAGAGGAGCGAGGACGAGGTGAAGAGAGGAGAGAGGACGAGGTGAAGAGAGGAGCGACAAGGTGAAGAGAGGAGAGAGGACGAGGGGAAGAGAGGAGAGAGGACGAGGGGAAGAGAGGAGAGAGGACGAGGCGAAGAGAGGAGAGAGGACGAGGCGAAGAGAGGAGAGAGGACGAGGCGAAGAGAGGAGAGAGGACGAGGCGAAGAGAGGAGAGAGGACGAGGCGAAGAGAGGAGAGAGGACGAGGCGAAGAGAGGAGAGAGGACGAGGCGAAGAGAGGAGAGAGGACGAGGCGAAGAGAGGAGAGAGGACGAGGCGAAGAGAGGAGAGAGGACGAGGCGAAGAGAGGAGAGAGGACGAGGCGAAGAGAGGAGAGAGGACGAGGCGAAGAGAGGAGAGAGGACTAGGTGAAGAGAGGAGCGAGGACGAGGGGAAGAGAGGAGAGAGGACGAGGTGAAGAGAGGAGCGAGGACGAGGGGAAGAGAGGAGAGACGAGGTGAAGAGAGGAGAGAGGACGAGGGGAAGAGAGGAGAGAGGACGAGGGGAAGAGAGGAGAGAGGACGAGGCGAAGAGAGGAGAGAGGACGAGGCGAAGAGAGGAGAGAGGACGAGGCGAAGAGAGGAGAGAGGACGAGGCGAAGAGAGGAGTGAGGACGAGGCGAAGAGAGGAGAGAGGACGAGGCGAAGAGAGGAGAGAAGAGAGGGCGAAGAGAGGAGAGAGGACGAGGCGAAGAGAGGAGAGAGGACGAGGCGAAGAGAGGAGAGAGGACGAGGCGAAGAGAGGAGAGAGGACGAGGCGAAGAGAGGAGAGAGGACGAGGCGAAGAGAGGAGAGAGGACGAGGCGAAGAGAGGAGAGAGGACGAGGCGAAGAGAGGAGAGAGGACGAGGCGAAGAGAGGAGAGAGGACGAGGCGAAGAGAGGAGAGAGGACGAGGCGAAGAGAGGAGAGAGGACGAGGCGAAGAGAGGAGAGAGGACGAGGTGAAGAGAGGACAAGGTGAAGAGAGGAGCGACAAGGTGAAGAGAGGCCAAGGTGAAGAGAGGAGAGAGGACAAGGTGAAGAGTGGAGAGAGGACAAGGTGAAGAGTGGAGAGAGGACAAGGTGAAGAGAGGACAAGGTGAAGAGAGGCCAAGGTGAAGAGAGGAGAGAGGACAAGGTGAAGAGTGGAGAGAGGACAAGGTGAAGAGAGGAGAGAGGACAAGGTGAAGAGGGGAGAGAGGACAAGGTGAAGAGGGGAGAGAGGACAAGGTGAAGAGTGGAGAGAGGACAAGGTGAAGAGTGGAGAGAGGACAAGGTGAAGAGAGGAGAGAGGACAAGGTGAAGAGAGGAGAGAGGACAAGGTGAAGAGAGGACAAGGTGAAGAGAGGACAAGGTGAAGAGAGGAGCGAGGACAAGGTGAAGAGAGGAGAGAGGACAAGGTGAAGAGAGGAGAGAGGACAAGGTGAAGAGAGGAGAGAGGACAAGGTGAAGAGAGGAGAGAGGACAAGGTGAAGAGTGGAGAGAGGACAAGGTGAAGAGTGGAGAGAGGACAAGGTGAAGAGAGGAGAGAGGACAAGGTGAAGAGAGGAGAGACAAGGTGGAGAGAGGAGAGAGGACAAGGTGAAGAGAGGAGAGAGGACGAGGTGAAGAGAGGAGCGAGGACGAGGTGAAGAGAGGAGCGAGGACAAGGTGAAGAGAGGAGCGAGGACGAGGTGAAGAGAGGAGGACGAGGTGGAGAGAGGACGAGGTGGAGAGAGGACAAGTTGTAGAGAGGGGAGGGGACGAGGTGAAGAGAGGAGAGAGGACAAGGTTAAGAGAGGGGAGGGGACGAGGTGAAGAGAGGAGAGAGGACGAGTGGAAGAAAGGAGAGAGGACGAGGCGAAGAAAGGAGAGAGGACGAGGCGAAGAAAGGAGAGAGGATGAGGCGAAGAGAGGTGAGAGGACGAGGCGAAGAGAGGAGAGAGGACGAGGCGAAGAGAGGAGAGAGGACGAGGCGAAGAGAGGAGAGAGGACGAGGCGAAGAGAGGAGAGAGGACGAGGCGAAGAGAGGAGAGAGGACGAGGCGAAGAGAGGAGAGAGGACGAGGCGAAGAGAGGAGAGAGGACGAGGCGAAGAGAGGAGCGACGACGTGAAGAGAGGAGAGAGGACGAGGCGAAGAGAGGAGAGAGGACGAGGCGAAGAGAGGAGAGAGGACGAGGCGAAGAGAGGAGAGAGGACGAGGCGAAGAGAGGAGAGAGGACGAGGTGAAGAGAGGGGAGAGGACGAGGTGAAGAGAGGAGCGAGGACGAGGGGAAGAGAGGAGAGACGAGGTGAAGAGAGGAGCGAGGACGATAGGAAGAGAGGAGAGAGGACGAGGCGAAGAGAGGAGAGAGGACGAGGCAAAGAGAGGAGAGAGGACGAGGCGAAGAGAGGAGAGAGGACGAGGCGAAGAGAGGAGAGAGGACGAGGCGAAGAGAGGAGAGAGGACGAGGCGAAGAGAGGAGAGAGGACGAGGCGAAGAGAGGAGAGAGGACGAGGCGAAGAGAGGAGAGAGGACGAGGCGAAGAGAGGAGTGAGGACGAGGCGAAGAGAGGAGAGAGGACGAGGCGAAGAGAGGACAAGGTGAAGAGAGGAGCGACAAGGTGAAGAGAGGCCAAGGTGAAGAGAGGAGAGAGGACAAGGTGAAGAGTGGAGAGAGGACAAGGTGAAGAGTGGAGAGAGGACAAGGTGAAGAGTGGAGAGAGGACAAGGTGAAGAGTGGAGAGAGGACAAGGTGAAGAGTGGAGAGAGGACAAGGCGAAGAGAGGAGAGAGGACAAGGCGAAGAGAGGAGAGAGGACAAGGTGAAGAGTGGAGAGAGGACAAGGTGAAGAGAGGAGAGAGGACAAGGTGAAGAGAGGACAAGGTGAAGAGAGGAGCGACAAGGTGAAGAGAGGAGCGAGGACAAGGTGAAGAGAGGAGAGAGGACGAGGTGAAGAGAGGAGAGAGGACAAGGTGAAGAGAGGAGAGAGGACAAGGTGAAGAGAGGAGAGAGGACAAGGTGAAGAGTGGAGAGAGGACATGGTGAAGAGTGGAGAGAGGACAAGGTGAAGATTGGAGAGAGGACGAGGTGAAGAGAGGAGAGAGGACGAGGTGAAGAGAGGACAGAGGACGAGGTGAAGAGAGCAGAGGACGAGGTGAAGAGAGGAGAGGACGAGGTGAAGAGAGGAGAGGACGAGGTGAAGAGAGGAGAGGACGAGGTGAAGAGAGGAGAGGACGAGGTGAAGAGAGGAGTGGACGAGGTGAAGAGAGGAGAGGACGAGGTGAAGAGAGGAGAGAGGACGAGGTGAAGACAGGAGAGAGGACGAGGTGAAGAGAGGAGCGAGGACGAGGTGAAGAGAGGAGAGAGGACGAGGTGAAGAGAGGAGCGACAAGGTGAAGAGTGGAGAGAGGACGAGGCGAAGAGAAGAGCGAGGACGAGGCGAAGAGAGGAGGACGAGGTGAAGAGAGGAGAGAGGACGAGGTGAAGAGAGGAGAGAGGACGAGGTGAAGAGAGGAAAGAGGAGAGAGGACAAGTTGTAGAGAGGAGAGAGGACAAGGTTAAGAGAGGGGAGGGGACGAGGTGAAGAGAGGAGAGAGGACAAGGTTAAGAGAGGGGAGGGGACGAGGCGAAGAGTGGTGAGAGGACGAGGCGAAGAGAGGAGAGAGGACGAGGCGAAGAGAGGAGAGAGGACGAGGCGAAGAGAGGAGAGAGGACGAGGCGAAGAGAGGAGAGAGGACGAGGCGAAGAGAGGAGAGAGGACGAGGCGAAGAGAGGAGAGAGGACGAGGCGAAGAGAGGAGAGAGGACGAGGCGAGGAGAGAGGACGAGGCGAGGAGAGAGGACGAGGCGAGGAGAGAGGACGAGGCGAAGAGAGGAGAGACGACGAGGTGAAGAGAGGATAGACAAGGTGAAGAGTGGAGAGAGGACAAGGTGAAGAGTGGAGAGAGGACAAGGTGAAGAGAGGAGAGAGGACAAGGCGAAGAGAGGAGAGAGGACAAGGTGAAGAGTGGAGAGAGGACAAGGTGAAGAGAGGAGAGAGGACAAGGTGAAGAGAGGAGCGACAAGGTGAAGAGAGGAGCGAGGACAAGGTGAAGAGAGGAGAGAGGACAAGGTGAAGAGAGGAGAGAGGACGAGGTGAAGAGAGGAGAGAGGACGAGGTGAAGAGAGGAGAGAGGACAAGGTGAAGAGAGGAGAGAGGACAAGGTGAAGAGAGGAGAGAGGACAAGGTGAAGAGTGGAGAGGACATGGTGAAGAGTGGAGAGAGGACAAGGTGAAGAGTGGAGAGAGGACGAGGTGAAGAGAGGAGAGAGGACGAGGTGAAGAGAGGACAGAGGACGAGGTGAAGAGAGCAGAGGACGAGGTGAAGAGAGGAGAGGACGAGGTGAAGAGAGGAGAGGACGAGGTGAAGAGAGGAGCGAGGACGAGGTGAAGAGAGGAGAGAGGACGAGGTGAAGAGAGGAGCGACAAGGTGAAGAGTGGAGAGAGGACGAGGCGAAGAGAAGAGCGAGGACGAGGCGAAGAGAGGAGGACGAGGTGAAGAGAGGAGAGAGGACGAGGTGAAGAGAGGAGAGAGGACGAGGTGAAGAGAGGAAAGAGGAGAGAGGACAAGTTGTAGAGAGGAGAGAGGACAAGGTTAAGAGAGGGGAGGGGACGAGGTGAAGAGAGGAGAGAGGACGAGGTTAAGAGAGGGGAGAGGACGAGTGGAAGAAAGGAGAGAGGACGAGGCGAAGAGTGGTGAGAGGACGAGGCGAAGAGTGGTGAGAGGACGAGGCGAAGAGAGGAGAGAGGACGAGGCGAAGAGAGGAGAGAGGACGAGGCGAAGAGAGGAGAGAGGACGAGGCGAAGAGAGGAGAGAGGACGAGGCGAAGAGAGGAGAGAGGACGAGGCGAAGAGAGGAGAGACAAGGTGAAGAGTGGAGAGAGGACGAGGTGAAGAGAGGAGAGAGGACGAGGTGAAGAGAGGAGAGAGGACGAGGTGAAGAGAGGAGAGAGGACGAGGTGAAGAGAGGAGAGAGGACGAGGTGAAGAGAGGAGAGAGGACGAGGTGAAGAGAGGAGAGACAAGGTGAAGAGAGGAGAGTGGACGAGGTGAAGAGAGGAGACGGACGAGGTGAAGAGAGGAGGACGAGGTGAAGAGAGGAGGACGAGGTGAAGAGAGGAGAGAGGACGAGAGGAGAGACGAGGGGACGAGAAGAGAGTGGATGAGGTGAAGAGAGGAGCGACAAGGTGAAGAGAGGAGAGAGGACGAGGTGAAGAGGAGAGTGGACGAGGCGAAGGGAGGAGAGAGGACGAGGCGAAGGGAGGAGAGAGGACGAGGCGAAGAGAGGAGAGAGGACGAGGCGAAGAGAGGAGAGAGGACGAGGCGAAGAGAGGAGAGAGGACGTTGCGAAGAGAGGAGAGAGGACGAGGCGAAGACAGGAGAGAGGACGAGGCGAAGAGAGGAGAGGACGAGGCGAAGAGAGGAAAGGACGAGGTGAAGAGAGGAGAGGACGAGGCGAAGAGAGGAGAGGACGAGGCGAAGAGAGGAGGACGAGGTAAAGAGAGGAGCGAGGACGAGGTGAAGAGAGGAGAGAGGACGAGGCTAAGAGAGGAGAGAGGACGAGGCGAGGAGAGGAGAGAGGACGAGGAGAGGAGAGAGGACGAGGCGAAGAGAGGAGAGAGGACGAGGCGAAGAGAGGAGAGAGGACGAGGCGAAGAGAGGAGAGAGGACGAGGCGAAGAGTGGAGAGAGGACGAGGCGAAGAGTGGAGAGAGGACGAGGCGAAGAGTGGAGAGAGGACGAGGTGAAGAGAGGAGAGAGGACGAGGTGAAGAGAGGAGAGAGGACAAGGTGAAGAGAGGAGAGAGGACAAGGTGAAGAGAGGAGAGAGGACAAGGTGAAGAGAGGAGAGAGGACAAGGTGAAGAGAGGAGAGAGGACAAGGTGAAGAGAGGAGAGAGGACAAGGTGAAGAGAGGAGAGAGGACAAGGTGAAGAGTGGAGAGAGGACGAGGTGAAGAGAGGAGAGAGGACAAGGTGAAGAGAGGAGAGAGGACAAGGTGAAGAGAGGAGAGAGGACAATGTGAAGAGAGGACAAGGTGAAGAGAGGAGCGACAAGGTGAAGAGAGGAGCGAGGACAAGGTGAAGAGAGGAGAGAGGACAAGGTGAAGAGAGGAGAGAGGACAAGGTGAAGAGAGGAGAGAGGACAAGGTGAAGAGTGGAGAGAGGACGAGGTGAAGAGAGGAGAGAGGATGAGGTGAAGAGAGGAGCGAGGACAAGGTGAAGAGAGGAGCGAGGACGAGGTGAAGAGAGGAGCGAGGACGAGGTGAAGAGAGGAGAGAGGACGAGGTGAAGAGAGGAGCGACAAGGTGAAGAGAGGAGAGAGGACGAGGGGAAGAGAGGAGAGAGGACGAGGGGAAGAGAGGAGAGAGGACGAGGCGAAGAGAGGAGAGAGGACGAGGCGAAGAGAGGAGAGAGGACGAGGCGAAGAGAGGAGAGAGGACGAGGCGAAGAGAGGAGAGAGGACGAGGCGAAGAGAGGAGAGAGGACGAGGCGAAGAGAGGAGAGAGGACGAGGCGAAGAGAGGAGAGAGGACGAGGCGAAGAGAGGAGAGAGGACGAGGCGAAGAGAGGAGAGAGGACGAGGCGAAGAGAGGAGAGAGGACGAGGCGAAGAGAGGAGAGAGGACGAGGCGAAGAGAGGAGAGAGGACTAGGTGAAGAGAGGAGCGAGGACGAGGGGAAGAGAGGAGAGAGGACGAGGTGAAGAGAGGAGCGAGGACGAGGGGAAGAGAGGAGAGACGAGGTGAAGAGAGGAGAGAGGACGAGGGGAAGAGAGGAGAGAGGACGAGGGGAAGAGAGGAGAGAGGACGAGGCGAAGAGAGGAGAGAGGACGAGGCGAAGAGAGGAGAGAGGACGAGGCGAAGAGAGGAGAGAGGACGAGGCGAAGAGAGGAGTGAGGACGAGGCGAAGAGAGGAGAGAGGACGAGGCGAAGAGAGGAGAGAAGAGAGGGCGAAGAGAGGAGAGAGGACGAGGCGAAGAGAGGAGAGAGGACGAGGCGAAGAGAGGAGAGAGGACGAGGCGAAGAGAGGAGAGAGGACGAGGCGAAGAGAGGAGAGAGGACGAGGCGAAGAGAGGAGAGAGGACGAGGCGAAGAGAGGAGAGAGGACGAGGCGAAGAGAGGAGAGAGGACGAGGCGAAGAGAGGAGAGAGGACGAGGCGAAGAGAGGAGAGAGGACGAGGCGAAGAGAGGAGAGAGGACGAGGCGAAGAGAGGAGAGAGGACGAGGTGAAGAGAGGACAAGGTGAAGAGAGGAGCGACAAGGTGAAGAGAGGCCAAGGTGAAGAGAGGAGAGAGGACAAGGTGAAGAGTGGAGAGAGGACAAGGTGAAGAGTGGAGAGAGGACAAGGTGAAGAGAGGACAAGGTGAAGAGAGGCCAAGGTGAAGAGAGGAGAGAGGACAAGGTGAAGAGTGGAGAGAGGACAAGGTGAAGAGAGGAGAGAGGACAAGGTGAAGAGGGGAGAGAGGACAAGGTGAAGAGGGGAGAGAGGACAAGGTGAAGAGTGGAGAGAGGACAAGGTGAAGAGTGGAGAGAGGACAAGGTGAAGAGAGGAGAGAGGACAAGGTGAAGAGAGGAGAGAGGACAAGGTGAAGAGAGGACAAGGTGAAGAGAGGACAAGGTGAAGAGAGGAGCGAGGACAAGGTGAAGAGAGGAGAGAGGACAAGGTGAAGAGAGGAGAGAGGACAAGGTGAAGAGAGGAGAGAGGACAAGGTGAAGAGAGGAGAGAGGACAAGGTGAAGAGTGGAGAGAGGACAAGGTGAAGAGTGGAGAGAGGACAAGGTGAAGAGAGGAGAGAGGACAAGGTGAAGAGAGGAGAGACAAGGTGGAGAGAGGAGAGAGGACAAGGTGAAGAGAGGAGAGAGGACGAGGTGAAGAGAGGAGCGAGGACGAGGTGAAGAGAGGAGCGAGGACAAGGTGAAGAGAGGAGCGAGGACGAGGTGAAGAGAGGAGGACGAGGTGGAGAGAGGACGAGGTGGAGAGAGGACAAGTTGTAGAGAGGGGAGGGGACGAGGTGAAGAGAGGAGAGAGGACAAGGTTAAGAGAGGGGAGGGGACGAGGTGAAGAGAGGAGAGAGGACGAGTGGAAGAAAGGAGAGAGGACGAGGCGAAGAAAGGAGAGAGGACGAGGCGAAGAAAGGAGAGAGGATGAGGCGAAGAGAGGTGAGAGGACGAGGCGAAGAGAGGAGAGAGGACGAGGCGAAGAGAGGAGAGAGGACGAGGCGAAGAGAGGAGAGAGGACGAGGCGAAGAGAGGAGAGAGGACGAGGCGAAGAGAGGAGAGAGGACGAGGCGAAGAGAGGAGAGAGGACGAGGCGAAGAGAGGAGAGAGGACGAGGCGAAGAGAGGAGCGACGACGTGAAGAGAGGAGAGAGGACGAGGCGAAGAGAGGAGAGAGGACGAGGCGAAGAGAGGAGAGAGGACGAGGCGAAGAGAGGAGAGAGGACGAGGCGAAGAGAGGAGAGAGGACGAGGTGAAGAGAGGGGAGAGGACGAGGTGAAGAGAGGAGCGAGGACGAGGGGAAGAGAGGAGAGACGAGGTGAAGAGAGGAGCGAGGACGATAGGAAGAGAGGAGAGAGGACGAGGCGAAGAGAGGAGAGAGGACGAGGCAAAGAGAGGAGAGAGGACGAGGCGAAGAGAGGAGAGAGGACGAGGCGAAGAGAGGAGAGAGGACGAGGCGAAGAGAGGAGAGAGGACGAGGCGAAGAGAGGAGAGAGGACGAGGCGAAGAGAGGAGAGAGGACGAGGCGAAGAGAGGAGAGAGGACGAGGCGAAGAGAGGAGTGAGGACGAGGCGAAGAGAGGAGAGAGGACGAGGCGAAGAGAGGACAAGGTGAAGAGAGGAGCGACAAGGTGAAGAGAGGCCAAGGTGAAGAGAGGAGAGAGGACAAGGTGAAGAGTGGAGAGAGGACAAGGTGAAGAGTGGAGAGAGGACAAGGTGAAGAGTGGAGAGAGGACAAGGTGAAGAGTGGAGAGAGGACAAGGTGAAGAGTGGAGAGAGGACAAGGCGAAGAGAGGAGAGAGGACAAGGCGAAGAGAGGAGAGAGGACAAGGTGAAGAGTGGAGAGAGGACAAGGTGAAGAGAGGAGAGAGGACAAGGTGAAGAGAGGACAAGGTGAAGAGAGGAGCGACAAGGTGAAGAGAGGAGCGAGGACAAGGTGAAGAGAGGAGAGAGGACGAGGTGAAGAGAGGAGAGAGGACAAGGTGAAGAGAGGAGAGAGGACAAGGTGAAGAGAGGAGAGAGGACAAGGTGAAGAGTGGAGAGAGGACATGGTGAAGAGTGGAGAGAGGACAAGGTGAAGATTGGAGAGAGGACGAGGTGAAGAGAGGAGAGAGGACGAGGTGAAGAGAGGACAGAGGACGAGGTGAAGAGAGCAGAGGACGAGGTGAAGAGAGGAGAGGACGAGGTGAAGAGAGGAGAGGACGAGGTGAAGAGAGGAGAGGACGAGGTGAAGAGAGGAGAGGACGAGGTGAAGAGAGGAGTGGACGAGGTGAAGAGAGGAGAGGACGAGGTGAAGAGAGGAGAGAGGACGAGGTGAAGACAGGAGAGAGGACGAGGTGAAGAGAGGAGCGAGGACGAGGTGAAGAGAGGAGAGAGGACGAGGTGAAGAGAGGAGCGACAAGGTGAAGAGTGGAGAGAGGACGAGGCGAAGAGAAGAGCGAGGACGAGGCGAAGAGAGGAGGACGAGGTGAAGAGAGGAGAGAGGACGAGGTGAAGAGAGGAGAGAGGACGAGGTGAAGAGAGGAAAGAGGAGAGAGGACAAGTTGTAGAGAGGAGAGAGGACAAGGTTAAGAGAGGGGAGGGGACGAGGTGAAGAGAGGAGAGAGGACAAGGTTAAGAGAGGGGAGGGGACGAGGCGAAGAGTGGTGAGAGGACGAGGCGAAGAGAGGAGAGAGGACGAGGCGAAGAGAGGAGAGAGGACGAGGCGAAGAGAGGAGAGAGGACGAGGCGAAGAGAGGAGAGAGGACGAGGCGAAGAGAGGAGAGAGGACGAGGCGAAGAGAGGAGAGAGGACGAGGCGAAGAGAGGAGAGAGGACGAGGCGAGGAGAGAGGACGAGGCGAGGAGAGAGGACGAGGCGAGGAGAGAGGACGAGGCGAAGAGAGGAGAGACGACGAGGTGAAGAGAGGATAGACAAGGTGAAGAGTGGAGAGAGGACAAGGTGAAGAGTGGAGAGAGGACAAGGTGAAGAGAGGAGAGAGGACAAGGCGAAGAGAGGAGAGAGGACAAGGTGAAGAGTGGAGAGAGGACAAGGTGAAGAGAGGAGAGAGGACAAGGTGAAGAGAGGAGCGACAAGGTGAAGAGAGGAGCGAGGACAAGGTGAAGAGAGGAGAGAGGACAAGGTGAAGAGAGGAGAGAGGACGAGGTGAAGAGAGGAGAGAGGACGAGGTGAAGAGAGGAGAGAGGACAAGGTGAAGAGAGGAGAGAGGACAAGGTGAAGAGAGGAGAGAGGACAAGGTGAAGAGTGGAGAGGACATGGTGAAGAGTGGAGAGAGGACAAGGTGAAGAGTGGAGAGAGGACGAGGTGAAGAGAGGAGAGAGGACGAGGTGAAGAGAGGACAGAGGACGAGGTGAAGAGAGCAGAGGACGAGGTGAAGAGAGGAGAGGACGAGGTGAAGAGAGGAGAGGACGAGGTGAAGAGAGGAGCGAGGACGAGGTGAAGAGAGGAGAGAGGACGAGGTGAAGAGAGGAGCGACAAGGTGAAGAGTGGAGAGAGGACGAGGCGAAGAGAAGAGCGAGGACGAGGCGAAGAGAGGAGGACGAGGTGAAGAGAGGAGAGAGGACGAGGTGAAGAGAGGAGAGAGGACGAGGTGAAGAGAGGAAAGAGGAGAGAGGACAAGTTGTAGAGAGGAGAGAGGACAAGGTTAAGAGAGGGGAGGGGACGAGGTGAAGAGAGGAGAGAGGACGAGGTTAAGAGAGGGGAGAGGACGAGTGGAAGAAAGGAGAGAGGACGAGGCGAAGAGTGGTGAGAGGACGAGGCGAAGAGTGGTGAGAGGACGAGGCGAAGAGAGGAGAGAGGACGAGGCGAAGAGAGGAGAGAGGACGAGGCGAAGAGAGGAGAGAGGACGAGGCGAAGAGAGGAGAGAGGACGAGGCGAAGAGAGGAGAGAGGACGAGGCGAAGAGAGGAGAGAGGACCAGGCGAAGAGAGGAGAGAGGACCAGGCGAAGAGAGGAGAGAGGACAATGTGAAGAGAGGAGCGACAAGGTGAAGAGAGGAGAGAGGACAAGGTGAAGAGAGGAGAGAGGACAAGGTGAAGAGTGGAGAGAGGACAAGGTGAAGAGAGGAGAGAGGACCAGGCGAAGAGAGGAGAGAGGACCAGGCGAAGAGAGGAGAGAGGACAATGTGAAGAGAGGAGCGACAAGGTGAAGAGAGGAGAGAGGACAAGGTGAAGAGAGGAGAGAGGACAAGGTGAAGAGTGGAGAGAGGACAAGGTGAAGAGAGGAGAGAGGACAAGGTGAAGAGAGGAGAGGACGAGGTGAAGAGAGGAGAGGACGAGGTGAAGAGAGGAGAGGACGAGGTGAAGAGAGGAGAGGACGAGGTGAAGAGAGGAGAGGACGAGGTGAAGAGAGGAGAGAGGACGAGGTGAAGAGAGGAGAGAGGACGAGGTGAAGAGAGGAGAGAGGACGAGGTGAAGAGAGGAGAGAGGACGAGGTGAAGAGAGGAGAGAGGACGAGGTGAAGAGAGGAGAGAGGACTAGGTGAAGAGAGGAGAGAGGACAAGGTGAAGAGAGGAGAGAGGAGCGAGGACGAGGTGAAGAGAGGAGCGAGGACGAGGTGATGAGAGGAGAGAGGACGAGGCGAAGAGAGGAAAGAGGAGAGAGGACAAGTTGTAGAGAGGAGAGAGGACAAGGTTAAGAGAGGGGAGGGGACGAGGTGAAGAGAGGACGAGGCGAAGAGTGGAGAGAGGACGAGGCGAAGAGAGGAGAGAGGACGAGGCGAAGAGAGGAGAGAGGACGAGGCGAAGAGAGGAGAGAGGACGAGGCGGAGAGAGGACGAGGCGAAGAGAGGAGAGAGGACGAGGCGAAGAGAGGAGAGAGGACGAGGCGAAGAGAGGAGAGAGGAGAGAGGACGAGGCGAAGAGAGGGGAGGGGACGAGGCGAAGAGAGGAGAGAGGACGAGGCGAAGAGAGGAGCGAGGACGAGGGGAAGAGAGGAGAGACGAGGCGAATAGAGGAGAGAGGACGAGGGGAAGAGAGGAGAGAGGACGAGGCGAAGAGAGGAGAGAGGACGAGGCGAAGAGAGGAGAGAGGACGAGGCGAAGAGAGGAGAGAGGACGAGGCGAAGAGAGGAGAGAGGACGAGGCGAAGAGAGGAGAGAGGACGAGGCGAAGAGAGGAGAGAGGACGAGGCGAAGAGAGGAGAGAGGACGAGGCGAAGAGGAGAGAGGACGAGGCGAAGAGAGGAGAGAGGACGAGGCGAAGAGAGGAGAGAGGACGAGGCGAAGAGAGGAGAGAGGACGAGGCGAAGAGAGGAGAGAGGACGAGGCGAAGAGAGGAGAGAGGACGAGGCGAAGAGAGGAGAGAGGACGAGGCAAAGAGAGGGGAGGGGACGAGGCGAAGAGAGGAGAGAGGACGAGGCGAAGAGAGGAGCGAGGACGAGGGGAAGAGAGGAGAGACGAGGCTAATAGAGGAGAGAGGACGAGGGGAAGAGAGGAGAGAGGACGAGGCGAAGAGAGGAGAGAGGACGAGGCGAAGAGAGGAGAGAGGACGAGGCGAAGAGAGGAGAGAGGACGAGGCGAAGAGAGGAGAGAGGACGAGGCGAAGAGAGGAGAGAGGACGAGGCGAAGAGAGGAGAGAGGACGAGGCGGAGAGAGGACGAGGCGAAGAGAGGAGAGAGGACGAGGCGAAGAGAGGAGAGAGGACGAGGCGAAGAGAGGAGAGAGGACGAGGCGAAGAGAGGAGAGAGGACGAGGCGAAGAGAGGAGAGAGGACGAGGTGAAGAGAGGACAAGGTGAAGAGAGGAGCGACAAGGTGAAGAGAGGCCAAGGTGAAGAGAGGAGAGAGGACAAGGTGAAGAGTGGAGAGAGGACAAGGTGAAGAGTGGAGAGAGGACAAGGTGAAGAGAGGACAAGGTGAAGAGAGGCCAAGGTGAAGAGAGGAGAGAGGACAAGGTGAAGAGTGGAGAGAGGACAAGGTGAAGAGAGGAGAGAGGACAAGGTGAAGAGGGGAGAGAGGACAAGGTGAAGAGGGGAGAGAGGACAAGGTGAAGAGTGGAGAGAGGACAAGGTGAAGAGAGGAGAGAGGACAAGGTGAAGAGAGGAGAGAGGACAAGGTGAAGAGAGGACAAGGTGAAGAGAGGACAAGGTGAAGAGAGGAGCGAGGACAAGGTGAAGAGAGGAGAGAGGACAAGGTGAAGAGAGGAGAGAGGACAAGGTGAAGAGAGGAGAGAGGACAAGGTGAAGAGAGGAGAGAGGACAAGGTGAAGAGAGGAGAGAGGACAAGGTGAAGAGTGGAGAGAGGACAAGGTGAAGAGTGGAGAGAGGACAAGGTGAAGAGAGGAGAGAGGACAAGGTGAAGAGTGGAGAGAGGACAAGGTGAAGAGAGGAGAGAGGACAAGGTGAAGAGAGGAGAGACAAGGTGGAGAGAGGAGAGAGGACAAGGTGAAGAGAGGAGAGAGGACGAGGTGAAGAGAGGAGCGAGGACGAGGTGAAGAGAGGAGCGAGGACAAGGTGAAGAGAGGAGAGAGGACGAGGTGAAGAGAGGAGCGACAAGGTGAAGAGAGGAGAGAGGATGAGGCGAAGAGAAGAGCGAGGACGAGGTGAAGAGAGGAGGACGAGGTGAAGAGAGGAGAGAGGACGAGGTGGAGAGAGGACAAGTTGTAGAGAGGGGAGGGGACGAGGTGAAGAGAGGAGAGAGGACAAGGTTAAGAGAGGGGAGGGGACGAGGTGAAGAGAGGAGAGAGGACGAGTGGAAGAAAGGAGAGAGGACGAGGCGAAGAAAGGAGAGAGGACGAGGCGAAGAAAGGAGAGAGGATGAGGCGAAGAGAGGTGAGAGGACGAGGCGAAGAGAGGAGAGAGGACGAGGCGAAGAGAGGAGAGAGGACGAGGCGAAGAGAGGAGAGAGGACGAGGCGAAGAGAGGAGAGAGGACGAGGCGAAGAGAGGAGAGAGGACGAGGCGAAGAGAGGAGAGAGGACGAGGCGAAGAGAGGAGAGAGGACGAGGCGAAGAGAGGAGAGAGGACGAGGCGAAGAGAGGAGAGAGGACGAGGCGAAGAGAGGAGCGACGACGTGAAGAGAGGAGAGAGGACGAGGCGAAGAGAGGAGAGAGGACGAGGCGAAGAGAGGAGAGAGGACGAGGTGAAGAGAGGGGAGAGGACGAGGTGAAGAGAGGAGCGAGGACGAGGGGAAGAGAGGAGAGACGAGGTGAAGAGAGGAGCGAGGACGATAGGAAGAGAGGAGAGAGGACGAGGCGAAGAGAGGAGAGAGGACGAGGCAAAGAGAGGAGAGAGGACGAGGCGAAGAGAGGAGAGAGGACGAGGCGAAGAGAGGAGAGAGGACGAGGCGAAGAGAGGAGAGAGGACGAGGCGAAGAGAGGAGAGAGGACGAGGCGAAGAGAGGAGAGAGGACGAGGCGAAGAGAGGAGTGAGGACGAGGCGAAGAGAGGAGAGAGGACGAGGCGAAGAGAGGACAAGGTGAAGAGAGGAGCGACAAGGTGAAGAGAGGCCAAGGTGAAGAGAGGAGAGAGGACAAGGTGAAGAGTGGAGAGAGGAC
Organism: Squalus acanthias; assembly: GCA_030390025.1. Taxonomy (NCBI): domain Eukaryota; kingdom Metazoa; phylum Chordata; class Chondrichthyes; order Squaliformes; family Squalidae; genus Squalus; species Squalus acanthias. Next base: position 625,019 of record CM059429.1, on the reverse strand, counting down.
AAGGTGAAGAGTGGAGAGAGGACAAGGTGAAGAGTGGAGAGAGGACAAGGTGAAGAGTGGAGAGAGGACAAGGTGAAGAGTGGAGAGAGGACAAGGTGAAGAGTGGAGAGAGGACAAGGCGAAGAGAGGAGAGAGGACAAGGCGAAGAGAGGAGAGAGGACAAGGTGAAGAGTGGAGAGAGGACAAGGTGAAGAGAGGAGAGAGGACAAGGTGAAGAGAGGACAAGGTGAAGAGAGGAGCGACAAGGTGAAGAGAGGAGCGAGGACAAGGTGAAGAGAGGAGAGAGGACGAGGTGAAGAGAGGAGAGAGGACAAGGTGAAGAGAGGAGAGAGGACAAGGTGAAGAGAGGAGAGAGGACAAGGTGAAGAGTGGAGAGAGGACATGGTGAAGAGTGGAGAGAGGACAAGGTGAAGATTGGAGAGAGGACGAGGTGAAGAGAGGAGAGAGGACGAGGTGAAGAGAGGACAGAGGACGAGGTGAAGAGAGCAGAGGACGAGGTGAAGAGAGGAGAGGACGAGGTGAAGAGAGGAGAGGACGAGGTGAAGAGAGGAGAGGACGAGGTGAAGAGAGGAGAGGACGAGGTGAAGAGAGGAGTGGACGAGGTGAAGAGAGGAGAGGACGAGGTGAAGAGAGGAGAGAGGACGAGGTGAAGACAGGAGAGAGGACGAGGTGAAGAGAGGAGCGAGGACGAGGTGAAGAGAGGAGCGAGGACGAGGTGAAGAGAGGAGAGAGGACGAGGTGAAGAGAGGAGCGACAAGGTGAAGAGTGGAGAGAGGACGAGGCGAAGAGAAGAGCGAGGACGAGGCGAAGAGAGGAGGACGAGGTGAAGAGAGGAGAGAGGACGAGGTGAAGAGAGGAGAGAGGACGAGGTGAAGAGAGGAAAGAGGAGAGAGGACAAGTTGTAGAGAGGAGAGAGGACAAGGTTAAGAGAGGGGAGGGGACGAGGTGAAGAGAGGAGAGAGGACAAGGTTAAGAGAGGGGAGAGGACGAGTGGAAGAAAGGAGAGAGGACGAGGCGAAGAGTGGTGAGAGGACGAGGCGAAGAGAGGAGAGAGGACGAGGCGAAGAGAGGAGAGAGGACGAGGCGAAGAGAGGAGAGAGGACGAGGCGAAGAGAGGAGAGAGGACGAGGCGAAGAGAGGAGAGAGGACGAGGCGAAGAGAGGAGAGAGGACGAGGCGAAGAGAGGAGAGAGGACGAGGCGAGGAGAGAGGACGAGGCGAAGAGAGGAGAGACGACGAGGTGAAGAGAGGATAGACAAGGTGAAGAGTGGAGAGAGGACAAGGTGAAGAGTGGAGAGAGGACAAGGTGAAGAGTGGAGAGAGGACAAGGTGAAGAGAGGAGAGAGGACAAGGCGAAGAGAGGAGAGAGGACAAGGTGAAGAGTGGAGAGAGGACAAGGTGAAGAGAGGAGAGAGGACAAGGTGAAGAGAGGAGCGAGGACAAGGTGAAGAGAGGAGCGAGGACAAGGTGAAGAGAGGAGAGAGGACGAGGTGAAGAGAGGAGAGAGGACGAGGTGAAGAGAGGAGAGAGGACGAGGTGAAGAGAGGAGAGAGGACAAGGTGAAGAGAGGAGAGAGGACAAGGTGAAGAGAGGAGAGAGGACAAGGTGAAGAGTGGAGAGAGGACATGGTGAAGAGTGGAGAGAGGACGAGGTGAAGAGTGGAGAGAGGACGAGGTGAAGAGAGGAGAGAGGACGAGGTGAAGAGAGGACAGAGGACGAGGTGAAGAGAGCAGAGGACGAGGTGAAGAGAGGAGAGGACGAGGTGAAGAGAGGAGAGGACGAGGTGAAGAGAGGAGCGAGGACGAGGTGAAGAGAGGAGAGAGGACGAGGTGAAGAGAGGAGCGACAAGGTGAAGAGTGGAGAGAGGACGAGGCGAAGAGAAGAGCGAGGACGAGGCGAAGAGAGGAGGACGAGGTGAAGAGAGGAGAGAGGACGAGGTGAAGAGAGGAGAGAGGACGAGGTGAAGAGAGGAGAGAGGACGAGGTGAAGAGAGGAAAGAGGAGAGAGGACAAGTTGTAGAGAGGAGAGAGGACAAGGTTAAGAGAGGGGAGGGGACGAGGTGAAGAGAGGAGAGAGGACGAGGTTAAGAGAGGAAAGAGGAGAGAGGACAAGTTGTAGAGAGGAGAGAGGACGAGGCGAAGAGAAGAGCGAGGACGAGGCGAAGAGAGGAGGACGAGGTGAAGAGAGGAGAGAGGACGAGGTGAAGAGAGGAGAGAGGACGAGGTGAAGAGAGGAGAGAGGACGAGGTGAAGAGAGGAAAGAGGAGAGAGGACAAGTTGTAGAGAGGAGAGAGGACAAGGTTAAGAGAGGGGAGGGGACGAGGTGAAGAGAGGAGAGAGGACGAGGTTAAGAGAGGGGAGAGGACGAGTGGAAGAAAGGAGAGAGGACGAGGCGAAGAGTGGTGAGAGGACGAGGCGAAGAGAGGAGAGAGGACGAGGCGAAGAGAGGAGAGAGGACGAGGCGAAGAGAGGAGAGAGGACGAGGCGAAGAGAGGAGAGAGGACGAGGCGAAGAGAGGAGAGAGGACGAGGCGAAGAGAGGAGAGAGGACGAGGCGAAGAGAGGAGAGAGGACAAGGCGAAGAGAGGAGAGAGGACAATGTGAAGAGAGGAGCGACAAGGTGAAGAGAGGAGAGAGGACAAGGTGAAGAGAGGAGAGAGGACAAGGTGAAGAGTGGAGAGAGGACAAGGTGAAGAGAGGAGAGAGGACAAGGTGAAGAGAGGAGAGGACGAGGTGAAGAGAGGAGAGGACGAGGTGAAGAGAGGAGAGGACGAGGTGAAGAGAGGAGAGGACGAGGTGAAGAGAGGAGAGAGGACGAGGTGAAGAGAGGAGAGAGGACGAGGTGAAGAGAGGAGAGAGGACGAGGTGAAGAGAGGAGAGAGGACGAGGTGAAGAGAGGAGAGAGGACGAGGTGAAGAGAGGAGAGAGGACGAGGTGAAGAGAGGAGAGAGGACTAGGTGAAGAGAGGAGAGAGGACAAGGTGAAGAGAGGAGAGAGGACGAGGTGGAGAGGAGCGAGGACGAGGTGAAGAGAGGAGCGAGGACGAGGTGAAGAGAGGAGAGAGGACGAGGCGAAGAGAGGAAAGAGGAGAGAGGACAAGTTGTAGAGAGGAGAGAGGACAAGGTTAAGAGAGGGGAGGGGACGAGGTGAAGAGAGGACGAGGCGAAGAGTGGAGAGAGGACTAGGTGAAGAGAGGAGAGAGGACAAGGTGAAGAGAGGAGAGAGGACGAGGTGGAGAGGAGCGAGGACGAGGTGAAGAGAGGAGAGAGGACGAGGCGAAGAGAGGAAAGAGGAGAGAGGACAAGTTGTAGAGAGGAGAGAGGACAAGGTTAAGAGAGGGGAGGGGACGAGGTGAAGAGAGGACGAGGCGAAGAGTGGAGAGAGGACGAGGCGAAGAGAGGAGAGAGGACGAGGCGAAGAGAGGAGAGAGGACGAGGCGAAGAGAGGAGAGAGGACGAGGCGAAGAGAGGAGAGAGGACGAGGCGAAGAGAGGAGAGAGGACGAGGCGAAGAGAGGAGAGAGGACGAGGCGAAGAGAGGAGAGAGGACGAGGCGAAGAGAGGAGAGAGGACGAGGCAAAGAGAGGGGAGGGACGAGGCGAAGAGAGGAGAGAGGACGAGGCGAAGAGAGGAGCGAGGACGAGGGGAAGAGAGGAGAGACGAGGCGAATAGAGGAGAGAGGACGAGGGAAGAGAGGAGAGAGGACGAGGCGAAGAGAGGAGAGAGGACGAGGCGAAGAGAGGAGAGAGGACGAGGCGAAGAGAGGAGAGAGGACGAGGCGAAGAGAGGAGAGAGGACGAGGCGAAGAGAGGAGAGAGGACGAGGCGAAGAGAGGAGAGAGGACGAGGCGAAGAGAGGAGAGAGGACGAGGCGAAGAGAGGAGAGAGGACGAGGCGAAGAGAGGAGAGAGGACGAGGCGAAGAGAGGAGAGAGGACGAGGCGAAGAGAGGAGAGAGGACGAGGCGAAGAGAGGAGAGAGGACGAGGCGAAGAGAGGAGAGAGGACGAGGCGAAGAGAGGAGAGAGGACGAGGCGAAGAGAGGAGAGAGGACGAGGCGAAGAGAGGAGAGAGGACGAGGCGAAGAGAGGAGAGAGGACGAGGCGAAGAGAGGAGAGAGGACGAGGCGAAGAGAGGAGAGAGGACGAGGCGAAGAGAGGAGAGAGGACGAGGCGAAGAGAGGAGAGAGGACGAGGCGAAGAGAGGAGAGAGGACGAGGCGAAGAGAGGAGAGAGGACGAGGCGAAGAGAGGAGAGAGGACGAGGCGAAGAGAGGAGAGAGGACGAGGCGAAGAGAGGAGAGAGGACGAGGCGAAGAGAGGAGAGAGGACGAGGCGAAGAGAGGAGAGAGGACGAGGCGAAGAGAGGAGAGAGGACGAGGCGAAGAGAGGAGAGAGGACGAGGCGAAGAGAGGAGAGAGGACGAGGCGAAGAGAGGAGAGAGGACGAGGCGAAGAGAGGAGAGAGGACGAGGCGAAGAGAGGAGAGAGGACGAGGCGAAGAGAGGAGAGAGGACGAGGCGAAGAGAGGAGAGAGGACGAGGCGAAGAGAGGAGAGAGGACGAGGCGAAGAGAGGAGAGAGGACGAGGCGAAGAGAGGAGAGAGGACGAGGCGAAGAGAGGAGAGAGGACGAGGCGAAGAGAGGAGAGAGGACGAGGCGAAGAGAGGAGAGAGGACGAGGCGAAGAGAGGAGAGAGGACGAGGCGAAGAGAGGAGAGAGGACGAGGCGAAGAGAGGAGAGAGGACGAGGCGAAGAGAGGAGAGAGGACGAGGCGAAGAGAGGAGAGAGGACGAGGCGAAGAGAGGAGAGAGGACGAGGCGAAGAGAGGAGAGAGGACGAGGCGAAGAGAGGAGAGAGGACGAGGCGAAGAGAGGAGAGAGGACGAGGCGAAGAGAGGAGAGAGGACGAGGCGAAGAGAGGAGAGAGGACGAGGCGAAGAGAGGAGAGAGGACGAGGCGAAGAGAGGAGAGAGGACGAGGCGAAGAGAGGAGAGAGGACGAGGCGAAGAGAGGAGAGAGGACGAGGCGAAGAGAGGAGAGAGGACAAGGCGAAGAGTGGAGAGACGACAAGGCGAAGAGAGGAGAGAGGACAATGTGAAGAGAGGAGCGACAAGGTGAAGAGAGGAGCGAGGACAAGGTGAAGAGAGGAGAGAGGACAAGGTGAAGAGAGGAGAGAGGACAAGGTGAAGAGTGGAGAGAGGACAAGGTGAAGAGTGGAGAGAGGACAAGGTGAAGAGTGGAGAGAGGACAAGGTGAAGAGAGGAGAGAGGACAAGGTGAAGAGAGGACAAGGTGAAGAGAGGAGCGACAAGGTGAAGAGAGGAGCGAGGACAAGGTGAAGAGAGGAGTGAGGACAAGGTGAAGAGAGGAGTGAGGACAAGGTGAAGAGAGGATCGACGACAAGGTGAAGAGATGATCGACGACAAGGTGAAGAGGGTTATGGAGGGAGTCCCAGAGTGTTGGATTGGGACGGCCTTTTCCGATGGAGAAGGAGAGATAGTGAGAATACACAGGAGGTGAGAGTCAGAGGACTATATCCAAAGTAATGTGCCCTAATATTGGGGCAGATATTAGGCTCGCCACGGGTGAGTGCGCACTGTGTACTCACCCGTGGACGGAACGAAAGTGCCGGTTTCTTGCATGCGCGGGAAACCGGCACTTCCGTTCCCCTGAAGGAAGGGGTTCAGAGGTCGAACGCGCACGCCGGAGGGCCAGCGCGTTCGCCTCGCACTTCGGGTTTTTTTTTTTTACAGGTTCCTCCGTGAGGGTAAACACGGAGAAGATACACATTGTAAAAGGATGCACAAGGCCTTCTTTTAACAAGGTAAGTGTTGATTTTATTAAAATTTAAACATTTTTTTCCAGAGATTTATCTTTTTTAATTACTTTAAAGAAAGGTAAGTTTAGTTTTAACCCCGTTAAAAAGTGTAATTAATTTTTTCAAAAATTTAAATTTTTGTTTAAAATAGTTAATTAATGTAATTTATAGTTATTTTAAAAATGTGATTTTAAAAAAATGTATTTGTAGTTTTAGGGATGTTTTGGGTCTGTCAAATCTATGAATGAAAGATGGTCTGCTGCCATTGGCTCTCCATGGCCCACGTGATCCCAGGGGACGCATCGCACTAACTACGCCCCTGGGATACACAAGCACTGCGCGCCGGCAGCTGCAGGAGGCCCAGGACCCGAATGCCCCGTGGGCCCAGGGGTCAACGGCAGGCGCGGTAGGTAGGTGCGCGCGCGATCCTTGCACCCACGGGAAGCCAGGGAGCCTAATTCTGGCCCATAATACAACTTTTCATTGCTCGGATCCAGAGAACAGATTATCTGTCTTCCTCTGCTGAGGGCACGTTCTCTTGCTGAGGGTTGGCTCCGTGCAGCCCTGGTTGGCCATCGGAACCTCACCTTCACGGTAAATGTCAGCAGGGTCATTTACTGGGGTGCAGAGAGCCTGACCCTATCCTCACACTGCTTCCAAACATTCACCCTTCCAAGCAGGTTGGTGACCAGGAGCAGGAACCCTGGTTGATTTTTCTCCTACCATGCCCAGTGTGACTGGCTGGGAAGGAAGGACTGTGGGATCGTCCTGCAGCATGGAGCTCAGTGCTGCAACAGCTAGGGTGCGTACTCAGTCCAAGATTTGGTGAAGGGAGTCTGCACAGTCTCGAGTTTCTCACAGGCACTGGTCCAAAGCCGTCTCTAATTAGCAGCACACTGGCAATCTTCAACATAAGACATGAGATGTAGGAGCAGGAGTCGGTCATTTGGCCCCTCGAGCCTGCTCCGCCATTCAATAGGATCATGGCTGATCTGATCTTGGCCTCAACTCCACTTCCCTGCCTGCTCCCCATAACCCTTGACTCCCTTACCTTTCAAAAATCTGTCTATCTGCACCTTAAATACATTCAATGACCCAGCCTCCACAGCTCTCCGGGGAAGAGAATTCCAAAGATTCATGACCCTCAGAGGAAATTCCTCCTCATTTCAGATTTAAATGTGTACGCCCTTATTTTGAAATTATGCCCCCTAGTTCTAGGTTCCCCCACGAGGGGAAACATCCTCTCTCCATCTACCCTGTCAAGCCCCTTCAGAATCTTATGTTTCAATAAGATCCCCTCTCATTCTTCTAAACTCCAATGAGTATAGGCCCAACCTGCTCAACCTTTCTTCATAAGACAACCCCTTCATCCCAGGAATCAACCGAGTGAACCTTCTCTGAACTGCCTCCAATGCAAGTATATCCCTCCTTAAATAAGGAGACCAAAACTGTACGCAGTACTCCAGATGTGGTTTCACCAACGCCCTGTACAATTGTAACAGGACTTCCCTACTTTTATACTCCAATCCCTTTGCAATAAAGGCCAACACTCCATTTGCCTTCCTAATTACTTGCTGTACCTGCATGCTAACTTTTTGTGATTCATGTACAAGGCCTATCTATATCCCTTTGGAGATTCTTTGCGTCCTCCACACAATTTGCTTTCCCACCTAACTTTGTAGCATCAGCAAATTTGGCTACATTACATTCGGTCCCTTCATCCAAGTGATTAATATAGATTGTAAATAGTTGAGGCCCCAGCACTGATCCCACGAGTTACAGTTTGCCAACCTGAAAATGTCCCATTTATCCCGACTCTGTTTTCTGTTAGTTAGCCAATCCTCTATCAATGCTAATATATTAACCCCAACCCCGTGAGATCTTAGCTTGTGCAGTAACCTTTTATGTGGTACCTTATCGAATGCCTTCTGGAAATCCAAATACACGACATCTACTGGTTCCCCTTTATCCACCCTGCTCGTTACATCCTCAAAGAACTCCAGCAAATTTGTCAAACATGATTTCCCTTTCATAAAACCATGCTGACTCTGCTTGACTATATTATGATTTTCTAAATGTCATGCTACCACTTGCTTAATGATGGACTCCAGCATTTTCCCAATGACAGATGTTAGGCTAACTGGTCGATAGTTTCCTGCTTTCTGTCTCCCTCCATTCTTAAATAGGGACGTTACATTTGCGGTTTTCCAGTCCGCTGAGACCTCTCGAGAGTCCAGGGAATTTTGGTAGATTACAACCAATGCATCCACTATCTCTGCAACCACCTCTTTTAAGACTCTAGGATGCAGGCCATCAGGTCCAGGGGACTTGTCCACCTTTAGTCCCATTAGTTTGCCTCGTACTTTCGCTCTAGTGATAGTGATTGTTTTAAGTTCGCCCCCAGCTCAATAGCCCCTTGATTCAAACCTTAGAACAAGGCTAACACCTCTTCCCTCACTGCCAAATTCCACCGTTACCTGGCAAATGCTGGTGAATTTTTCAGTGCTGCCTTTGACCGGATGTTCGACGAAGGTTGTGTATGGTATCTCGTCACTCCAAGGATTCCAGCGGGTGAAGAAGGATGCCTCTCGCAGTTTGTCCCAATGCACACGTAGTCCGTTACCTTCTCTCCTGCAGCATTGCAAGAAATTGGAGCAACAGTGAACGAGATGAGTGATTAGATCCGTGTACTGGTCAGGACTTGGATATCACATCCTCAGGACATCCCAAAGCACCTTACACCCAAAAATTACCCTTGAAATGTAGCTGAACACAGCACAGTAAGATCCCACAAACAGCAAATGAATGACTGACCAGATAATCTATGTTTGTTGTGGGAGGAATATTGGCAGGACACCAGGAGAACTCGCTGCTCCTCTTCCAATAGTGCCATGGGATCTTTTATGTTATGCAGAGAAACAGGGCTTCGGTTTGAACTGGTGAGGGGCCCGGGCCCGAGGGACGGGGCGAGGGGCCCGAGGGACCCGAGGGACGGGGCGAGGGGCCCGAGCCCGAGGGACGGGGCGAGGGGCCTGAGGACCGAGGGACGGGGCGAGGGGCCTGAGGGACGGGGCGAGGGGCCCGAGCCCGAGGGACGGGCCCGAGGGACGGGGTGAGGGGCCCGAGCCCGAGGGACGGGGCGAGGGGCCTGAGGGGCCCGAGGGATGGGGTGAGGGGCCCGAGCCCGAGGGACGGGGCGAGGGGCCTGAGGACCGAGGGACAGGGCGAGTGGCCCGAGGGACGGGGCGAGGGGCCCGAGGGGCCAAAGGGACGGGGTGAGGGGCCCGAGCCTGAGGGACGGGGCGAGGGGCCTGAGGACCGAGGGACGGGGCGAGGGGCCTGAGGACCGAGGGACGGGGCGAGTGGCCCGAGGGGCGGGGCGAGGGGCCCGAGCCCGAGGGACGGGGCGAGGGGCCTGAGGACCGAGGGACGGGGCGAGTGGCCCGAGGGGCGGGGCGAGGGACCCGAGCCCGAGGGACGGGGCGAGGGGCCTGAGGACCGAGGGACGGGGCGAGGGGCCCGAGGGACGGGGCGAGGGGCCCGAGCCCGAGGGACGGGGCGAGGGGCCTGAGGACCGAGGGACCCAAGGGACGGGGTGAGGGGCCCGAGCCCGAGGGACGGGGCGAGGGGCCTGAGGGACGGGGCGAGGGGCCCGAGGGACGGGGCGAGGGGCGGGCCTAATGTATTTTCCTATTCCCAATGTTCAATAAAATTGCTGCCATGAGCTGAAAGGTTTGAGGATTGTTGGTGCTCCATTCAGGGTGGGTCAATATTTTGTCCACATCACTGACAAATTCAGGGTAAAAATGAGAAACGGGTTGTGATTTTCCCATCTTGGATTTCAACCAAATAACCTGATACTTTATTGCTTCTACTGTGCGAGTGAAGCACGGCAGATCGAGTTGTTTATAACTGCAGGGTACAGTCGCTCACTCATCCAACATTACCATTAATGAGTGTGCGGTGTTTTGTAAACATTTACCAGAAAGGAGTGAAGAGAAGCTACAGGAGGCGAGCCACTGAGGGTGAATGGGTCTCGACATGCTGTTAAACTATGTGCCTTTCAGCGGAGCGCGCTCACTTCAGCTCTGTGTAAATCCCTGGCTGCTAATGATTCACACAAAACTGCTCAATGAACTGATTCACTGATTCGTGCGGTATCCATAGAGACAGTGGAAGGAGCATGACTTGTTACCGTTAAACACAGACGTAATCAGACCTGAAGCAAGTTGGTCAAAGGAAATAATCGGAAGTATGTCTGCTTTTGTGAAGATAATTATTCCACTTTTTCTGGACCTCATTATACGCCGCACCAATTGGAACATGTTTCCCCAAACCTGCTGCCCTACAGCCATCGCTGGGGAGCCCATGCGCTGGTTCATGGCCACCAATCTGTCCCATTCCTGCCCTGCATCAATGTCAACAAGTATCGGGTCCTTCCTTATAGCGACCAGGCTGAGAGTGAGAACCTGAGGGGGAGTGGGGGGGGGGGGGCGGTGAGGGGCGGGGAGGGGGGGAGGGGGGGGAGTGCGGAGGGGGGAGTGCGGAGGGGGGAGTGCGGAGGGGGGAGTGCGGAGGGGGGAGTGCGGAGGGGGGGGAGTGCGGAGGGGAGGGGGGGGGGTGAGGGGAGGGGAGGGGGGGTGAGGGGAGGGGGGAGTGCGGAGGGGGGAGTGCGGAGGGGGGAGTGCGGAGGGGGGAGTGCGGAGGGGGGGTGGGGGAGGAGGAGCGAGGGGGAGGGGGAGGGGGAGGGGGAGGGGGAGGGGGAGCGGGAGCGAGGGGGTGGGGAGCGAGGGAGCGAGGGGGTGGGGGGAGGGGGGGAGGGATGAGATTTCCAGCCACACTTCGTGATGGCTTGTATTCCAGATGGGGCTCAGATTAGGGCAACATCTCCCTAATAACAATGAATGTTCCCACTGCCATATTAATTATTTTTACAGATATCCTGATGGATGTTGACTTAACAGAGCAGCACAACGTGGGATGGGGAGGGGAAATATTACAATAAGGAGTCAACCAGTTCCAACCTTTCCCAACTCAGGTCACACTCCTGGTCAGCACCCTGATCCAGAGGCAGGTCCTGTGGGAGCTGCTGCCAACACGGGCCGGGCGGGGGGATTGTGGGAGGCGATAGAAAGAGGGTGAGCAGATGCAATGAGGATCTCTACCAGACATATCCCGGCAACGTAGAATCTCGCCCGTCGCCAGTATATCGGAAAATTGGGGACATTTTAATGTACATTGGCAGCAGGCGGGTGTCTTCATATTGGTGTAGTGGTTCTGGTGTTGCCCTAGCAACCCAGAATAGGGTTAAAAATCACACCAGGATAATCATAGAATGATACAGCACGGACGAGGCCATTCAGCCCATCGTGCCTGTGCCGGCTCTTTGAAAGAGCTATCGAAATAGACCCACTCCCCTGCTCTCTCCCCACAGCCCTGCAAATTTCTCCTTTTCAAGTATTTATCCAATTCCCCTTTTGAAAGTTACTATTGACTCTGCTTCCACCGCCCTTTCAGGCAGCGCGTTCCAGATCACAACAACTCGCTGAGTAAAAAATATTCTCGTCAATTTTTTTTTCTAGTGCGCAGCTCAACAACAACTTGTATTTATATAGCACCGTCAACGTAGTAAAACGTCCCAAGGCGCTGCACAGGAGTATTAAAAGACAAAAAAAATGACACTGAGCCACAAAAGGTGAAATTAGGTCAGGTGACCAGAAGCTTGGTCATAGAGGTAGGTTTTAAGGAGCGTCTTAAAGGAGGAAAGAGAGGTAGCGAGGCGGAGAGGTTTAGGGAGGGAATTCCAGAGCTAAGGGGCCTAGGCAACAGAAGGCACGGCCACCAATGGTTGAGCGATTATAATCAGGGATGCTCAAGAGGGCAGAATTAGAGGAGCGCAGATATCTCGGGGGGTTGTGGGGCTGGAGGAGATTACAGAGATAGGGAGGGGCGAGGCCATGGAGGGAACTGAAAACAAGGATGAGAATTTTTTTTAATCGAGGCGTTGCTTAACCGGGAGCCAATGTAGGTCAGCGAGCACAGGGAATGTTGCTCATCTCCCCTCTGGATCTTTTGTCAATTATCTTAAATCTGTGTCCTCTGGTTACCGACCCTTCTGCCACTGGAAACAGTTTCTCCTTATTTACTCTCTCAAAACCCTTCACGATTTTGAACCCCTCTATCAAATCTCCCCATAACCTCTGCTCTAAGGAGAACAACCCCATTTTCTCCAGTCTCTCCACATAACTGTAATCCCTCATCCCTGATACCATTCTAGTAAATCTCCTCTGCACCCTCTCCAAGGCCTTGACATCCTTCCTAAACTGCGGTGCCCAGAATGGAACACAATACTTTATAAAGGTTTAGCATAACTTCCTGGCTTTTGTATTCCTCTTTTAATAAAGCCAAGGATCCCGTATGCTTTTTTAACAGCCTTCTCAACTTGTCCTGTCACCTTCAATGTTTGTGCACATACACCCCCAGGTCTCTCTGTTTCTGCACCTCCTTTAAAATTGTACCATTTAGTTTATATTGCCTCTCATTCTTCCTACCAAAATGAATCACTTCACACTTCTCTGCATTAAATTGCATCCGCCATGTGTCTGCCCATTTCATCAGTCTGTGAATGTCCTCCTGAAGTCTGTTATTATCCTCCTCAATGTTTACTACATTTCTGAGTTTCGTGTCATCTGCAAACTTTGAAATTGTGCCCTGTACACCCAAGTCCAGGTCATTAATATATATCAAAAAGAGCAGTGGTGCTAATTCTGACCCCGGGGGAACAACACTGTATACCTCCCTCCAGTCCGAAAAGTAACTGTTCACCACCACTCTCTGCTTTCAGTCCTTTAGCCAATGTTGTATCCATGCTGCCACTGCCCCTTTAATCCCATGGGCTTCAATCTTGCTAATAAGTCTATTATGTGACACTTTATCAAATGCCTTTTGAAAGTCCATATACACAACATCCACCACACTACCCTCATCAACCCTCTCCGTTACTTCATCAAAGAACGAGATCAAGTTAATCAAACATGATTTGCCTTTAACAAATCCATGCTGACTTTCATTTATTAGCCCATATTTTTCCAAGTGCCAATTGATTTTGTCCCAGATTATTTCTCTAAAAGTTTCCCCACCACCACTGTTAGGTTGACTGGCCTGTAGTTGCTGGGTTTATCCCTCCCCCCTTTTTTTGAACAGGGGTGTAACATTTGCAATCCTCCAGTCCTCTGGCACCACCCCAATATCAAAGGAGGATTGAAAGATTGTGACCAGAGCCTCCACAATTTCCACCCTTACTTCCCACAGCATCCTAGGATGCATCCCATCCAGACCAGTGTAAAATTGCATAAACCAGAAACTAATTGAGCCATGAAAGCAGTCAGATTGTCATAAAAATGTAACTGGTTCACTGATGTCACCCCTAGCCTGCGCAGGACTCGGGTGCGATACAGTGGAGTTGACTTTTTATGTCCTCTGAGGTGGCCTAGCAAGGCCTTCAGTAGTAAAAGCAATCACTATAAAACCCCACCAGTACCTTCTGAGGGCAACTAGGGATGGGTAATAAATGCCAGCCTTGCCAACGACGCCCACATTCCAAGAATATATATATATATTTTTAATTCTGTTTTGATTTATCTCTGTTTTTGTCCTCTGGTTCCAAACATTACAGAATCCTGCCTTCCTTCCTTTGATGTGGAATCGAACTTTTTTTGGCAACTTTGCATTTAAGTCTTTGAGTTTTTGGAGAACGCTGAGCCAGTCGAGGCCAGCTGTACAATTTGCACAGTTACAGTTCATTACCTCAACTCCCAGTCATTTCAGTGTAGTACAGGTTTCCATAGAAACCTACACACCTCTGTTTTATAGAAAACAATCTTTGAATGGAACTGTGATTAGGTAATTGTGGAGCACTGTAGGGATTGCGTAAGTATAAAGAGGATCTCTGGGGTTTCGAACACGAGACAAGTTTCTGAAATAACTTGGGAAGAATGCATTTCAATGGGCCTTTATAAATGGGCCTCTTTTTCAATTAGACTATACAACGGGAGCAATCAATGAGCTACCTGTTGGGCCGACTGATGGCTTTTCATCAGGTGATGGACCAAACTGCTTTCTGGCACTGTTGATCGAGGGAGGAATGTTGGCTGAGATACCTCCAGAGCACGACAGGCACGCTAGCGCGGTACCCTGGGAGTGAGGCCTCTAAACTTGGCAGAGACATTAAACAAATACTTTGTATCTGTCTACACGGTAAATGACAAAAAAAAATTCCAGAAATAATGGGGAACCAAGGGTCTAGAGAGAATGAGGAACTTCAAGAAATCAGTATAAGTAAAGACATAGTGCTGGAGAAATTAATGGGATTAAGTGGCGACAAATTCCCCCGGACCCAACGACCTGACTAGGGTTTAAAAGAGGTGGCTGCAGAGATAGTGGATGCGCTGGTATTAATCTTTCAGAATTCCCTAGATTCTAGAACAGTCCCCAAGGATTGGAAGGTAGCAAACATAACCCCGCTATTTAAGAAAGGAGGAAGAGAAAAAACGGGGAACTATAGGCCAGTTAGCCTGACATCAGTAGCAGGCAAAATGCTAGAATCTATTAGGGACATGGTAACAGGGCACTTAGAAAATTGCAATATGATTAGGCAGAGTCAACATGGTTTTATGAAAAGGAAATCGTGTTTGACAAATCTGTTAGAGGGTTTTGAAGATGTAACTAGTAGGATGGATAAGGGGGAACCAGTGGATGTAGTGTATTTGGATTTTCAAAAAGCATTCGATAAGGTGCCACACAAGAGGTTATTATACAAAATTAGGACTCATGTGATTGGGGGTAATATATTAGCATGAATTGAGGATTGGTTAATGGACAGAAAACAGAGAGTAGGAATAAACGGGACTTTTTCGGGTTGGCAGGCTGTAACTAGTGGGGTACAGCAAGGATCTGTGCTTGGGCCTCAGCTATTCACAATCTATATTAATGACTTAGATGAAGGGACTGAGTGTAACGTATCCAAGTTTGCTGATGATACAAAGTTAGGTGGGAAAGTGAGCTGAGAGGAGGACGCAAAGAGGCTGCAGCGAGATATAGACAGGTTGACTGAGTGGGCAAGAACATGGCAAATGGAATACAATGTGGGGAGCTGTGAAGTTATCCACTTTGGTAGGAAAAACAAAAAAGCAGAATATTTTTTGAATGGTGAGAGATTGGGAAATGTTTGCATTCAGAGGGACCTGGGTGTACTTGTACATGAATCACTGAAAGTTAACATGCAGGTACAGCAAGCAATTAGGAAAGCAAATGGTATGTTAGCTTTTGTTACAAAGGGATTAGAGTATAAGAGTAATGAAGTCTTACTACAATTATACAGGGCATTGGTGAGACCACACCTGGAGTACTGTGTACAGTTCTGGTCTCCTTACCTAAGGAAAGACATACTTGCCTTAGAGGGAGTGCAGCGAAGGTTCACTAGACTGGTTCCTGGGATGAGGGGATTGCCCTATGGGGAGAGATGGAGTAGACTAGGCCTATATTCCTTAGAGTTTAGAAGAATGAGAGGTGATCTAATTGAAACATATAAAATTCTTAAGGGGCTTGACAGGGTTAATGTTGGGAAAATGTTTCCCCTGGCTGGGGAAGTCTCGAACCAGGGGTCACAGTCTCAGAATAAGGGGTCGGCCATTTAGGACTGAGATGAGGAGAAATTTCTTCACTCAGAGGGAGGTGAATCTTTGGAATTCTCTGCCCCAGAGGGCTGTGGAGGCTCAGCCTTGAATATATAGGTTACAGGTTGAGCGTCCTGAATCCGGCAACCTCGGGACTAAGGCCGAGCCGGTTTTCGTGTTTTTCCGGACTTCGGAACGTGTTTCTGATGTCCGAAGTCTGGAAATATCGCAAACTGGGCTCGGGCGTTTTCGGACTTTGGACATCAGAAACACGTTCCAAGTCCGGAACTGCCTGGGCCCAGGTTGCGGTTTGACAGGGTGTCCGGATTCCGGAACATTTTACGGATTCCGGACGACCCTGCCACCAATCGTCCCGGAGTCCGGATTCCGGAACTCCGGATTTTGGATGCTCAACCTGTATATTCAAGACAGAGATCGATAGATTTTTGTGAACGAAGGGAATTAAGGGATGTGGGGATCGGGCAGGAAGGTGGAATTGAGGGAGAAGATCAGCCATGATCTTGTTGAATGGCGGAGCAGGCTTGAAGGGCCAAATGGCCGACTCCAGCTCCTATTTCTGATGTTCTAATGTTCTTAAATGAATTGTTAGGCCAAGGGTCTGTCTTGGTAGTTCAGGTGGATGTTAACGCTCCCACAGCACGACTGGAAGAAGAGCAGGGAGTCCTGGCCAACATCCTGCCTCAACCAATAGCAAGACAAACACTTGGATTGGTCATTCATTGTCTGGGGGAAGCTGACACACAATGGCTGCCAATGTTTGCCTACGTAACAAGTCCGTCCAAAAGAAAATCCTTACGTGGCAGAACTTTGAAATATTTCCATGAAAAGGAGCTATAGAAATGCAAATAGCTCTTTCTTAGAATCACAGAATCTCACAGCACAGGAGGAGGCCATTCGGCCCATCGTGCCTGTGCCGACTCTCTGAAAGAGCTCTCCAATTAGTCCCACTCCACCCCCTGGCAAATGTTTCCCCTTCAAGTATTTATCCAATTCCCTTTTGAAAGATACAATTGAATCTGCTTCCACCGTCCTTTCAGGCAGTGGAACATAGGAACAGGAGGAGGCCATTCAGCCCCTCGAGCATGTTCCGCCATCCAATGAGATCATGGCTGATCTGCGACCTAACTCCATATACCCGCCTTTGCCCATATCCCTTAATACCCCTGGTTGACAAAAATCCATGAATCTCAGATTTTAAATTAACAATTGATCTCGCACCAATTGCTGTTTGCGGAAGAGTTTTCCAAACTTCTACCACCCTTTGTGTGTAGAAGTATTTCCTAATTTCACCCCTGAAAGGTCTGGCTCTAATTTTTAGACTATGCCCCCGAGTCCTAGACTCCCCAACCAGCGGAAATAGTTTATCTCTCTCTACCCTATCTGTTCCCCTTACTATCCTGAAAACTTCGATCAAGTCACTCCTTAACCTTCTAAAAGGTGAATTCCAGATCATAACAACTCGCTGTGTAAAAAGATTTCTCCTTATCTCCCCTCTGGTTCTTTTGTCAATTATCTTCAATCGGTGTCCTCTGGTTACCGACACTCCTGCCACGGGAACAGTTTCTCCTTATTTACTCTGTCAAAACCCCTCATAATTTTGAAGCCATCTATTAAATGTCCCCTTAACCTTCTCTGATCTAAGGAGAACAATCTCAGCTTCTCCAAGTCTCTCCACATACCTGAAGTCCCTCATCCCTGGAACCATTCTAGTAAATCTCCTCTGCACCCTCTCCAAGGCCTTGACATCCTTCCTAAAGTGCGGTGCCCAGAATTGGACACAATACTCCAGCTGAAGGTTTATAAAGGTTTAGCATAACTTCCTGGCTTTTGTACTCTATGCCTTGGTTTATAAAGCCCAGGATCCCATATGCTTTTTTAAAAAAACACAGCCTTCTGAACTTGTCCTGCCATCTTCAAAGATTTGTGTACATACACCCCCAGGTCTCTCTGTTCCTGCACCCCCTTTATGCAAATTTGCATCATCAAGCTTAGGTAACAGTCCGACAGCAACTTAGAACCAGCACGGTAAACGAGGATAATGGACCTCTTCAAAACAGAGAAGGAACCAAGGTCTCCAATTCCATCCCTGAATGGTGAAGAATGCATTTGATGCTAATTTTGTCTAATCATTTGTTCTGGTGATGTGGGTGAGCACATTTAATGCTCACCTCACGTTGCCCTGAGAAGGTGCTAAATAGGGAATTCAGAAGGAACTTCTTTACCCAGAGAGTGGCGAGAATGTGGAACTCGCTACCACAGGGAGTGGTTGAAGCAAATAGTAAAGGAGAGGCTAGACAAGCATATGAGGGAGAAAGGAATAGAGGGTTACGCTGATAGAGTTAGATGAGGAAAGACGGGAGGAGGCGGATGCGGAGCATAAACGCCGGCAATGGACTGGTTGGGCCGAATGGCCTGTTTCTGTGCCGTATATCCTATGCGATCCTATGTGATGGACCTTCTCCTTGGCCTGCTGTGGTCCTTGTGGATAGTATCTGGTAGGGAGTTCCAGGATATTGACCCAGTGACAAAGAAGGAACGGCGATATATGTCCAAGATAGGGTGATGTGTGACTCGGGGAGCTCAGAGGTGATGGTGTTCCCATGACATTGCTGCTCTTGTCCGATTATCCATTTCAGGAGCTCAAATGCACGAGATTGGCTATATTGCACTGAACATAAGAACATAAGATGTAGGAGCAGGAGTCGGTCATTCAGCCCCTCGAGCCTGCTCCGCCATTCAATAAGATCATGGCTGATCTGATCTTGGCCTCAACTCCACTTCCCTGACCGCTCCCCATAACCCTTCACTCCCTTATCATTCAAAAATCTGTCTATCTCCACCTTAAATATATTCAATGACCCAGCCTCCACAGCTCTCTGGGGAAGAGAATTTCAAAGATTCACGACCCTCAGAAGAAATTCCTCCTCATTTCCGATTTAAAAGGGCGACCCCTTATTCTGAAATTATGCCCCCTAGTTCTAGATTCCCCCACGAGGGGAAACATCCTCTCTGCATCCACCCCGGCAAGCCCCTTCAGAATCTTATATGTTTCAATAAGATCCCCTCTCATTCTTCTAAACTCCAATGAGTATAGGCCCAACCTTTCTTCATAAGACAACCCCTTCATCTCCGGAATCAACCTCGTGAACCTTCTCTGAACTGCCTCCAATGCAATCCTTCCTTAAATAAGGAGACCAAAACTGTACGCAGTACTCCAGGTGTGGTCTCACCTATACAATTGTAAGAGGACTTCCCTACTTTTATACTCCATTCAATTTGCAATAAAGGCCAACACTCCATTTGCCTTCCTAATTACTTGCTGTACCTGCATGCTAACTTTTTTAGATTCATGTACAAGCACCCCCAAATCCCTCTGTACCTCAGCATTTTGTAATTTTTCCCCATTTAAATAATAATTTGCTTTTTTATTTTTCCTACCAAAGTGGATAACCTCGCATTTTCCCACATTAAACTCCATCTGCAAGATTTTTGTCCACTCACTTAGCCTATCTATATCCCTTTGGAGATTCTTTGCGTCCTCCATACAATCTGCTTTCCCACCTATCTTTGTATCATCAGCAAATTTGGTTACATTGCACTCGGTCCCTTCATCCAAGTCATTAATATAGACTGTAAATAGTTGAGGCCCCAGCATTGATCCCTGTGGCACCCACTAGTTACAGTTTGCCAACCTGAAAATGACCCATTTATCCCAACTCTCTGTTAGTTAACCAATCCTCTATCAATGCTAATATATTACTCCCAACCCTGTGAGCTCTTATCTTGTGCAGTAACCTTTTATGTGGCACCTTATCGAATGCCTTCTGGAAATCCAAATACACGACATCTACTGGTTCCCCTTTATCCACCCTGCTCGTTACATCCTCAAAGAACTCCAGCAAATTTGTCAAACATGATTTCCCTTTCATAAAACCATGCTGACTCTGCTTGACTATATTATGATTTTCTAAATGTCCTGCTACCACTTCCTTAATGATGGACTCCAGCATTTTCCCAATGACAGATGTTAGGCTAACTGGTCTATAGTTGCCTGCTTTCTGTCTCCCTCCTTTCTTAAATAGGGGCGTTACATTTGTGGTTTTCCAGGCTGCTGGGACCTCTCCAGAATCCAAGGAATTTTGGTAGATTACAACCAATACATCCACTATCTCTGCACCCACCTCTTTTAAGACTCTAGGATGCAGGCCATCGGGTCCAGGGGACTTGTCCACCTTTAGTCCCATTAGTTTGCCTAGTACTTTCTCTCTAGTGATAGTGATTGTTTTAAGTTCCCCCCCAGCTCAATAGCCCCTTGATTATCCATTATTGGGATGCTTTTAGTGTCTTCTACCATGAAGACTGATATAAAATATTTGTTCAAGGTCTCTGCCATTTTCCTGTTTCCCACTATTTGGGCTGGATATTGAAACTGGGGACGGGATGGAGGCGGGACTCCCACTTTTTGGGTTGTAGTCCCGCCTCCATCGACTTGTGGCCAACCCACTGTATTTTCACTTGATTGACCTTGTTGAGCCCGCCCAGCGGGCTCAGCAGGCCAATTAAGGGCCACCTGGCAACAGGTGACGTCACAGATTGACATTTCATCTGTCAAAAGCTTTTGACAGATGAAATATCAGCGTTTGACAGCTCCTTGAAGCTGTCAAACACTGACAATCTGTCCTCTAAGTTAATTCCTTCCTATCAGACTGATTTAGAGATCTCTGCAGAACAAAAAGCAGAGGCTGCAGCTTTTGACAGCTCAACGGCCATTCTGCTTTCTGTGCCGGTGAGATTTCTGACTCCCGAGACCTGAAGGGCTGACACCTGCAGGAGGAAGTTAGTGTAAGTAAAACTTTTTTCCACACTTTACACTTACCTTACACACTTACCTCTGCACACATGCACCCATCACTCACCTGCCCACCGGACATATCGACCCCTCCAACCCCTGCAGACCGACGGTCCACCTCGCTAAATCGGCGTGGTTCAGACCTGTCGGGAAGCCCACACTTCAGGGCTAAAAATAGGGATTAGGCAAAAAACTGCCTGTTAACTACCTGTTAACAGGCAGTTTATTGCCACTAATCCCCTTCCCGCCTCGGGGAGGCGGATCCCAGCACAGGTCGGCTACCCGCCTCCAGCGAAACTGGCATGGAGGCGGGTTGGGTGCGGGATGGGGGCGGGACCCCCGATTCAGCTATTTTCAATCCAGTCCCGCCTCCAAGGCGCAATGAAAATTCTGCCCTTAATTCCCCAGACTCATCCTCTAGGGGACCAATGTTTACTTTAGCTACTCTCTTCCTTTTTATATACCTGTAGAAGCTCTTACTGTCTGTTTTTCTATTTCTTGCTAGCTTACTCTCATAATATATCTTCTCTCTCTTTATCATTTTTTTAGTCATCCTTTGCTGCTTTTTAAAAATATCCCAATCCTCTGGCCTCCCACTATTCTTCGCAACATTGTATGCTTTTGTTTTCAATTTGATACCATCCTTTACTTCCTTAGTTAGCCACGGATGGCTCATCCTTCTCTTAGAGTCTGTCTTTCTCACTGGAATATATCTTTGCTGAGAGTTAGGAAATATCTCCTTAAATGTTTGCTACTGCTTTTCTACAGTCTCACCCTGTAATATATTTTCCCAGTCCACTTTAACCAAGTCTGCCTTCATACCTTTGTAATTACCTTTGTTTAATTTCAGGACACTAGTTTGAGACCTAGCTTTCTCACCCTCAAACTGCATTTGATAAAGGCAGGAACAGGATGTGAAACGTTGGCAGAGTAGTTTTAATTCTTCATTCCCCTGCTGGGGGACGGGCTCCATAATTGTCAATCGTCCTCCGACCTCGTCTAAGTGACCATTTCTTCTGTTGACTCCAGGCTCTGACTGACGACAGTCTAGTTGAATAATGGGGGTCAGGGGAACACCTCACAGCTCAGCCTGAGTCTCCCAATTAACCTCTCGCTCACACTTCCAGCAGGAGATGCTTGATAACGATCAGGAGGGAGCCTGCTGACTGAGCTTCTCCCTCTTCCCAGGCCGCGGAATCTTGGGCCAGCTTTGGCATGGCCTAGTGCAAGAACAGCCGACTCACTACAGACAGGGGATCGAAGCTGGGTCCACCCGGCCCAGTGCCACAGTTGGCAGTGCCCGGAAACCACCAGGGGAGCTGTACAGAGTTACTCATTTACCCAATTATACCAGTTTGCTGCTGAAATACAAAATAAATGGATGATATGAAACCGTCGAGGACCACCTGACCTGTTCCACGAAGTCAAACACGGATCCCTGCTCAACTCTACTGTTTGCCACAGAACGACAGCCGACTCGGCTCACACCATGGGCCAGAACTGGCAAAATAACCGTGAGTTTAATGGTGCTCGCTCTTATTAATGTGTAAATCGCCCGGCAACTTGTGGCGAGGAAGAGCTGCCCCGTGAGCTGCGAATTGCCACAAGTTGCTGGACGATTCACGCCACTCCGCCATTAGCCTCAGCTCGCCCTCAATCTCCCCGCGAGTTTCAGGAATTGCTGCATTTGCGCATTAATTACCCATTAAACTCACCGCAGAAAGTTAGGGCTGGTACTTAACTGCGTAAGGGCCCTTTTAATGAGGAGATTTATGTTCTTGCAATGCCACTCAACCTCTCCAGCCCAGAAAGGGAACAATTTAAACTGCTGAGTCTCACCCCTACAGCTAGTAAATTGTTGTTAGGGATTTTTTACATTTTAAATTTTTTTCTTACTTCTCCTTTTTCTCTCTTTCACTTAATCCAAACTTTCTTTCACTCTCTATACCTAATTTGACTCTAATTCACCCTCTTTCCTTCTCTTCCCCACTCCAGCAAGATCTGGGCCACGTTTCTTTGTCTTCACTTACTAAACCGCAACGGTAAACCAGTTGGGGCTGTGACAGGAACACCCAGGTGCCAGTTGTCAGGTCCTGCACAGTCTGGCCATGGCTGTGATGGACATCATTACCACAGCAACAAGCAATCGAGTGCTCAACCAGATCTCGATGGTAGATAATCAGCAGGGCCGCATCCAATCTCAGTAATAATGTTCAGCTCTGTACCATAAGAGACAGATGGGAACCCAACTCTAATCTCAGACCCAATGTCTTCCACCAGCAGGGGAGGGGCTGAGTAAGGGAATCAGTTTGACTTGTGGAGATGGTGGGTGAAGCTTCCTGTTCTAACCACAAGTCACTACCTCTCCCCCCCCTTAGGTGTCAGCTGTGGCTCAATGGTAGCACTCTTGCCTCTGCGTCAGTAGGTCATGGGTTCGAGTCCCAACCAGAGACTTGAGCACATAATCTAGGCCGACACTCCCAGTGCAGTACTGAGGGAGTGCTGCACTGTCAGAGGTGCCGTTGTTCAGATGAGATGTTAAACCAAGGCTCCGTCTGCGCTCTGAGGTGGATGTAAAAGATCCCACGGCACTCTTTTAAAGAAAAGCAGGGGAGTTCTCCCGGTGTCCTGACCAATATTTATCCCTCAATCAACATCACTAAAACAGGTTACCTGGCCATTATCACATTGCTGTTTGTGGGAGCTTGCTGTGCACAAATTGGCTGCCGCATTTCCCACATTACAACAGTGACTGCACTTTAAAAAGTACTTCATTGGCTGTAAAGCGCTTGGGGACATCCTGAGGTTGTGAAAGGCGCTATATCATAGAATCATAGCAACTTACAGCCCAGGAGGAGGCCATTCGGCCCGCCGTGCCTGTGCTGGCTCTTTGAACGAGCAGTCGAGCTCAGTCCCTCATCCCCGCTTTTTGTCGGTAACCCTGTGAGTTCCTCATCCTCCAGCACCGTCCAACTCCCTTTAAAATTATTGATGGAATCAGCTTCCACCACCTGTTCAGGTCGAGCGTTCCAGATCCCCACAACTCTCTGAGTGAAAACATTTCTCTTCCTCTCCCCTCGAGATCTTTTGCCAATGATTTTGAATCTGTGACCTCTGATTATTGACCCACTCGTCAGAGCCAATAGTTTCTCTCTCTAATCTATTAAACCTCTCATCATCCTGAAAACCTCTAATAGATCACCTCTGAACTTTCTCTGTTCCAAGGAAAACAGTCCGAACTTTTCCAATCTCTCCTCATAACTGAAGTCCCTCATCCCTGGCAACATCCTGGTAAACCTCCCCTGTACCCTCTCCAGGGCCTTTACATCTTTCCTGAAGTGTGGGGCCCAGAATTATCCACAATACTCCAGCTGAGGCCGAACCAGTGATTTATAAAGTTCGAGCCTGATCTTTGCTTTTATATTCTATTCGGTTGCTCTGCGCCTCCAGTTAGCAAAGCAACGAGCGCCCAGGCGAGGCACAAAATTCAGCGGGAGGTTAGCGGCGGCGGTAACCGGTAGCGCCCCGCGGCGCTGACGTCATCGCCGTGCACAGTGCCCCAGCCGCGAACTTCGGTA
>CM059429.1:571090-596090 GCA_030390025.1 Squalus acanthias | reverse complement strand
TCTGGGTGGGATTATTAAAGGGTGGGTGCGGGAGTGAGGGGAGAGTGGGATTAGGTCTGGTGGGACATTAAAGGGTGTAGTGGGGAGTGAGGGGGGAGAGTGGGTTTAGTCTGGGTGGGATGTTAAAGGGTGTGGGGAGTGAGGGGGAGAGTGGGATTAGTCTGGGTCGGATATTAAAGGGTGTGGGGAGTGAGGGGGAGAGTGGGATTAGTCTGGGTGGGATGTTAAAGACAGTACACTGTTTACAGGAGACATTTGAGAAATAGGTTCTGTCTATCTGCCCTCTCGAATCTCTATCATCTTAAACACCTCAATTAAATCACCTTTCAACTTTTAAACTCAAGGGAATACGAGCCACGTTTACACAACCTGCCTTAGCAGTGTAACCCTTTAAAGCCCAGTCTCGTTCTGATAAATGGTCTTTGCTCTCAGGCTATTTGACTGTGGCTGTTGAGGGGACGATAGTGGGCGGATTCTAAACCAAGACTGACAGCCTTGGGCCCTGGGCCGCGGCCGCTCCACTCACTGCTGCCAACGCCTCGCTCACATCAAACTGGGAGGGGAAGATTTTTTTTAAACTAAAAGCAGAATTGCTGAAGGTGCAGAGAATTGCTACCTTCCTGCTGGGATTCTGTTCAACCTTCAGCACAAAACAGAACTGGGACTCTGCCAGGAGAGGTGTGTGATTGATGAGAAAGCACACACAAATCTCACCAATTAAAAACTGGGTGTGTATGTTTATGTATAACTGAGCGCACAATGACTCTCCCGGCCCAGCTCTGCCACCATCCTACAGCTACCTGGAAATAAAGTCCGAGAAGAATAACTATTAGTTTGTCGGTTCCCTGCTTCAGATTCCTCCCGATAGAGGTTAGTCTCCGTCTCCTTGTGACGGGGAAGGAGCCTCAGCAACAGTTGCTGAGTGAATTGGGTGTTTCACTGAGCGACTGAGCCCAGTGAGGGCAGGTGATGCTGGCACAGTGTCAGACACTCTGCGATATGTCTACAATTCTCCATGGCCTCGGGCGCTCCCAGAGCCACAGGCAGCTGCTGCCTTCATCCCACCAGTAACACATACCATTTATCAAGCCAGTTTAACTCGTCTCCTACCAAAACACCCCGACCACTCCCCACCTCTACTTTACCAGAGGAAATAGTTTCTCTCTCTCTACCCCATCAACTCCTTTAATCATCTTAAACACCTCGATTAGATCACCCCTTCACCTTCTAAACTCGAGGGAATACAAGCCCAGTCCGTGCAACCTGTCCCATAATTTAATCCTTTAGGCCCTGGCATCATTCTGGTGAATCTGCGCTGCTCCCCCTCCAAGGCCAATGTATCCTCCGAGGTGCGGAGCCCAGAGCTGAACACAGTCACTCCAGATGGGGCCTGACCAGGGCCCTGTACAACTGAAGCATCACTGCCTCACTGTTGAATTCTAACCTGCTTTGAGATAAAGGACAACATTCTGTGCACTGGCTTTTAACGATGTGTGTACATGGACCCCTAAATCTCTCTGCTCCTCCACAGCTCCGAGTCTCTGTCCATTAATAAAATATTCCGATTTGTCTTTCTCAGAACCAAAGTGGATGACCTCACACTTCCGCTATTTGCCACAGTTTTGCCCACTCACTGAATCAGTCTGTGTCGCTTTGTAACTTCCTGCTCCCACCCGCACAGCTTACCATGCCTCCTAACATAGTGCCATCTGCAAACTGGGATATAAAACACTTCCTCGTCCCAGCATCGCGACTGCGCTGAAATCAAGACTCTGTCTTCGACCAACTCACTGTCAGCCGTGGCTCAGTGGGCACCACTCCCACCTCGGAGTCAGAAGGTCGTGGGTTCAGAGTCCCACTCCAGAGACTCGAGCACAAAAATATAGGCCGACTCCACTGCAGTACTGAGGGAGTGCCGCACTGTCAGAGGGGCGGTACTGAGGGAGCGTCGCACTGTCGGAGGGGCGGTACTGAGGGAGTGCTGCACTGTCGGAGGGGCAGTACTGAGGGAGTGCCGCACTGTCGGAGGGGCAGTACTGAGGGAGTGCCGCACTGTCGGAGGGGCAGTACTGAGGGAGCGCCGCACTGTCGGAGGGGCAGTACTGAGGGAGCGCTGCACTGTCGGAGGGGCAGTACTGAGGGAGCGCTGCACTGTCGGAGGGGCAGTACTGAGGGAGCGCTGCACTGTCGGAGGGGCAGTACTGAGGGAGCACTGCACTGTCAGAGGGGCAGTACTGAGGGAGCGCCGCACTGTCGGAGGGGCAGTACTGAGGGAGCGCCGCACTGTCGGAGGGGCAGTACTGAGGGAGCGCTGCACTGTCGGAGGGGCAGTACTGAGGGAGCGCCGCATTGTCGGAGGGGCAGTACTGAGGGAGTGCTGCACTGTCGGAGGGGCAGTACTGAGGGAGCGCTGCACTGTCAGAGGGGCAGTACTGAGGGAGCGCTGCACTGTCGGAGGGGCAGTACTGAGGGAGCGCCGCACTGTCGGAGGAGCAGTACTGAGGGAGCGCCGCACTGTCGGAGGGGCAGTACTGAGGGAGCGCTGCACTGTCGGAGGGGCAGTACTGAGGGAGCGCTGCACTGTCGGAGGGGCAGTACTGAGGGAGCGCTGCACTGTCAGAGGGGCAGTACTGAGGGAGCGCCACACTGTCAGAGGGGCAGTACTGAGGGAGCGCTGCACTGTCGGAGGGGCAGTACTGAGGGAGCGCTGCACTGTCGGAGGGGCAGTACTGAGGGAGCGCTGCACTGTCGGAGGGGCAGTGCTGAGGGAGCGCCGCACTGTCAGAGGTGGCGTCTTTCGGATGAGACTTTAAACCGAGGCCCCGTCTGCCCTCTCAGGTGGACGTAAAAGATCCTATGGCACTATTTTGAAGAAGAGCAGGGGAGTTCTCCCCGGTGTCCTGGCCAATATTTATCCCTCAAACAACATCACTAAAACAGATTATCTGGTCATTATCACATTGCTGTTTGTGGGAGCTTGCTGTGCGCAAATTGGCTGCCGCGTTTCCTACATTACAACAGTGACCACACTTCAAAAAGTACTTCATTGGCTGTAAAGCGCTTTGAGACATCTGGTGGTCGTGAAAGGCGCTATAGAAATGCAAGTCTTTCTTTCTCAATCCTGTGGGACTCCTCACCTCCCTCAGACTCCTCCCAATCCTGTGGGACTCCTCACCTCCCTCAGACTCCCCCCAATCCTGTGGGACTCCTCACCTCCCTCAGACTCCCCCCAATCCTGTGGGACTCCTCACCTCCCTCAGACTCCCGCCAATCCTGTGGGACTCCTCACCTCCCTCAGACTCCCCCCAATCCTGTGGGATTCCTCACCTCCCTCAGACGTCCCATCCACCTACAATCTACAGGCATTAAAACCCATGCATGCTGTCCCACAATGACTTCCTCATTCACCTCAACATCTCTCATGCTCTGTTCAGCCCATGTACATTGGGTTTCCACTTGGGTTTCTCAACAAGGTGCACCCGTGTGCAATGTTCTGGAATGAGTAGGATTGTTTTAGAAGGGGTTCACAGGAAGTCAGAACAGTTCCCCAGTTAAATATCAAAGCTCAGGGAATTTCCCATTGCGTGCGTCGGACTTGGAATGAGTTCATTTTTCAAATTTACAGATGGGGCGTCAAGAATGACCTCCTGAACTTTGATCAGAGTCCCACAACATAAAACTTTTGTTGAATTTGTTTTTGGGATGTGGGTAGAGGTCATGGTGCTGGGAGGTGCTGTCGGAGTGACCTTGGTGAGCAGTATTCTGTGGATCGTATACACAGCAGCCACAAAGCTAGGAGTGGAGACCCAGTCCAGTGGCAGAGGGAGCAACAGCATCAGAGAGACTGACATTTCTACTCAAACTAACGCCTCGAACCAGCCCCGGCTCTCACTCCACCCCCGAAGGGAATTCTTGGGGCAGTGTTGGGATTGGCTCACGGTTCTCTCACCTCCGGGACATGGTTCAGAAAGATCCCAGAATGCTGGGATGAAGGGGTCACCTATCACCTGTAAAAGACGTTAAACCGAGGCTCCGTCTGCTCTCTCAGGTGGACGTAAAAGATCCCACGGCACTATTTTGAAAAAGAGCAGGGAAGTTCTCCCCGGTGTCCTGGCCAACATTTATCCCGCAATCAACATCATTAAAACAGATAATCTGGTCACTTTCACATTGCTGTTTGTGGGAGCTTGCTGTGCGCAAATTGGCTGCCACGTTTCCTACATTACAACAGTGACTACACTTCAAAAGTACTTCATTGGCTGTGAAGGGCTTTGGGACGTCCGGTGGTCGTGAAAGGCGCTGGAGAAATGCAAGTCTTTCTTTTCTGTTGAATTTAGCGGAGAGCAGGTCATGCTGGGCGCGATCACAACATGGATTCACATCGCAGCCTCCAGAAGGACATGGCAATTGTTACTGTGGGAAAAGAATACATTTCTCTGGGAGGAGTTAGGGACCTTTAATGTGCTTGGGACAAAGAAGAGCAGAGAAGACCTGAGTGAGCTGTAACCGAGTTATAAAGCGGTTTCGAAGAGTGGTTTGGGATTCTGCGAAGAGGGAGACTTGCCCCAGTGATGGAAACTATAATCAACATCACTCCGCACCCAAACTGCCTCAAACTCATCGGCTCTTGTTAACAGATCCCCGGGAATCACAGGCTCGTTAACAGATCCCCGGGAATCACAGGCTCGTTAACAGATCCCCGGGAATCACAGGCTCGTTAACAGATCCCCGGGAATCACAGGCTCGTTAACAGATCCCCGGGAATCACAGGCTCGTGAATGGATCCCCGGGAATCACAGGCTCGTTAACAGATCCCCGGGAATCACAGGCTCGTTAACAGATCCCCGGGAATCACAGGCTCGTGAATGGATCCCCGGGAATCACTGGCTCATTAACAGATCCCCAGGAATCACTGGCTCGTTAACAGATCCCCGGGAATCACAGGCTCGTTAACAGATCCCCGGGAATCACAGGCTCGTTAACAGATCCCCGGGAATCACAGGCTCGTGAACGGATCCCCGGGAATCACTGGCTTGTGAATGGATCCCAATAAATGGTTTCTTTCCAGCGATCTCCTGGATACATTTGGATCTTTTCAGTGCTTTTCATACCAAAATATGAATGCAAAAAGACCATGATTGTTTTAAAATCTGAACCCGCTCCCTCCCCAGGTGTGGAACAATTCTGTGGTTGACTTTTACCTCATCACATTCCATGATTCATGGCTGAATATAATTTTTTTTAATAATCCATTCTGGCACAGGTTGAATAATAATTGTGGAATGCACATTCAGCCCACGGGAGGCTTCGTTTTAACAATAACTTCTTTTTAAGAGCATGGGACCGTGTAACGCACATCAGTGAGTCACTGTGCCACCCACTGTGGTACTGAGGCACAAAGACCCGGGAGTTAGTGCCCAGGCCTCTGTTGGATGTCCTGCGATAGGTGAAAATCCCAGCTCTGCACCCTGGGGGCAATGCCGGGGGGGTGGGAATTTTCTGTGCTGATTTCGCCGGTTTGAGAGTTTGTGGTCATTCCCTCCACCTCCCTCCACCCCACCCCCTACCATGTGTAGAACTGCAACGCTGGTGAGATCCCACTTATCATCTCGGTGCCCCGAGAGCATTAAGTCAACCATGTTTGTGTGGGACTGGAGGCACGTATAGGCCAGGCCGGGCAAGGACGGAAGGTTTCCTTCTCTAAAGGCCGGTGGGTTTTTGCAACAATCACACAGCTTCATCATGTCAGTAAATCACAGATCTTCCTGAATTCAATTTCCCAATTTGCCATTGTGGGATTTGAACTCGCGACCTGTGGATTGCTAGTCCGCTAACATAACTACTAGGTTACTGTATTTTGTGCCACTGGTTTATGTCCAGATTAAGGTGCTGAGACACTACACAGGTGTGAAACCAGGTAAAATCTGACCACATAATGAGGGGGCAACAGCAACATTGGGAGATGGGGCTGCAGAACCACAAGGTGCCTCCTGGTGGCACCACTGAGCACAGCGACTTCTCATGGGTCACCAGCACCACCACCAGAGGCTCAGCGGTACTGCGCCGGTTTGGAAAGTGGCTCAAAACAGGATCTCAACACCAGTAAAAAAAACTATCTTGCATTTACATAGCGCCCTCCGACAGTGCGGCGCTCCCTCAGTACTGCCCCTCCGACAGTGCGGCGCTCCCTCAGTACTGCCACTCCGACAGGGTGGCGCTCCCTCAGTACTGCCCCTCCGACAGTGCGGCGCTCCCTCAGTTCTGCCCCTCCGACAGTGCAGCGCTCCCTCAGTACTGCCCCTCTGACAGTGCGGCGCTCCCTCAGTACTGCCCCTCCGACAGTGCAGCGCTCCCTCAGTACTGCCCCTCAGATAGTGCGGCGCTCCCTCAGTTCTGCCCCTCCGATAGTGCAGCGCTCCCTCAGTACTGCCCCTCTAACAGTGCAGCACTCCCTCAGTACTGCCCCTCCGACAGTGCAGCGCTTCCTCAGTACTGACCCTCCGACAGTGCGGCGCTCCCTCAGTACTGCCACTCCGACAGGGTGGCGCTCCCTCAGTACTGCCCCTCCGACAGTGCGGCGCTCCCTCAGTTCTGCCCCTCCGACAGTGCAGCGCTCCCTCAGTACTGCCCCTCTGACAGTGCGGCGCTCCCTCAGTACTGCCCCTCCGACAGTGCAGCGCTCCCTCAGTACTGCCCCTCCGATAGTGCGGCGCTCCCTCAGTTCTGCCCCTCCGATAGTGCAGCGCTCCCTCAGTACTGCCCCTCTGACAGTGCAGCACTACCTCAGTACTGCCCCTCCGACAGTGCAGCGCTCCCTCAGTACTGACCCTCTGAGAGTTCTGCAAACTGTCCTCATAATTTAACCCTTTAGCCCGTTTGTCCTGCTGAGCTGTGACTCCTCCGTTCCTCCACAGTTACTGACCTGCTTTCAACCAGAAACATTTAAAAACAATCAGTACGAGACTCCATGATGAAGAGTTGGTGGTGGGTGTGACTGAAGTGACAGATCGTGGGCAGGAAGGAATGAAATCATGTCTTGCACTACTCGCTGTTCCTGGGAGAGGGGTGTGGAGGTCATGGAACAGTGAGGAGCCTGTCTTGGGATGCGGGCGTTGCTGGCAAGGCCGGCATTTATTGCCCATCCCTACTTTCCCTAAAGGCATTAAGAGTTGGTGTGTGGGACTGGAGTCACCTATAGGCCCAGAACAGCAGGTTTCCTTCCCTAAAGGACATTAGTGAACTAGTTGGGTTTTTATGACAATCCGACAGCTTCATGGTCACTTTTACTGACACCAGCTTTTTATTTCCAGATTTTTTAAACTGAATTCAAATTCTCAAACTGCCCTGCTGGGATTTGAACTCACGTTCACTGGGTTATTGGTCCAGTGACAGAACCACTACACTCTCGTACCCACAAGTGAAATGTTTTGAGCCCGATCTGAAAGACGTGACAAGGTGTCTCAGAAATACAAGGCTGTCCGTCACAGAACTCTTCATTAAAGTTCGCACCAGTTGTGATGGTGGGAGTTGGTATTAGTGAGGTATTTAAACAGAGGCCTCTGTACAGTGGGACTCCTGAAAATGGGGGGTCCTTTATATAGAGAGTTACTCTCGGGCGAATTGTGAGCAAGTGTGTCTCTACCCAGGGCAGATCCCTAGACCTGTGAGAGGAGGCCGGTTCTGTGCTCAGTACCCCAGCTGGTTTGTGCAGGACTCTTGGCTCCAGTGTAACTTTGCGCAGGGGACCAATTGATTCAGTGTTAATCCCACAGAGCCTCGCGATTAACCAGAGCGTCACTTGCTCAGAGGTGGAGAGGGCGACAGTGTGGTAAGCGTCTTCTTCAATAAGAAGGAGTTTCCCAGAGTGCAATTTCTGGCTCACACAGCGTTAAGGGGCCTCGCTGACATACTGTGGCTCACTGGGGCGGTGCAACTTACAGCTCGCGATACACTGCTCCAACAGCCAGCTAACAAAACCACCAAATTCCAAGCAGTAGGGACTGGATCCAACAACTAGTTCGGACAGGCTGTCTTCACCAGGAGTGCTTCGAAAATCCCACTTACAGCCCAGGCACACTGTCACTACTCAACACACAATATTAAACCAGCCAAACTGTCCCTGTCCCACATTTTCCCTCTCTCTCCCTGCCTCCCTCTATCCCTCTCCACCTCCCTCTGTCCCTCTCCCTCTGCCTCCTCTCCACCTCCTTCTCCGTCTCACTCCCTCTGTCCCTCTCCACCTCCTTCTCTGTCCCTCTCCCTCTATCCCTCTCCAGCTCCTTCTCCCTCTCTCTCCCTCTGTCCCTCTCCACCTCCTCTCCGTCTCTCTCCCTCTGTCCCTCTCCCTCCTCTCCACCTCCTTCTCCGTCTCTCTCCCTCTGTCCCTCTCCACCTCCTTCTCCGTCCCTCTCCCTCTGTCCCTCTCCACCTCCTTCTCCGTCTCTCTCCCTCTGTCCCTCTCCACCTCCTTCTCCGTCTCTCTCCCTCTGTCCCTCTCCACCTCCTTCTCCGTCTCTCTCCCTCTGTCCCTCTCCACCTCCCTCTCCATCTCTCTCCCTCTGTCCCTCTCCACCTCCTTCTCCGTCTCTCTCCCTCTGTCCCTCTCCACCTCAATCCGTCTCTCTCCCTCTGCCCGCTCTCCACCTCTCTGACTCACAGCCAACTGACAAAGTTAAAGAGAGTCAGTTAAGTGCAATGCTTTTCTCGCCCCATTTTCAGGACGAGTTGTGATCCTGAACAGGCTACAGTCAATCCAGCCCGGGGCAGAGACACAATCCAGCCCGGGGCAGAGAGACGCAATCCAGCCCGGGGCAGAGAGACGCAATCCAGCCCGGGGCAGAGAGAGTCAATCCAGCCCGGGGCAGAGAGAGTCAATCCAGCCCGGGGCAGAGAGAGTCAATCCAGCCCGGGGCAGAGAGAGTCAATCCAGCCCGGGGCAGAGAGAGTCAATCCAGCCCGGGGCAGAGAGAGTCAATCCAGCCCGGGGCAGAGAGAGTCAATCCAGCCCGGGGCAGAGAGACACAATCCAGCCCGGGGCAGAGAGAGTCAATCCAGCCCGGGGCAGAGAGAGTCAATCCAGCCCGGGGCAGAGAGAGTCAATCCAGCCCGGGGCAGAGAGACACAATCCAGCCCGGGGCAGAGAGAGTCAATCCAGCCCGGGGCAGAGAGTCAATCCAGCCCGGGGCAGAGAGAGTCAATCCAGCCCGGGGCAGAGAGAGTCAATCCAGCCCGGGGCAGAGAGAGTCAATCCAGCCCGGGGCAGAGAGACACAATCCAGCCCGGGGCAGAGAGACACAATCCAGCCCGGGGCAGAGAGAGTCAATCCAGCCCGGGGCAGAGAGACACAATCCAGCCCGGGGCAGAGAGAGTCAATCCAGCCCGGGGCAGAGAGTCAATCCAGCCCGGGGCAGAGAGACGCAATCCAGCCCGGGGCAGAGAGAGTCAATCCAGCCCGGGGCAGAGAGACGCAATCCAGCCCGGGGCAGAGAGTCAATCCAGCCCGGGGCAGAGAGTCAATCCAGCCCGGGGCAGAGAGACGCAATCCAGCCCGGGGCAGAGAGAGTCAATCCAGCCCGGGGCAGAGAGTCACAATCCAGCCCGGGGCAGAGAGAGTCAATCCAGCCCGGGCAGAGAGAGTCAATCCAGCCCGGGGCAGAGAGAGTCAATCCAGCCCGGGGCAGAGAGTCAATCCAGCCCGGGGCAGAGAGACGCAATCCAGCCCGGGGCAGAGAGTCAATCCAGCCCGGGGCAGAGAGTCAATCCAGCCCGGGGCAGAGAGAGTCAATCCAGCCCGGGGCAGAGACACAATCCAGCCCGGGGCAGAGAGAGTCAATCCAGCCCGGGGCAGAGAGTCACAATCCAGCCCGGGGCAGAGAGAGTCAATCCAGCCCGGGGCAGAGAGACACAATCCAGCCCGGGGCAGAGAGAGTCAATCCAGCCCGGGGCAGAGAGTCAATCCAGCCCGGGGCAGAGAGACGCAATCCAGCCCGGGGCAGAGAGTCAATCCAGCCCGGGGCAGAGAGAGTCAATCCAGCCCGGGGCAGAGAGAGTCAATCCAGCCCGGGGCAGAGAGAGTCAATCCAGCCCGGGGCAGAGAGTCAATCCAGCCCGGGGCAGAGAGACACAATTCAGCCCGGGGCAGAGAGAGTCAATCCAGCCTGGGGCAGAGAGTCAATCCAGCCCGGGGCAGAGAGACACAATTCAGCCCGGGGCAGAGAGAGTCAATCCAGCCCGGGGCAGAGAGTCAATCCAGCCCGGGGCAGAGAGAGTCAATCCAGCCCGGGGCAGAGAGAGTCAATCCAGCCCGGGGCAGAGAGACGCAATCCAGCCCGGGGCAGAGAGTCAATCCAGCCCGGGGCAGAGAGTCAATCCAGCCCGGGGCAGAGAGTCAATCCAGCCCGGGGCAGAGAGTCAATCCAGCCCGGGGCAGAGAGACGCAATCCAGCCCGGGGCAGAGAGACGCAATCCAGCCCGGGGCAGAGAGAGTCAATCCAGCCCGGGGCAGAGAGACACAATCCAGCCCGGGGCAGAGAGACACAATCCAGCCCGGGGCAGAGAGACACAATCCAGCCCGGGGCAGAGAGAGTCAATCCAGGAAGGCCTCCACTGTTGGAGCAGCTGATTGGTGAGATACCTATCTGGGCCTCAGCTGTCAGCCAGTCTGATGTATTGCCAGTTACACTGTCAGCCACAAAATAACTCCTACCCCCCTCAGATTTCACAATATTGTCCCCTCAAGCAGTGCCTTCCTCAACTCAAGTGTGAGCGCTCGTTTGAAGGGTATTTCTACACACAACAGGTGTGTCGCTGACCCTTTAACAGCAGTCCCGTGACCCAGGAGGTGACGGCACAAAGTCCAGTCAAACTGGTCTCAGGCCATCTGCTGAAATCTCTCCATTTCTCTGTATCCTCCTCCCGAGCTACAACCACACAATTCTCCAAGCCTCTGGTTCTGTCCTCGAGTATAACTCCCTCCTGGCGCCCCACCATTGGCGGCCGTGCCTTCAATTGCCAAGGCTCTGGAATGCCCTCCTTAAACCTCTCCATCCTCCCTTAAAGACCCTCCTCAAAACTCACCTCTTTGACTAAGCTTTTGGTCACCTGTCCTAATCTCCCCTCCTTTGGCTTGGTATCCATTGTTTTGACGTACTCCTCCCTGATGCACTTTGAGACTTCTTTCCATGTTAAAGGTGCTACTTGTTGTTATTGAAATCTCGAACCTCCTCCAGCCCTACAACCGTCCGAGAACTCTGCGATCCTCCAATTCTGGCCTCTCGCGCATCCTTCGCTCCACCATTGGCGGCCGTGCCTTCAGCTGCCTGGGCCCTAAACTCTGGAATTCCCGCCCTAAACCTCTCCGCCTCTCGCTCCCCCTTAAAACCGACCACTTTGACCAAGTTTTTGGTCACCTGTCTTTGGATTGGTCTCAATTTTAATCTGATAATCGCTCCTGTGAAGCGCCTTGGGATGTTTTACTACGTTAAAGGCGCTATATAAATATAAGTTGTTGTTGTGATTCGACTGAAGTTCACGAACCGTGTGTCTGTTTTGATTTTAAATCACAGCACAGAAAAAAACCTCAAACCGAGCAAATTCAACCAAGCATCAACATGACCAAAATATTTAACTCAACACAAACCCTGCTCGCCCTGAACAGTGAACCCCATGAACCAACAAGATTGTCGACTCCACCCAGACAGGCTCTCCATTTCCCATTATCATCTCTGGAAGGGGGTCTCACATTCAGACCTGATCTCAGCCACCATGGAGGGTCCATTCGCCTCTTCCCCAACCTCAGGACCCCCATCGCTCAGCTCTCCACTCCAAGTGTGTCAGCCTTGGCTCAGTGGGCCGCACTCTCGACTCTGAGTCAGGAGGTTGTGGGTTCAAGTCCCACTCAAGACTTGAGCACAAAAATCTAGGCTGACATTCCCAGTGCAAGGCTGAGGGAGTGCTGCATTGTTGGAGGTGCTGTTTTTGAGTACAGGAGCAAGGATGTCTTACTACAGTTGTACAGGGCCTTGGTGAGACCACACCTGGAGTACTGTGTGCAGTTTTGGTCTCCTTACCCAAGAAAGGATATACTTGCCATAGAGGGAGTGCAGCGAAGGTTCACCAGACTGATTCCTGGGATGGCAGGACTGTCGTATGAGGAAAGATTGGGTCGACTAGGCCTGTATTCACTAGAGTTTAGAAGAATGAGGGGGTATAAAATTCTGACAGGGCTAGACAGACTGGATACAGGGAGGATGTTTCCCCTGGCTGGGGGGTCTAGAACGAGGGGTCACAGTCTCAGGATACGGGGTAGGACATTTAGGACTGAGCTGAGGAGAAATTTCTTCACTCAGAGGGTGGTGAACCTGTGGAATTCTCTACCACAGTAGGCTGTGGAGGCCAAGTCACTGAATATATTTAAGAAGGAGATAGATAGATTTCTAGACACAAAATGCATCAAGGGGTATGGGGAGAGAGCAGGAATATGGTATTGAGATAGAGGATCAGCCATTTTCTCATTGAATGGCGGAGCAGGCTCGAAGGGCCGAATGGCCGACTCCTGCTCCTATTTTTCAATGTTTCTATGTTTTCAGATGAGACGTTAAACCGAGGCCACGTCTGCCCTCTCAGGTGGACGTAAAAGATCCCATGGACTATTTCAAAGAAGAGCAGGGGAGTTCTCCCCGGTGTCCTGGCCAATATTTATCCCTCAACCAACACTTAAAAACAGATTATCTGGTCATTATCACGTTACTGTTTGTGGGAGCTTACTGTGCGCAAATTGGCTAGCTAAGGTGTCAGCCGTGGCAGCACTCTCGACTCTGAATCAGAAGGTTGTGGGTTCAAGTCCCACACCAGAGGCTTCAGCATAAAATCTAGTCTGACACTCCAGTGCAGTACTGAGGGAGCGCCGCACTGTCAGAGAGGCAGTACTGAGGGAGCGCCGCACTGTCGGAGGGGCAGTACTGAGGGAGCGCCGCACTGTCGGAGGGGCAGTACTGAGGGAGCGCCGCACTGTCGGAGGGGCAGTACTGAGGGAGCGCTGCACTGTCGGAGGGTCAGTACTGAGGGAGTGCTGCACTGTCGGAGGGTCAGTACTGAGGGAGCGCTGCACTGTCGGAGGGTCATAACTGAGGGAGTGCTGCACTGTCGGAGGGTCAGTACTGAGGGAGCGCTGCACTGTCGGAGGGTCAGTACTGAGGGAGCGCTGCAATGTCAGGAAAATGAAAGAAAGACTTGCATTTCTATAGCGCATTTCACGACCACCAGACGTCTCAAAGCGCTTTACAGCCAATGAAGTACTTTTTGAAGTGCAGTCACTGTTGTAAGGTAGGAAATGCGGCAGCCAATTTGCGCACAGCAAGCTCCCACAAACAGCAATGTGATAATGACCAGATAATCTGTTTTTGTGATGTTGATTGAGGGATAAATATTGACCAGGACACCGGGGAGAACTCCCCTGCTCTTCTTCGAATAGTGCCACGGGATCTTTTACATCCACTTGAGAGAGAAGAGTTGGTTTAACGTCTTATCCGAAAGACGGCACCTCCGACAGTGCAGCACTCCCTCAGTACGGCACTGGAGTGTCAGCCTAGATTTATGTGTTCAAGTCCCTGGAGTGGGACTTGAACCCTCAACCTTCAGAGGTGAGTGTGCGGCCCACCGAGCCACAGCTAACAGTGGGACAGTACTGAGGGATGAGACATTAAACCATCAATGGCTGTGGTGGTTGGAGGTCAATCATCACAGCCCCAGGACATCGCTGCAGGTGTCCCTCAGGGCAGTGTCCTAGGCCCAACCATCTTCAGCTGCTTCATCAATGACCTTCCCTCCATCATAAGGTCAGAAGTGGGGATGTTCGCTGATGACTGCAGTGTTCAGTTCCATTCGCAACTCCTCAGATAATGAAGCAATCAATGCCCGCATGCAACAAGACCTGGATGAAATTCAGGCTTGGGCTGATAAGTGGCAGGTAACAAAAGTGTCAGGCAATGACTATCTCCAACAAGCGAGCATCTAACCACCGCCCCTTGACATTCAACGGCATTACCATCACCGAATCCCCCACCATCAACATCCTGGGGGTCACCATTGACCAGAAACTTAACTGGACCAGCCACATAAATACTGTGGCAACAAGAGCAGGTCAGAGGCTGGGTATTCTGTGGTGAGTGTCTCACCTCCTGACTCCCAAAAGCCTTTCCACCATCTACAAGGCACAGGTCAGGAGTGTGATGGAATACGCTCCACTTGCCTGGATGAGTGCAGCTCCAACAACACTCAAGAAGCTCGACACCATCCAAGACAAAGCAGCCCGCTTGATTGGCACCCCATCCACCACCTTAAACATTCACTCCCTCCACCACCGGCGCACCGTGGCTGCAGTGTGTACCATCTACAAGATGCACTGCAGCAAATCGCCAAGGCTCCTTCGGCAGCACCTCCCAAACCCGCGACCTCTTCCACCTAGAAGGACAAAGGCAGCAGGCGCATGGGAACACCACCACCTCCAAGTTCCCCTCCAAGTCACACACCATCCTGACTTAGAAGTATATCGCCGATCCTTCATCGTCGCTGGGTCAAAATCCTGGAACTCCCTCCCTCACAGCACTGTGGGAGCACCTTCACCACACGGACTGCAGCGGTTCAAGAAGGCGGCTCACCACCACCTTCTCAAGGGCAATTAGGGATGGGCAATAAATGCTGGCCTTGCCATCGACGCCCACATCCCATGGAAGAATAAAAAAAAGTGCAAATTCACGGAACCGGAGAATTTTGCAGCACAGAAAGAGGCCATTCAGCCCACCGCACCTGCCAATCCCTGCCGGGGATGGAGCCTGTGCCTTTCCTGCTCAGTACGGGTCCGTCAGTCACTGGAGGAACTCCCTGAGACAGTGTCTAAAATGAGTCGGCCCACGATCTGTTTCTGTATCAGGGAGCAGCGTTGCCACATTTCACACACAGTCACAAATGTGGTTGATTCTTAACTGCCCTCGGAAATGGCCTGACAAGCCACTCAGTTGTATAAGGCGCTCACCACCTCCTTCTCTCGGGCAATTAGGGACGGGCAATAAATGCCGGCCTTGCCAGCGACGCCCAAATCCCTTGAACTAATAAATTATTTACCCGAGGCAAGCTCTTGAAGCAACGCCACCTGTTCTCAGCCTCCAGGTCTGAGCGGGCCCTCAGATTTTATTGTATTTTTAAAAGCTGAACCTTTGTTGCGCTCTCTTTCATTTCCAAACGTTTTTATTTTGCGATCTTATCTCTGTAGGTTGCAGTTCTGTGCGTCAAGCGCTGCAGATCAGACAACCTTGGAAGGAGCGC
The DNA here is from genome assembly GCA_030390025.1 of Squalus acanthias. NCBI lineage: Eukaryota > Metazoa > Chordata > Chondrichthyes > Squaliformes > Squalidae > Squalus > Squalus acanthias. The sequence continues at coordinate 580,769 of CM059429.1, read as the reverse complement.
AGCCGTTCAACAGTCGGGCGTTGACTCAGACGGTCACGGTGGGATTTGAGATCACGTTCTCTGGATTATTAGTCCAGGCTCGGGATTAGTTACACAGAATGACCAATTGGACAAGGTGCCAACAGACGGATATCGCCCAAAGCGTGCCCTGCCCGAACACATCGATTTATAACTCGCCCCCTCATTAGGGTGCCAACCCTCCAGGATTCTGCTGGAGTCTCTGGGAATTAAAGGTTAATCTCCCAGACACTGCTGAAACCAAACCCGGGAGACAAATCATAGGGCCATTCAAAAATATTGTGCTTTCTAAAAACACTTTTGTTTATTGGTTATAAAAATATTGGAGCTGGAGGTGTGGGGGGGGGTGGGGTGGGGGTGGGGGGGGTGGGGTGGGGGTGGGGGGGGAGGGTTGGGGGGTGGGGGTGGGGGGGGGGTGGGCTGTTTGACTGCCGGTCAAGAATCATCCCAATGGGTAACGAGGAGTCTGTTCACTTTCCGATTGGCTGTGGGTGCGGCGAGAGTGGACCTCGAGCCTAGGACGTGGAATCCTGTGCCTCACCTCACTCCCTCCATTCCCACACCAGAGATAAAGCTTCTGTTGCCTGGAACAATGCCTCCGTGCCTCCTTCTCTCTCTCTCTCTCTCTCCATTTCAAACCCGATCGATTCAGCCAAGCTCACCTTCCAAACGCATCCTCTCATCGTAAAGATCCCACGGCACTAATGGAGGAAGAGCGGGCGAGCTCTCCCACAATATTTATCCCTCAATCAACATCACAAACAGATGATCTGGTCATTACCACATTGCTGTTTGTGGGAGCTTGCTGTGTGCAAATTGGCCGCTGCATTTCTTCCATTACAACAGTGATTACATTTCAAAAAGTGCTTCATTGGCTGTAAAGTGCTTTGGGATGTCCTGAGATCATGAAAGGCGCTATAGAAATGCAAGTTGTTGCAGGATCGGAGGGTGAACACTGATCGAAGGTTACTTCAAAAGGTGAGAAAATGCAGGATATTAAAGCCGTGGTGGAAGATATCACTGAACAAGTAGTGGTCAGATAATCAACTTGGGTTTGTGCATCTCTCTTCTCCTCCTTTCCTGCAGTTGAGGACTCCGACTGATTCAAGTCCATGACCAGTTCTTTGTCTGTGAGCTGGTGACTGTTGGCTGGCCATCACTGGGGGTATCGGATCTTCATCCCACCCTCACCCTACAACCGCACGCCCACAATTCCAAGCAGGTGGCACTAGATCGCGATCAGGAGAGGGAGTTCCTATCTGGTTTCCCAATCCTTCATCCAGGGCCATCAAAGCCAACTTCATAGGAACAGGAGGAGCTCATTCAACCCCTCGAGCCTGCTCCACCATTCAATTAGATCATGACTGATCTGTAACTCGACTCCATCTACCCACTTTGGTTCCATATCCCTTGTTACCCTTACCCAACAAAAAAATCTATCATTTTAATCTTGAAAGCTCCAATTGACCCCCAGCTTCCACAGCTGTTTGGGGGAGAGAGTTCCAGATTTCCACCACTCTTTGTGTGAAGAAGTGCTTCCTGACATCACCACTGAACGGCCTGGCTCTAATTTTAAAGTTCTGCCCCCTTGTTCTGGACTCCCCCCACCAGAGGAAATAGTTCCTCCTATCGACCCTATCAAATTTTATACACCTCAATTAGATCACCCGTAATCTTCTAAATTTGAGGGATTACAAGCCTAGTCTATGCAACCTGACCTCATAATTTAACCCTTTAAGCCCTGGTATTATTCTGGTGAATCTGCACCTTGGCTGAAACTAGTGGACTCATTAATGACCACAGATGGGTCTGGAACCCTTTTGGTGTGTGTGGTCCAGATACCGACTGGATAAATTTGATGAGCTATTGGGACAGTTTCTGGGTCATTCTGGGTGTAAAAGGATTAAAGAGAGAGAGCTGGTCTCAGGGAATGGTGAAGGAGTTTTCATTCCTGGTCTTGATTCTCTGCAAATTCCCCTGGAACTGAACAATGCTCAAAGCTGATGGGAGTTCAGAAAGATTTTATATTTAATATACAAAGTACTGCTCTGCATCTTGGGAGCATTTCTGTTCCCAGTATCTTGTGCAGGACGAGAGGTTTGGAAGAGTCAGTAATTGTTTGCTGCCTGCAACCAGTAAGATAATATCGATGCAACATGCATCGCCAAGCCCAGTCCTGCAAACACCAGGTGCCCACAACCTGTTCAAACACGTCTCCATTCTGTTCCAACCTCATTTTCCTATTACCATCCCTGCTCATCATTTGCATATGTGAGAGGATTTAACTCAGGATTCAACCAGGCATGAGCAACTACCTTCTCTCCAGCACCTTGGCCCAACGGGACAGATCCACTCCTGCACTTCGCTACGTCCAGGACCAGCCTCGCACGACGCAAAACCAACATCTCAGGAAGGCTGTTCAGGGGATGTGACTCCAAACCGCACCAAAGGGACGGGGTGGGAGGCTACCTGTAGAGGGCGAGTGGCTCACCCGCAATGTCTAACTGGCCACCTGCTTGGGTTTCAGAGCAGCTCACCTGTAGGAGGTGAAAAGCCCAGCCTAAGACGAATCTTCTCCTGTTTCTGAAGTTAATGGAGGGATTGCTGGGTACAGTTGACATGTGATCACCTCCCTGAGCTATGTTTCACAGAGAACATCAAATGGCCAAACTCTCCAAAATTCAGCTCCACGTTCAATGTGGTCAAAAGAGGTCAACACCCAGTCTTAAACTGGAGTCTGAACCTCAAGACTGACACGGCAACTGACCAGTGACCTGCACCCATGCTGGTTGGTCAGCCGACACCAAGCTCTCCTTTCCTCTGCTGACGGCAGCCACTCATGGTGCAATGCTCTTCCACGACCAAAGCCATCTCCCAGCACCTCGGCAAAGAGGCCATGCCACGTGAGTGAAGCCAGACCGCCTGTTCACCACAGCGAAGGGCATTGCAGCTGGGCCCAACCCTGGACTCTCACTCATACTCTCACTCACACTGGGTAGTGATTGGGAGCAGGAACCCTGGCTGTTTTTTTAAACTCGTGCTAGCTAAGGTGTTAGGCATGGCTTAGTGGGCAGCACTCTCGGCTCTGAATCAGAAGGTCATAGGATCAAGTTCCACTCCAGAGACTTCAGCACAAAATCTAGGCCGACACTCCCAGTGCAGTACTGAGGGAGTGCTGCACTGTCGGAGGGGCAGTACTGAGGGAGAGCCACACTGTCGGAGGAGCAGTACTGAGGGAGCACCGCACTGTCGGAAGGACAGTACTGAGGGAGCGCCGCACTGTCGGAGGGGCAGTACTGAGGGAGCGCCGCACTGTCGGAGGGGCAGTACTGAGGGAGCGCCGCACTGTCGGAGGGGCAGTACTGAGGGAGCGCCGCACTGTCGGAGGGGCAGTACTGAGGGAGCGCCGCACTGTCGGAAGGGCAGGACTGAGTGAGTGCCGCACTGTCAGAAGGACAGTACTGAGGGAGTGCCGCACTGTCGGAGGGGCAGGACTGAGGGAGCGCTGCACTGTCGGAGGGGCAGTACTGAGGGAGCGCTGCACTGTCGGAGGGGCAGTACTGAGGGAGTGCTGCACTGTCAGAGGTGCTGTTTTTCAGATGAGACGTTAAACCGTGGCCCCGTCTGCTCTCTGAGGAGCACGTAAAAGATTCCATGGCACTATTTCGAAGAAGAGCAGGGGAGTTATCCCCGATGTCCTGGCCAATATTTATCCCTCAACCCCTAAAAACAGATAATCTGGTCATTATCACATTGCTGTTTGTGGGAGCTTGCTGTGTGCAAATTGGCTGCCGCGTTTCCTACATTACAACAGTGCCTACACTTCAAAAGTACTTCATTGGCTGTAAAGCGCTTTTGGACTTCCTGAGGTATGAAGGGCGCTATAGAAATGCAAGTCTTTCTTTCATTTAGCTGGGTGATGCTGGGTGTCAGGGTCACCAGTTTAAGCAAGATCCCCTGACTGAGAATGGAGCAGGAATCGTACACCTGGGACCCCCCAGTTCTGTATAACTCAGTACCACACCTGGCACAGATCAGCCCACTTGGCAGAGGCCAGTTGCTCATGCCTGCTTGCTAGTGACAAATGCCCTCTGAATCTTCCCTTCCCAATGGGTAGTGACAGGCCTCCCAATCAGATCACAATCAGAGGGACATGTTCCATCTCCCTTCTTAAATATCCGTTAGCTGTCCGCCAGTCCTCTGGCACTACACCTTTTTCGAATGAATTATTAAATATGTGTAGTAATGCCTCTGCTATCTCTTCCCTAGATTCTTTTAAAATGCGTGGATGCGATCCATCCAGACCAGGGATTTTATCCTCTTTGAGTTTCATTAGTTTATTTAATATATCCCCTCTAAATGCACTTATCTCATCATCCAATGTCATGTCCACCTGTTATAGCTCCCTGGTAAATACTGAAGCAAAATAATTATTTAATATTTCTGCCATCTCTCTATTGTTACCTGTGGTATTGTCCTGTCTATCCCTTAATGGCCCTATTCCCATCCCAACCTTCCTTTTTTTAATTGATGTGCCTGTAAAATATTTTACTATTTTGTTTTATGTTCCTTGATAATTTAATTTCATAGTTCCTCTTTGCCTTCCTAATTGTTTTTTTGACTTCTCTCTTAATCTCTTCGTATTCTCTCTTATCATGCACTCCCCTGCTGTCTTTGTACTTAATGTATGCCCCTTTCCTTACGCTCAGTTGTTCCCTTATGGCTTTATTCATCCATGGAGTCTCATTAGTGTTTAGTTTGTTCTTTCCTTTTAGCGGAATATATTGTTCCTGCACTCTGTTGAACACCGTTTTAAATGTTTCCCATTGCTGTTTTACATCATTGTTTGCCAATATTGTTGCCCATTTTATTTTCCCAAGTTCTATTCTCAGCCCCTCAAAATCAGCTTTTCTCCAATCTATTAACCTGGTTTTCGTCATACATATGTCCTTCTCAATTATCATCTTAAAGCATATTATATTATGGTCACTGTTGCCTAGATATTCCCCTACTTTTACTTCACTTATCTCTGGTTCATTCCCCATTACTAGATCCAATAGCAAAGTCTCCCTTATTGTACTTGCATTTATATAGCGCCTTGCACGACCGCCGGGCATCCCAAAGCGCTTTACAGCCAATGAAGTACTTTTTGAAGTACAGTCACTGTTGTAATGTGGGAAACGCGGCAGCCAATTTGCGCACAGCAAGCTCCCACAAACAGCAATGTGATAATGACCAGATAATCTGATTTCGTGATGTTGATTGAGGGATAAATATTGGCCAGGACACCGGGGAGAACTCCCCTGCTCTTCTTCAAAATAGTGCCATGGGATCTTTTGCATCCCTGAGAGAGCAGACGGGGCCTCAGTTTAACATCTTGTCCGAAAGACGGCTCCTCCGACAGTGCAGCACTCCCTCAGTGAACCCACAACCTTCTGACTCAGAGGTGAGGGTGCTGCCCACTGAGCCACAGCCGAGAAGTGACAACAGCAGAATGTCACGGAAACACAGTTGGGCGGACAGCAACGTCTGTGCAGCTGGTTGGTGGAGAGCTGGTGGTGGAGAGCTGGTGGTGGAGAGCTGGTGGTGGAGAGCTGGTGGTGGAGAGCTGGTGGTGGAGAGCTGGTGGTGGAGAGCTGGTGGTGGAGAGCTGGTGGTGGAGAGCTGGTGGTGGAGAGCTGGTGGTGGAGAGCTGGTGGTGGAGAGCTGGTGGTGGAGAGCTGGTGGTGGAGAGCTGGTGGTGGAGAGCTGGTGGTGGAGAGCTGGTGGTGGAGAGCTGGTGGTGGAGAGCTGGTTGGTGGAGAGCTGGTGGTGGAGAGCTGGTGGTGGAGAGCTGGTGGTGGAGAGCTGGTGGTGGAGAGCTGGTGGTGGAGAGCTGGTGGTGGAGAGCTGGTGGTGGAGAGCTGGTGGTGGAGAGCTGGTGGTGGAGAGCTGGTGGTGGAGAGCTGGTGGTGGAGAGCTGGTGGTGGAGAGCTGGTGGTGGAGAGCTGGTGGTGGAGAGCTGGTGGTGGAGAGCTGGTGGTGGAGAGCTGGTGGTGGAGAGCTGGTGGTGGAGAGCTGGTGGTGGAGAGCTGGTGGTGGAGAGCTGGTGGTGGAGAGCTGGTGGTGGAGAGCTGGTGGTGGAGAGCTGGTGGTGGAGAGCTGGTGGTGGAGAGCTGGTGGTGGAGAGCTGGTGGTGGAGAGCTGGTTGGTGGAGAGCTGGTGGTGGAGAGCTGGTGGTGGAGAGCTGGTTGGTGGAGAGCTGGTGGTGGAGAGCTGGTTGGTGGAGAGCTGGTGGTGGAGAGCTGGTGGTGGAGAGCTGGTGGTGGAGAGCTGGTGGTGGAGAGCTGGTTGGTGGAGAGCTGGTGGTGGAGAGCTGGTGGTGGAGAGCTGGTTGGTGGAGAGCTGGTGGTGGAGAGCTGGTGGTGGAGAGCTGGTGGTGGAGAGCTGGTTGGTGGAGAGCTGGTGGTGGAGAGCTGGTTGGTGGAGAGCTGGTTGGTGGAGAGCTGGTGGTGGAGAGCTGGTGGTGGAGAGCTGGTGGTGGAGAGCTGGTGGTGGAGAGCTGGTGGTGGAGAGCTGGTGGTGGAGAGCTGGTGGTGGAGAGCTGGTGGTGGAGAGCTGGTGGTGGAGAGCTGGTGGTGGAGAGCTGGTGGTGGAGAGCTGGTGGTGGAGAGCTGGTGGTGGAGAGCTGGTGGTGGAGAGCTGGTGGTGGAGAGCTGGTTGGTGGAGAGCTGGTGGTGGAGAGCTGGTGGTGGAGAGCTGGTGGTGGAGAGCTGGTGGTGGAGAGCTGGTGGTGGAGAGCTGGTGGTGGAGAGCTGGTGGTGGAGAGCTGGTGGTGGAGAGCTGGTGGTGGAGAGCTGGTGGTGGAGAGCTGGTGGTGGAGAGCTGGAGCTGGTGGTGGAGAGCTGGTGGTGGAGAGCTGGTGGTGGAGAGCTGGTGGTGGAGAGCTGGTGGTGGAGAGCTGGTTGGTGGAGAGCTGGTGGTGGAGAGCTGGTGGTGGAGAGCTGGTGGTGGAGAGCTGGTGGTGGAGAGCTGGTGGTGGAGAGCTGGTGGTGGAGAGTTGGTGTGGAGAGTTGGTGGTGAGAGCTGGTTGGTGGAGAGCTGGTGGTGGAGAGCTGGTGGTGGAGAGCTGGTGGTGGAGAGCTGGTGGTGGAGAGCTGGTTGGTGAGAGCTGGTGGTGGAGAGCTGGTGGTGGAGAGCTGGTGGTGGAGAGCTGGTGGTGGAGAGCTGGTGGTGGAGAGCTGGTGGTGGAGAGCTGGTGGTGGAGAGCTGGTGGTGGAGAGCTGGTTGGTGGAGAGCTGGTGGTGGAGAGCTGGTGGTGGAGAGCTGGTGTGGAGAGCTGGTTGGTGGAGAGCTGGTGGTGGAGAGCTGTGGTGGAGAGCTGGTTGGTGGAGAGCTGGTTGGTGGAGAGCTGGTGGTGGAGAGCTGGTGGTGGAGAGCTGGTGGTGGAGAGCTGGTGGTGGAGAGCTTGTGGTGGAGAGCTGGTGGTGGAGAGCTGGTGGTGGAGAGCTGGTGGTGGAGAGCTGGTTGGTGGAGAGCTGGTTGGTGGAGAGCTGGTGGTGGAGAGCTGGTGGTGGAGAGCTGGTGGTGGAGAGCTGGTTGGTGGAGAGCTGGTGGTGGAGAGCTGGTGGTGGAGAGCTGGTGGTGGAGAGCTGGTTGGTGGAGAGCTGGTGGTGGAGAGCTGGTTGGTGGAGAGCTGGTGGTGGAGAGCTGGTGGTGGAGAGCTGGTGCCAGAGGCCTGGGACAACTGAGAGCCTGGGCCTCAATTACCATACACACCCTTAGAAACAGCGGAGGGGACACGGGGACCAATGGGACGCAAGGCGATTTAATCTCCGCTGCTGGACGGTGGAGGGAGACCGGCCCAGATATAGAATCATAGAAAGTTACAGCACGGAAGGAGGCCATTTCGGCCCATCGTGTCCGCGCCTGCCAACAAAGAGCTATCCAGCCTAATCCCACTTCCCAGCTCTTGGTCCGTAGCCCCGCAGGTTACAGCATCCCAAGTACTTTTTAAATGTGGTTAGGGTCTCTGCCTCTACCACCCTTTCAGGCAGTGAGTTCCAGACCCCCACCACCCTCTGGGTGAAGAAATTTCCCCTCAAATCCCCTCTAAACCTTCCCCCAATTACTTTAAATCTGTGCCCCCTGGTTTTTGACCCCTCTACTAAGGGAAATAGGTCCTTTCTATCCACTTTATCTGGGCCCCTCATAATTTTATACACCTCAATAAGGTCTCCCCTCAGCCTCCTCTGTTCCAAGGAAAACAGACCCAGCCTATCCAGTCTTTCCTCATAGCAAAGATTCTCTACTCCCAGCAACATCCTTGTAAATCTCCTCTGTACCCTCTCTAGTGCAATCACATCTTTCCTGTAATGTGGTGACCAGAACTGCACGCAGTACTCTAGCTGAGGCCTAACTAATGTTTTACACAGTTGAAGCATAACCCCCCTGCTCTTGTATTCTATGCCACGGCTAATAAAGGCAAGCATTCCGTATGCCCTCTTAACCACCTTATCTACTTGGCCTGCTACCTTCAGGGATCTGTGGACATGCACTCCAAGGTCCCTTTATTCCTCTACACTACTCAGTGTCCTACCATTTAATTCCTTGTTAGCCCTCCCCAAATGCATTATTGATCAGTGAAAGTACAAGCTTGTGTCCCTTAACACTGCAAAGTCTGATACAGTAATTAATGGGCCTGTTCTCGGTGTCTGTCACAATCCAGCCCCTGTCTGAGTGTCTGTCCTCGGTGTCTGTCACAATCCAGCCCCTGTCTGGGTGTCTGTCACTATCCAGGGTGGGGGAGTTTAAATACCTGGGCCGTGTTGGGGACAGTACTGGAGCCTGGTCCAGGTCTTTTTGTTCTGGTCACTCACTCGCTGAGGAACTGAGGTTTAATTCCTGGGTTGTATTGACCATGGTTCACAGAATCTGTTAAAAGGATTAACAGGGAAATTTAATCAGAGTTCCGCAAACACATCACCTCCTGATAAAGGCAATGTTCGCCAAGGAAGATCCCGCCTGGATTGGGCTGGGCTGGATCAGCACTGCTGTACAGTGGGGGGATGGGAACACCTGGAGCAGCTGTGTGATTGTGGAGCCTTCATCAGATCCAGAATTAGCACTTGGGGGAAATCAGAAAAGAAAACTTATCATTGGAATTCTGGTTAATGCAACAGCAGAGGCGGGGGGTGGGGAGTGGGATCAGCAGTTTAGGGAGTTTTGTAGAATCATGGAATGACAAAATACAAGGAGGAGGCCATTCGGCCCATCGTGCCTGTGCTGGCTCTTTGGTCGAGCTCTCCAATTAGTCTCACTCCCCTGCTCTTTCCTCACAGCCCTGTAATTTTTCCCATTCTTTCTACTAATTGTTTCGACAGATGGGGTCCGCGGTTAGAGTCCAGATCTGGAGGCTGATCAGTGGATCGAGGGACGCGGGTAAAGGGCATTGAGGTGCAGACCCCCCATAATCTGATAGAATGTCAGAACAAGTTCGAGGGGCCGAATGAGCTCCTCCTCTTCCGATGAACAAGAGGCCCTGGCATCAGGATCCAGCTCCCAGTGTTCCGGTCTCTCCCGGTGTTCCGGTCTCTCCCGGTGTATATCACGGTGGGTGGGGCAAGTGTTTGAAAGTTCCCAGTGTGGCCCGAGCAGAACGGGAGCCTTGGTGCCAGCAGCC